>QJPP01000275.1:0-600000 GCA_003996215.1 Jaltomata sinuosa | reverse complement strand
GTATCACATGTGAAGTGCATAAAGGCCCAATCGAAGTTTTTGATAAGTCGATAATCTACCAACTTATTGAGCCGATATCCGTGAATTATTGCTATGTTTTGAATAGATTTAGAGGCTCTTATGGCCTTTATTAATGTCTATGCAAATACTTTTGATAGATGATGATAAACAAGGAAATGGACCCAAAAAGTGCTCAAACGGAGTGAAGTGTGACGTGTTCGAAAAAGCTAAAGATTCTGACTAGAGATGCGGTAGCCATGCGACACGCACAAGACGAGGTGCGAACCACACATCCTCTGCATAGAGCTGCAAAAGCAACTGAAGAATTTATTAAAGGGTGCAGTCACTGTTCGATGCACACATCTCAAGGTGTAAACCGCACCCCCTTCGCACGGAGCTCCTAAAGATAGCTGAAGTCACTGGTTCAACTGAAGGCAGTGTGCGATGCGCATATCATAACATGCGAACCGCACATCGTGTTGCACACCTCTCGAAGGGCATTTTCGTCCTAATATTTAGTGACATTTTGGGAAACTATAAAAGGCCTATTTAGGAACAATTGTAAAAAACTTTTATCATTCTGAATATTTTGAAGAGCTTTTTGCTTGGAGACTAAGTTTTTCACCTCCATTGAGAAGAGATTTTCAATCTAATTCTCTTGGTTAACACTTGTGTGCTCAAATTGAATCTAGAACCTGAGATTTAGCTCTAATGGAGGAGATTTTGAATTACCCAGCTGGTATCTCTTTCTTTCTTGCTATGAGTGGCTAATTTCTCTTGTCTAGGAGTGCATTGACGATGGGTCCTTAACAAATGGGTGTGGGTGTTATTTATTCTTGCTTATAATTGCTTAATTGATATGGGTCTAGTAATTTCACCAAGTTTTAATCCTGAAATTAGTGGTTGCAAATATTAATTTTCATTACTTGACTATGTGATTGCTTGAGAAAGGATTTCATAGTTTCGGATGTGAAATTACTAGTGGGAACTTGGGATTCCACTCAGATTTGAGGCTAGGGATAGCTCTTATCGTTGGATTCTCCCATTTAAGGGTCTAAGCTAGAGATAGTGTGACCTCTCCAAGCTAGATTGGTCATTTATTGATCATACCGATGATGCTCTAACCGAGATCATCAGATATAAGATTGTTGATCGAGAGATAAGAAAATCTTACCCATGACCAATGCTATTCATGTCATTAAGCGAGAATAGGTATGAATTGATAATCACCCTATCCCATAACCAAAGCCCCATCGGATATACATCCCTAGTCATCTAGTCAACTTGGTACATCCGCTTTAGTTTTATTGCTTTTTTAATTGAATTGCGATTGTAGTGACAACATCTCAATTCCCCCCATCTTTTTACTTGTTATTTTGAGCATTTACTCTCACTTTGAAATCAATTTGATACAATCTCTGTTTAGATACTCCAAGTCTCTTGGGTACGACCCCGACACTCGTTGGGATTATAATTTTATTTTGTTGCACGATCATCGTGACCTCCTACTCTGGAGAGCACGATTTGAGCGTTCATCAAAAATGGCATTGTTGCCGGGGACTTGAGTTGATAGCTATTTTTGATTGTTGTTTTGAATTCACTTTGAGAGTGCTTGCTTCTTTTACTTTTGTGTGTTGCTTGTGGTAGATTGCAGGCACACATCTCTCAAACATCAATGCCTGTACTTCTCACTCAGCCCAATTGCACTTGATTCTACTAACTTGTCAGACCATAAGTTGGATTTTTGGTAGCCGAGGGAGCAATGGGTACAACCTCCGCTAAATAGATTGAGGAGTGGTTAAAGAATGATGCATGGAGGAATAGAGAGTTATCTATCACTTCCACACTCCTTGAATTTATAGTAAGCAGTATCTCAAATGAGCGAGTTGAAACCATTAGCACCATTGGTGTTCTTGGGAGTATGAGGTCAGAAGAAGATGGTGAGAGTTCAAATTATGGTAGTGATGAGGTGCTTACAGCTATCCACGAGGCGGGTTCCCATGTCTACCCTCATAATTTGGGTAGACGTGAGCATGGGAATCAAGGTCGGAATGAACAACATAAAGACTCTAGAATGGAAAGTATGCCTGTGCAGGTGTTAGAAAAAGTAGGGGAAACCTACAAAGTCATTGAGGAGTTGAGTCATAACCTTGGAAGTCTTGCCCAAACTGTTCAATCGCACTCTGTAGCCATTGAACGTCTTGAAGATAGAATGATTTGGCTGAATTCACAATTCAAATCTAGGCAAGCCGAGAATAAAGAGCGGGGTAGTGGTGTTGAGAGCTCCCTAGACCATGTTGATGTTACAATGCCAAAGATAAGCAAGCCTTAGAAAACACAAATTCGGGGAAATGGTGTGACCAAAGTTGTTCAACGTGAGAGAAAGGAGACTAAAGTTCTAAAACCATTCCCCACTTGTTCCCCTCCATTCCCTCAATGACTTTTGCAAGAAATATTGGATGGGACTCCGAACGATTTCGAGTCTATGTTGAAGAGAATCACCATCAATGTGCTTGCAAGTACCGCTTCTAACAAAATGCCCGAGTATATCATGTTCGTGAAATAATTATGCACCACTTGTAACTTAGAAGATGTTGGGGTAGTTCAGCTATCTCCATTTAGTTGTGCGATTCTTGCGGGGAATTTCACCAATGAGGCGGTGATGCCGGGTGTACACATGGTTTGTGATTCGAAGGGAGTTCACAAGTCCACTAGGCTGGTGTGTGATGAAAACTCAAGTATCAACTTGATATCATTGGACACTTTCAAATGAATGGAGTTGGGGTAGCCCACTAACACAAACTTGGAGTTCTTCATGATATACCGGTCAATAAGGTACCCTGTGGGGATCGGTTGTGACATTTTGATCAAGGTAGGGCGAATGGTGTACCCTGTGGACTTCATGATACTTGATTGCAAAGGGAGCTTTGAGATACCCATCATCTTGGGGCATCCTAGCCTAAAAACAGGGCACACTTTGAGCAAAATGAACTCGGGAGATTTAAAGTTTGCATTGAATGATGATGAAGCCACCTTTGACGTGAACAAATCTATGAAGCAACCACGTGATTTCCAAATGGCGTTCACAATTGAAAAAATCGAATAAAGTGTCGATTTTCATATGAGAGAGGGATTCATTAATGAAGCCTTAGAAGCGGTACTATTAAATCATGATGGTGAGGGTATGGAGGAATTTGACAAGGTTTGTTGTGCATTGGTGGGCATGGGATCTTACTCTTATCCCCTAAAGAAACTTGATCTCGACCTAAATAACAAGGAAACTCCACCATCTAAACCTTCAATCATTGAACCTCATATCTTGGAGCTCAAACCATTGCCTCTCATTTGAAGTAAGCATACTTGGGTGCTAATGAGACCTTGTCGGTCATTATTTCTAGCAAACTAAGCGACAAGCAAGTGGAAGCTTTGATCAAGGTGTTAAAGAAGCATATCAGAGCTCCAGTGTAGACCATAGCGGATATCAAAGGTATACCTCCGAGAATATGCACACATAAAATAAACCTCCAAGAGGAAAGCATTATTTCCATTGAGCACCAACGACGACTTAACCCATCAATACAAAAGGTGGTGAAGAAAGAAATCATTAAATGGTTGGACGCAAGAGTGGTCTTTCCTATATATGATAGCACTTGGGTTAGCCCAGTGCAATGTGTGCCAAATAAAGGAGGAATCACCATGGTCCCAAATGAGAAAAATGAGTTGATCGCACTTAGACCGGTGAACGGTTGGAGAGTATGCATGGACTACCGGAAATTAAATTCTTGGATGGAAAAAGACCACTTCCCTCTCCCATTCATGGATCAAATGCTAGACCGATTGTCGGGTTGTGGCTTTTATTAGTTTCTAGATGGTTACTTCAGGTACAATTAAATATCGATCGCTCCGGAAGATCAAGAAAAGACCACTTTCACTTGCCCATATGGAACCTTTGCCTTCAAGAGGATGCCTTTTGGGCTTTGCAATGCCCCAGCCACCGTCCAAAGGTGTATTATGTTGATATTATCGGACATGGTGGAAGACACCATGGAAATTTTCATGGATGACTTTTCTATTGTTGGAGATGAGTTTAGCGATTGTCTAGAGAATCTAGAGTAGGTACTTAAAAGATGTGAGGAGATGAATTTGGTGTTGAATTGGAAAAAATGTCATTTCATGGTGAAGGAAGGGATAGTCTTGGGGCACAAGATCTCCGAAAAAGGGCTTGAAGTTGATCAAGCCAAAATCGAGGTTATATCAAAACTACCCCTCCAAAAATCGTGAAGGGCGTCTGGAGTTTTCTTGGCCACACCAGATTCTATAGGCGTTTTATCAAAGACTTCTCAACGATGGCCTATACTTTATGCAAGCTACTAGAAAAAGAGGCCAAATTTGACTTCGATGATCAATGTATGAAAGCATTTCTCACCTTGAAGGAAAAGTTGACCTCTACTCCTATTATCATTTCTCTCGATTGGTCAAAACCATTTGAGCTTATGTGCGACGCCAGTGGCGTAGCTTTAGGGGCGGTGCTTGGCCAATGAAGAGAAAAGATTATCCACCCAATCTATTATGTGAGTAAGACCTTGAACATAACCCAAACTAACTACATGGTTATGGAGCTAGAATTATTGGCTACGATGTTTGCTTTTGAGAAATTTTGGGCATTATCTCTTGGGGACTAAGGTGGTGGTGCACACTGACCATGCAGGTCTCAGATATTTGATGACAAGAAAAGATGCTAAGCCCCGATTAATCCGATGGGTGTTACTTTTTCAGGAGTTTTATTTTGAGGTGAAGGACCGGAGGAGGTGTGAAAGTCAAGTGGCTGACCACTTATCACATTTGGAAGAAGAAGAAAGGCATGTGAGGGAGCTTGAAATCAATGACTCGTTCTCAGATGAGCGAATTTTGGCTGTTTCTCATGATTTGACACCTTAGTTTACAGATTTTGCTAATTACTTGGCAAGCGATCTACTTCTGGAAGGATTGAACTCGAATGAGAAAAAGAAATTCCTCTACGACATTCAAAAATATTATTGGGATGAGCCCTACTTGTTATGGATTTGTGCCGATGGGATGATATGGAGGTGTGTACCAAAAATTGAAATGTTACCCATTCTTAGAGCATGCCATTTGTCACCCGTTGGTGGACACAATATGCGCATGCGTACGGCCTCTAAAGTGTTGCAAAGTGGGTTCTATTGGCCTACCTTGTTCCAAGATGCCCATGATTTGGTAAAGGAGTGTGACAAGTGTCAACGTGGAGGAGTCATATCTCGGCGTCACGAGCTTCCTCTAACACCTATCCTCGAGGTAGAATTGTTTGATGTATGGGGTATCAATTTCATGGTACCCTTTACAAGCTTACATGGGAACACCTATATTCTAGTGGCTATGGACTACGTGTCCAAATGGGTCAAAGCGGTGGCTTTATCAAATAATGAAGGGAGAAGTGTGACTGCTTTTCTCAAAAAGCACATCTTTACGAGGTTTGGCACGCCTCGTGTCATTATTAGTGATGGAGGATCACATCTTTGCAACAATTTTCTTAGCACACTACTTGAGAAATACGGTGTCAAGCATAAAGTGGACATTCCCTACCATCCACAAATGAGCGGGCAGGTTGAGGTGTCCAACCGGGAGATTAAGTCTATCCTTTCAAAGTCGGTGAATGTTCACCAAATGGATTGGTCACGCAAGTTAGATGATGCACTATGGGTATATAGGACAGCCTACAAGACCCCAATTGGAATGTCCCCTTATCAATTGGTCTTTGGCAAGTCTTGTCATCTCCCGGTCGAATTGGAACACAAAGCTTTGTGGGCCTTGAAGAAGTTAAACTTAGATTGGGAGAGAGCCGCTAATACTAGAGTGGAGGACCTTAATGAAATGGATGAATTCCGAATGTGAGCTTATGAAAGTGCTTCTATCTACAAGGCTCGGATGAAGCAATATCATGATCAACAAATCTTAAGGTGTGAGTTCCACCCGGGAGATTGGGTGCTCCTATTCAATTATAGACTTTGGCTTTTTCCAGGAAAGTTAAGGTCTAAATGGTCGGCTCCTTTCAAAGTGCATCAAGTTTTCCCCAATGATGCCATAGACTTGGAGAATAAGGATGGCTCAGTATTCAAAGTCAATGGGCAACGAGTGAAGAAGTACTTGGGCATTCCGGAGGAAGTTGCAATGGTAGAAGCCATTTACTTAGATGAGCCTTGAGAGGGAGGTACCTTTGTCAAGCCGTGATGTTAAACTAAGAGCTTCTTGGGAGGTAACCCAAGCACTTTTTCCTTCTATGCTTTTCTTACTTTCGGGTTTTATTTTGTATGTTGTTTTTATTAGCCTTGTAGTTGGGGGTCGATCCAAAGATATGGGAGCAATGTTCAGATAGTGCGACGTTTTGTGCGGTCGCACCATAGATGATGCACATCGCATAATAAGTTGCAGGTGCTTGGTAGAAAACTGACAAAGTCAGACCAGACAACGTGCGACTGGTATGCGATCGCATAAGAAGTTATGCATGTCGCATACCAGGTTTGCACTTCAAAGCAGAAGCCTGACAATTTTCCCAGAATATCACACCGCTATGCAATCGATGGGGCATTTCGCATACCCTAAAGTGTGGGTCACATAGCCTGCGCACAAGCAACAAGCAGATTGAAATTTAAATTGGTTGTGCGACTGAAATGCGGCCGCACCACCCGCAGTGCGGTTCGCATAACTGCCTCAGGGAGTTTTCTACCTTCTCTAGCTAATATCATTGGGGACAATGCTCTGTTTTGGTTGGGGGGTGCTTAGATATCGCCTTGTTAATAATAGTTTAGAAATAAACTCTGAGGGTTTTCTTAATACCATGGTTATTTCCCAAGGAGCAACGATTATAATCTTTTTTTCTTTTGTTTTTTGTGTTAAACCGGGTTGGTGTTTCCTTATGATAGATTGATAGGCGACTTTCTTAAGGGAAATGCCAAGTTTTAGTTTAGAATTGAGTCCGTAGTTGCTTGTCTCGAAATGGACCCACCAAAAAATTTCTCGTGGCAAATTGTTTTGAAAATAAAAAGAAGAAGGGAAATGAATTTTTGAGGAAAAACATTCTCTTGTCATGACTTGCACACTCTTGATTTGGCTTGATCGACTCACAACCGAGTGTGTAATAAACTCGGAATAGCTTGTCAAAAATCATTTGCCCCAATTGATTGTGAGACTAATGAAAGAGGTCTTGTGGCATGATGCCTTGTGTGATGAGGTTTTACCTTGATTTTTGTGCATAAGTGTCGTCTAGAACTTGCCCCGAATGTGATTCAAGGAGAAATTATAGGTGTGACCAAGCTTGGAAGATGACCTTAGGCTTTTTTTTTGGAATTCCACTTCACCCAAATGACTTCCCACGACATCAAATCCTAGTGAACCCCTTTTGAGCTTATGACATTTCTTTGGCACCTTGTAAAACCTTTACCTTTTTGGAACATCTATTTTGGCACCCATCCTCCCTAATTGCTTGAAAATGAAATATAGGATAAAAGCCTAAGTTTGGGGGGGAGGGGAACGAAAGATAACATAGGCAAATGCCTAAGTTTGGGGGTGCATGTGATCAAATGAGGAGAAGAATAGAAGTGCACTTCAAGTGCAAGGCAACACCTTAATTTCGAATTAAAAATTGCTCCAAAAGATCAATCCAATGAGCAAATTGAAAAGCAAATATAGGTGATACCAAGTGAAGACGGTATAAGGAGTTTGAATGATCATGAGTAAAAAGGAGGAATCTTGGGTTGTGAGAGGGAGTAATAAGGTGAAGTTGAAATAGAAAAATGTGAGCGGTGTTCGAAATGAGAACAAAGAGCATTAGGGAGGTGTAGTCACTTGAACTAAATGATATCCTCACCTTAGCCCTGGCCAACATCACAACCCGCAAGTCCTTGGTGATTTCGAGCTTGGCTACCCTACATTAGTGGCGATATACATGAAGGGAAAGCCTATGGTTCAATGCATATGCACTTGAACTTCCTTGAGAGAGTGAGAGTCTACTTGGTTCTCCTATAATCCCATATTTTGTGAATTGAATGATTGTGAGTGGTATTCTCTCTTGTGGTGAGTAGCATCATGCACTCGAATTGAAACATAGAGTCTCTATTTCGATTGAGGGGAATGAATGAGACAAGTTGTATGGCGAATCTCGAGGCAAACCTTGACGGTCCATACAAATGACTTGAGAAGCTTAAATGTCTTATTTTGAAGGGAAAAATTCCCTTGATTTTGAATGAGAAATGATGTCCTTTTGGAAAAGGTTTTGAATTGATCAATTGCCTTGAATTTGTGGTGGTTCAAATTGAGATGAGCATAATAGTGAGTTCACTTGTTTGAGTCTTTCATTTATTCTCTTTCTTAATTTTTAGTGTAGAGTAGTATTTTGTGCCTTGACTGAGCCTAGAGCATAATTCATTCCTTGTCTTATGAGTATCTTGCTTGAGGACAAGTAATAGTTCAAGTTTGGGGGTTTGATAAGTTAGTAATCTACCAACTTATGGAGCTTATATCAATGAATTATTGCTATATTTTGAATAGATTTAGAGGTTCTTATGGCCTTTATTGATGTTTATGCAGGTACTTTTGATAGATGATGATAAACAAGGAAACGGACCCAAAAAGAGCTCAAAAAGAGTGAAGTGTGAAGTGTTTGGAAAAGCTGAAGATTCTGACTAGAGATGTGGCGGCCGTGCAACACGCACAAGCCGAGGTGTGAACCGCATATCCTCTGTATAAAGATACAAAAGCAACTGAAGAGTCTATTAAAGGGTTCAGTCATTGTGCGACGCGCACATCTCAAGGTGCGAACCGCACCCCTTCGCACGGTGCTCCCAAAGGTAGCTGAAGTCACTGGTTCAACTGAAGGTGGTGTGCGACGCGCACATCACAACATGGGAACTGCATGTCGCACCGCACACCTCCCGAAGGGCATTTTTGTCCTAGTTTTTAGTGAAGTTTTGGGAAAGTATAAAAGGACTATTTAGGCACAATTGTAAAAAACTTTTATCAGTATGAATATTTTGAAGAGCTTTTTGCTTGGAGACTAAATTTTTCATGTGATTCGTAGAGCAAGATGTGCTTAGGCACTTGGCACTATTCAACAAACTAATCAACAATAAACCAAGGGGGGTAAGGGATATCAAGACCAAAACTTCCGAGTACTCAGACTTTCCAAGATTTCCATTATCACAACAGCAAGCGAGAGAGGAACTCAACGACTTCCCTTAAGATGGACGTTACCCCGTCTATCATTGATAACATCAAGCCTTCACTTGCACAATGGACACTTATAAATTCAGCAATAATTAACCCCCTCCCCGCACAAGATCATACACCCCAAACGGAATACTCAACAAAAACCATGGGTATACAATCAATGAAATTCAGCATTCCTAGCAAAATTTCAACACAGACCTCATGGCAAATGACAATTTGCCCTTACGAACGACGTCACTCAATCTATCATCGGGCCAAATGATTCATCTTTCACAAGGGGGTTACTCAGACTTTACCCCAACACATAGTTCAAGGCTAAAAATCACTACCATTCAACATGCATTAACAAAATTTAAGTTCTACCAAGTTGGAAGCAAGCAAAATCATCAATTCAATTCAACATTGGGGACCCAAATTTTTTGGATCTCACCCAAAACCAATATTGTAATTCTAATAAGCATGCTTCACAATATCAGTTCCCAACCTTCACAAAAATAAGTATTTAACGTCGGAGAACTTACCACAAGTGAAGATTATGAAGAGAAGAGTGAAAATTGAAGCTTTTTATTCTTAAACAATGGTGACTCATGAAACCTTCTCGGAGAGATGATGTCGGCAGTGGTGATGGAGTGGTGGAGATGGTTGGGTGAGAGAAGAAGAAGATTTTGGGGAAGTTTGATATATTTGGAGCAAGTTTTGGGAGAGAATTTTGAGAGTTGGAGAGAAACGATGGTGGAAATAGGAGAAGCGAGATGGTTTGAAAAGAAAAAGAAGAAGAAGAGTTGGCTAGGTCATCTTCGGGTCAGGTTAGTCAATGGGTTAGGTCAATTAGATTTCAAACTTACCGTTGGTGCACCGCGACATACGATTCGCACCAGACAATGTGCGGACCGCATGTCATAGCACACATGCCTTTTTTTCTCCCCTGGGTTTGCCCAGGTGTCTATTTCACCATGCGACGGAGGTGCGACACGCACTTGGGCTCGTACGGTCCGCACAACCTAGTGCACATTGCCTCTAAATTTTCAAATTTCCTTCAGGCAGTCTGTGTTGGCATGTGGTGCACTGTGCGACCAGCACAATTGCTTGTGCAGTTTGCACAGTTCACCCCACAGCCCATTTTTGCCCTGTTTGTCTTGTTCAATTTTCCACTTCATGAATTCCCTGCAAATCACTAAAAACAACAACGGGTGAAGAAATTTAAAGACAAGACTTGGGTTGCCTCCCAAGAAGCGCTTGATTTTACGTCGCGGCTCGACGATAGTACCTCAATTCTCAACCGTTGTCAGAAAGCATGTCAATCCAATTAGCATGGCCCCATCCCTAGAGGTGAAATGGATCCCTCAATATCATAAAGATGTCATTAAGTTGCTTACTTTTCAATGAATCAAATCGGGCAACTTGCTCACTTCACACTCTCCAAGAGCATCATCCCACTTCCCCTCCGATTCTATCATTGATATTACTCTCAAATCATCCGGAGGTCTCGTGGGTCGGCAAAACGTTTAACGTTACTATCTCATCCCCCACTTGGAATTTGAGTTCACCGAGATCTACATCAATAAAAGACCTCCCCATAGCCAACAATGGTCATCCCAGAATAATAGGCACCTCCATATCTACCTCACAGTCCAAGATGACAAAGCCCACATGAAGAATTAATTTGTCCACCTTTACCAATACATCAAATAAGATTCCTACAGGGCGCTTAATAGACCTATCAGCCATGAGTAGCCGCATAGAAGTAGGCTTGGGAGTGCCCAATCCTAGCTTCTTGAAAATCACAAGGGGCATTAGGTTGATGCTTGCCCCCAAGTCGCACAACGTGAAACTTTTTCTTAGCAGCGAACTGGGACATAATCTGAAGAGGAATATCAAACTTTTTGGGCTCGAGTTGAGAATTGACTTCCACTTCAATCAAACCACACCCCTATCAGAAGGCATATGTGTGTTTTTTATCATTCGGTCTTAGTTTCGCATCAAGAGTACTTGTTGAACTCACACTGGAAGCAATATTCCTTCTCTTCGAATTTGGATGACAATACACCTCGAGCTTTGAAAAATTATGACCAAGTAAAGTCTTACCTATGGGTGTGAAGTGCACCATATTCATGGTTAAGAGGTTGCAAGCCTCTTTTCCATAACTCAATTATTTGTCACTCATCCCGAGCCAAAGGTTGTCTTAATATAAAGATTACTTTTTCCATCGATTGAGTCAAACTACAAGCAGCTTGATTCTCTGAGTTTTGGGATATGTAGGCAGGCTCTATATTGAAAACTCTTCTGCATTCCAAACCCCCCCAATCCTCTTGCTCCCCAGCTTTTCGGTCTCTCCGTACTCTGAAATCGAGATAGTTAGGATTTTTTTAAAATCGTGCGTAAAATCAAGCATCTTGAATTACAAGTGGCCTGAATTCTTATGTAACCTGGAATATGTAGGAAACTCGATATTGGAGTCCGGCCATAATTCCTTGAAATTCGTGCTGAACCAGTCGCTTCCAAGAGATGAACTAGTGGTCGGACAAAATTGTGATCGTCAATTCCCTTTGCCCAGGGTTCATTACACTCACCCTACCTGAAGAGAGGGACAATTATTGACACCTAATTTTTTATCTCCACTATTGGATTAATTATCGAGCTTTTAAATTTTAAATAAATTTTGAATAATTAATTTTGTGATTAAAAGGATTTTTCAAATTCTATCCTAGAGAATATTCTGTAATTTTCATGAATAAACATACATCTACGTACATTCATAATATATATAGATGTATGTTTGCGATTCCTGGCATATGTACACCACAGTAGCTAAGGCAACCCCATTCCAGCTCGCATTGTATATTTTGTGAATTTTAATAGGTATTCAAAAGTTTTTTCCAAAATTATTTCAAAATATTTTAAAACTGTCTATTTTGATCAAAATAATTTAATCGAGAATTAAATTGTGAAATTGGTGTTTTATAAACTCATAATTTTAATGTGATAGCGAATTAATTAGTTTTAATTATTTAAATAATAAAAGCTCAACTAATTGATTGTATTTAGTTTGTGCCTATTTTAATTACGGCCTAATTTCTTTGAATTATTTCAATTAGGTCCTATTTTAGGTCTAATTTGACCACAATCTTAATCATGCGGCTATAATTAAATTGTTTGGTTATCAATTTGATCAAATATGACCATATTTGCAAAGCAAAGTGGCCAAATCCTTAACTTACTATTAATTCTCTTTTCCTCCCAATTTCCCAGCCCAATATAACCACAAAACCCAGCCCAAATCTCTTTGCTCACCAGATATACACACATAATATATTACAAACACATTCATCACTCCCTGAATTCACTCACGCTCCCACGCCCCCTAAATTGGTTTCATAAAGAACGCACACCCAACATTAACGCGCCCAGTACACACCATTGTATCCTCTTCTTTTTCGTTCACAACGACAACAACAAACCCAGGTGAAATCTACGTTACACAGCTCCAAATGACAACTCCAGTAGATCCAAATGATGCAAAATCTCTCCCAAATCTCCTCAAATAGTCACACCTCCGTCTTCTCTTTCTCATCTTCGTTTGTTGGTACGAAATAGTGCGCTGTCCAGGTTTTAGAAGAACCCAGATGCTCACAGGTGGCGTATCAACATTCCTCACCATGAATCACGGCGTAAACCCCTCAAGAATAATTAATGTGTGATTGAATTCGTACCCACAAGGTACATACGTGTATTCATCACAAGAATCTGAAGTTGAATTTCAAATTCCCCCTAAATTCTTATCTGGAAATCCCAATTGTTTTCCCCTCATTTTTCACCCGTTGCAAACCCTATACTTCCCCTATATAAACCCCTTCTTCTTCATTGAAAAGGGGGGATTTTCGGATAGCAAGGCCTTGGAGAGTCTTTTTCTCTGTCTCTTGGAGAAGCCTAGAAAATCAAGTCGAATCTAAAGCAGAACTATGTTGTTTCATTGAGTTTTATTGAAGGTCTCATGCTTCTTTCCTTTATCATTGGAAAGTCAAGAAACCTCAACCTTCTAGTTCCTCAGAAAGTGAATATAAGCGCAATACTTGACTCGTCGTTCCAGTTTGCTGCCCCAAAAAAAGGTAAAATCCACCTTCTTTCGACTGTACTTTTCTTATTCTTGTTGTAGTCGGTTAGTTGTTGTGATTTGGTTGTGATAAATGTTGCTTTTGGGTTGATAATTGAATATTGTTTTGGGTTGATAGATTAAGAAAGAGACTGAGTGGTTTGTGTTCATGCTTGCTTCTGTTTCAATTAAATTTTGAGGGTTAGAATTGCTATCTGGGATGAACAACATTTCCATACAATCTTTTGAATTATAAAAATGTCATATGTGCTTTTTATTTCTTTTATTTGGTATGGGAGGGATATGTGAAGCCTCCACTAGGATCGGATGATTGCTATGCTTATCTTTGATAATCTTTGGAGCCTGATAATCTCTATGGTAGTATGACTTGTTTCTAATATTTTATGAATAATTAGTCTTCTTTCTTGAGAACCATGTGAAAAATTATGTCTTGTGGGATGAATTGGAAGATTGGGGCTAGTTGAGCTCAAGGAAAGGCCTCGAATAAACTAATTCGGCTTCACCCAGGTGCTCCTAAGCCCAAAATTCGTGTATTATCCTTTGAGTATGCGGAAGTGTGTCACCTTGATATGTTCTTCATGACTTTATCCTCATCGCCAATTTCTTGAATTAGTTTAAAATCTAATACACCACTCAGGTGTTTTTTCTTCAGCTTTCCATTGCATATAAAACAGTCTATTTTAGCTAAGTTTTCCCTGTATGATTTCGTTTTCTTTGTGTCATCACACGCTTGGACTGCTAGTAGGTCAAACTCCATGAATCACGAGTGATCTGCCTATAACATAACATGGGAGAAATAGCATGAGAAGTCGATTTTGTTTGATTGCTATTATTGTTACTTGTCATTCATCACTGATACGTTTTGTTTGGGTGATAAGTATGACAGTTCACAATATGTAAGGTTGTTATTGCCATTTGATTGAAAAAATCTTTTTTTGCCTTTTCTAAACTACTGTATAATGTGTAATGACATTTATTTAGCATAAAGTATGAATCCATTCTAATTTTTATCTCCTTATTCTTATGCATGAACACTCCGTGAATCCTACGAGATTCTATTCCTTCCTCGCATCTTCATTGGGTTGGGGACTGATAAGTCGGTAATCTACCAACTTATTGAGCCTATATCCATGAATTATTGCTATGTTTTGAATAGATTTAGAGGTTCTTATGGCCTTTATTGATGTCTATGCAGGTACTTTTGATAGATGATAATAAACAAGGAAATGAACCCAAAAAGAGCTCAAAAATAGTGAAGTGTGAAGTGTTCGGAAAAGCTGAAGATTCTGACTGAAGGTACGGCCTCGTGACAGACTCTTCAGTGACTTTATGTTCTTGTGCAGAGGAGGTGCGGTTTGCACCTCGGCTTGTGCGTGTCATATGGCCACCGCATCTCCGGTCAGAATCTTCAGCCTTTCCGAACACTTCACACTTCACTCCTTTTGAGCTCTTTTTGGGTCCATTTTCTTGTTTATCATCATCTATCAAAAGTACCTGCATAGACATCAATAAAGACCATAAGAACCTCTAAATTTATTCAAAACATAGCAATAATTCATGGATATAGGCTCAATAAGTTGGAAGATTACTGACTTATCAATTACACATACTCATAGGGATTTTCCAACTTTTCATACTTTTTAAGGCACTAAACTCATAATTTCACCATTAATCTTCATTCCCATGATTCTACAATCGAAAAGGGATTGAAGGTTGATAAGAGGAAAGAATTACTCACCTTAATGGAGGAAAATCACCTAGCCCAAGAGAAAAATCATCACGCAACAGTTCTAGAATGAGACTTTGAGTTTTAGGAAATAAAACTCTAAAATTCAGACTTAACAGGCAATCTACCTCCCACCTCTCACCACATTAGTCCTTTTCTCACTATGGCGAGATCGTTGTGCCGAGACTTGGCTCGCTATAGTGAGACTATTATTGTGAGACTTGGCTCACTACAAATACTCTGCTGCAATGATGTTGAAAATAGAACTTCAGAAACTCAACCAAAACTCCCCATTTCACAACATAACCTCGATTTCTAGACATCACAGATCAATCCCGATATGGTAACCACCATAATCGAAGTTCTATGAACCTATTTACCATCCTTAAACCACATTTGGGACCCTACACCACTTGACGATCCACCAAAGAACACCATAATATCAAACATTACACCATAAATCAAGAATTGCAACTTAAGAACATAACACCAGATTTCTATCAAAACTCACCCAAGCTTGAGATTTTATCAACTCTAAACTTAAGGAAAAACTCTACTCAGGAATTATACTCCAACAACACTATAACAATGTAAAGGGTCATTTATAGCTAATCAGAGAGGGAAATAGAAGATCCCTAGTGCTCGAGGTGTCAAAGTACCTCCACTCATTAGCTATTTGTTTCCCTATATTTACCACCATCCCATCAAAGATGCAAGCCACCACTAATGCCCGAGGATAGGTCACATCACTAGTATTACCAAAAGGTTAAATCCACTGGCAAACCAGGTTCAACCACCTTCATGCATCGGGCGTAAAGTGAGTGTTGGATCGAGGTAGATTTTGAAGATTGAAAAAGTTGTAGAACACATGCAGGGAATAGGTATCTGTGACTTGTTCCTCTCAAGAAAAATCTAACTAGGATCAGGAGAAGGTGAATGACACAGAGAATAGAGCAAAGCGTGTTTATAAGGAGAGTCCAGCTTGCACGAAGTTTTGTTTCATAGGGAAGAATCCTACAAGAAAAGAAATCAAGAAGATTGACTTGACAAGTCCTACAAGGAAGAGGATTCCCAATATGGAAGGATATTAGTCTAAAGAAGGAGAGGACTCTCAGTATAAATATAAGAGAGGATTCACAATAAACCTTACACACTTACACAGAGAGATACAAGTAGAACACAATCAAATTGAGAGAGTTCATATTTGAGAGAGTTCTGAGTGAAGATCCAAGTGCAGCCAATACAAGAAACCAGATTGAAGAATGTGTTCCTTAAGTCTATGCTTTACAGTTCTTAAGTCAAGTTAATTGTATTTTTTTCATCGAGTTGTAATCATGCATTCTTAGTGCCAGTGAGTTATAAACTGGTATAGGAGTTAGTCTTCAAGTTGGGATAACTCGAAGACTTGGACACATAAACCTGGGTAGGTTTGTGTGGTGTTTAGGAATTAGTGTTTAGTTCCTAGGATTGCATTCCTTGTAATATGAATAGCATAGGCTTATTGTGTTAGTAAAATTGGGTTAAATCCTACAGAGTCCCTTTGGAATACAAACATTCCAATCGTACATGGTATAGTAAACGCACCTGGGTCTTCTCTCTTTGTAGCCACTTGAATACAAGAATACTCAAGCTAAGACTACAATGACTAGATGGCAAGCGCTTAGCACCACATGTTTCATTCATCCAAAGCTCATAAATAACTACTTCAAGACCTCCTAGCCTTAAGAATTGACTCTACGATCATAGTAAACACTCATAACATACCCAATCAAGAAATCAAGCATTTCACCTATCTATCGCCAAACATGTGCCCTCACCATAAGAGAGTTACCCATATTCACTCATAAGAATATAATTTATCGGATGAATGGGTACAAATAGAATAGAAGCATGCTCACTCTCACAAAGAAGTTCACATGCAACATATGATGAACCATAGGCTTGCCCTTAGTGTACTACTCCACTAATATAAGAACATTAAACTCAAGATCAAGTAGGACTTTCCAAGGTTGTAATGTAGGCTAAGGGACGGGTAGGAATTATTTGGGCTAAAACAGTAACTATCTTCCCTAAGTGCTTTAATACATCACATTTTTTCATTAAGCACCTTTCTAAATCAACAAACTTCTTTCTTCTACTCTTCTCGACCATAATTCTTTTTGTATTCCCATATCTTTAAGCACGTTCACACACCACTAGTAAGGAGTATTCAATTAACAAATAATTTTTTTATTTCTTTTTGATAGGATCATGGCTAACCCATTAGCTTCATCGAGATCGGATAGCGCATAAGAGGGCATTTTCTTAAAGAGAAGATTCTCTTTCTACACTGACGACCTCCCTCTTTCTTCCTTTTCGATTGGTGAGACAAAGTCGCATTGATTGAATCGGTTCTGATCTTCGCTTGAAAAGTAAGGCCTTACTTCTTACTTAATGAGTAGAACTTAGTTACCCGCTTATTGGGATCTGAAAGAAGCTAACTTTCTTTGCTTTCTTTCGCCCGGAAAAGTATTCTTACTGCTAGCAATCAATCATGAAAGGAAGAATAATTTTCGATCGAGGCCGCCTCTCTATAGGGTGAAAGATTTGTGGGAGTACTTTATCCTAACAGAATGAGTATGAAAGAGAGAGAGGGGTCTCCCAAAATAGAGTACCTAATCAACTATACTGCATTAGCATATCGGCAATCAGTACACAATTTCTGTCTTAAAAGGATCCCCCTTTCCGGGTATAGGGCTATGAAAACAAATCTAACCGGAAGGATAACTAGTATAATGCTAGGGGATTCGATTCATCTCTATCAATGACTTAACCACCTTCAATTTATTCAAGCAAAAAAAGAGAATTTTCGGGGACTAGCCCGCTTCCACTCTTTTCTTTTCTTTCTCTAAAAGACAAGGAGGATTAAGAAGGCTATCATTAAGGAAAACAAGGCAATCCTTGAAAGCTTTGGATTCTTTCCTATCTCTGACCGGGAAAGAGGTTACCAAGCAAGTGAAACTGAAGTGAAACTTTACTCGCCCTCGGAAATAAGAAGTTCTGGTCCGGGAGGGATAATATCAACCACTTGATGCCCATCCGACGCATCCGTCGGATGGGCATCAAGTGGTTGATATTATCCCTCCCAGACCAGAACTTCTTGTTTTCGAGGGCGAGTACAGTTTCACTTGCTTGGTAACCTCTTTCCCGGTCAGAGATAGGAAAGAATCCAAAGCTTGCACGGATTGCCTTGTTTTCCTTAATGATGGCCTTCTTAATCCTCCTTGTCTTTTAGAAAAAAAAAGAAAAGAGTCTTTGTTCTTTTTCTACTCCCTACTAAAGTATATGAATTTTTCTTGCACCCTTAAACTTTCTACATGCATCTATCTTCAGCTATTTCTTTTTTTCTTTCTCACTCCTTCAAACTCTTATTTTTCAATTAAAGCACTTAGGAGTTTTGGATCAAATTTCCGGTCAATTGAAACAAAAGGATAAGCTTTAGATGTGGATACCAAAAGAATAGGCTAAAGGCTCAACGGGGCTAACTAGGGACATCTTTTGGGTAGGTAAAGCAAAGGATAAAAATTGGCTAATTAAAGAAATGCCTATATCATCTCCTAAGCCTAACATTCTTTATTTCATTTCGCAAACACACCGGGCAAGTTCTAGACATCAATATGAAAGCATGGAACATCACAAGATTCTAACATACATGACACATGTTCGACTCAAGAAGGATCCATACAGACTCTCAATCACGCAACCAACAAGAGTTCAAATTTATGCCAAACGTCATATAAGAGTCAAGTAAAAGAGCCTAGGTGTCTCAAAAGAAGTCATTCAATTTTCACACAACATGCTTTCAAATTTAAAACCAACTTGCATCATTCAGTCAATTATAGTTCCTAACAAGAGCACCTGGCATTCAATTGGTCCTAAAGACTTTCTAACTCCTAATGACTAACTCTTCCCTCAAGACGGTCGTCAACCATCCATCATCGGGAAGAGTCATTCTACCTTTAATTAAAAAAAACTACTCCTAAAAATAAAAAGATAAAAAAATATACTCGGTTCAAAGGTCTCCCCCTTGGAAGAGAACCGAAAAGAAAAACCAAGAGGTGGATGAAGTATGCCTCTAAAAAAAACTAAAAGCTAAAAACTAAAATAACTAAGGAATAAAGGAAAATCTTTTTGTGATTTTAGACTTTTTTAAAAAAAAATAGTTTTACATCTAACTTAGCAAAAAAAAACTTAACAACCTATGGCATACTTCACCCTTAACAATTAATGAAAGATATTCCATCCCACACTTAAAGTCATGATTTATCCCCAAAGCAATAAATGAGATAAAAATTGGGTTAGAGATACTCCCTGAGGCCCTCTAAAGCCTAGCTAGCAACATATTTTCTTTAGTCTCAATCAAAAGGGGCGAACGACCCCACACTTAAGATTAAACCATGCTCCTTAGATTTCAAATTCGGGTACTCAGACTTCCCCGAACCTACACAAAATCACAAACACAAACAAACAGTGACACTATATAAAAAAACTAAACTATTACAAAATTGGGTTGCCTCCCAATCAGTGCCTGATTTAACCTCTCGGCACGACGCATGTCTCAGATCAACCAATTTATCTTAATCTCTTTCTCCCCCTATGATAGAGCTTTTGCCTCTTTTTCACTCTTGGAGGATCACTTTCTTCTTTTACTTTCCTTTTATTCTTAACATCCCTTTTCAGGTCACTGTCCAACCATATAAACACATGCTCATGCTCCCTCAATAACTTGAGCGATCTTTTTTGTTGTACCTCTGATAATTCAGTAGCAATATTTAGAGTTTTAACTTTTTCAAATCCACTCTCTTCCACCCCACACTTATTTTTGACCATCTTTGTGATCATGCACAAATCTCTATAGTATGAAGGGGTAGAGAGTGACTTATATACCTTGAATGTCACCTCCTTATCATGAACTCTCATCTTCAATTCTCCTTTCTGCACATCTATCAAAGCTCTACCAGTTTCAAGGAATGGGCGTCCCAAGATAACCGGTACCTTCTCATCTGCTTCATAATCCAAAATAATAAAGTCAGCAGGAATCACAAACTTACCTACCTTGATGAGCACATCCTCAATTATGCCCTCTGGATATACCCGAGACCGGTCTGCTAGCTAGAGACAAATAGTGGTGGGGAGCGGCTCTCCCAAGCTTAGTGTCTTGAAAATAGATAGAGGCATTAAGTTAATACTCACCCCAAGATCACACAATGCATGCCCAACCTCATCTTCACCAATTTGTATGGGGAGGTGAAGCTCCCAGGGTCTTTGAGATTTTGAGGAAGTTTGCTCAATACCCTCGAACTACACTCTTCAGTGAGTGCAACCATCTCTAACTCTCTCATCCTTCTCTTTCCAGCCACTACATCTCGTAAGTACTTACATACTTTGGTATGTCCATCAAAGCATCAATCAAAGGAATATTTATGTGAAGCTGCTTGAAGATATCAAGGAACTTCTTATAGTTAGCATCTTCCTTGCTTTTCTGGAACTTTTGAGGGAATGGTGGTGGAGGTCTTTCTCTTACCATCTCAGGCTGCTCAACAATCTCTTCCTCAGATAACTTTTCTGGTGCACTATCTAACTCTGGCTCAGGAGTAGGTGCAGGAATCAATGCTCATGGAAATGGAGGTGGGTTCTTGTAGTTTTCAATCCCCTCTCCCCAGTGACCTTTTCTCTTTGGAGGCTCTTCTTCTTGCAACTCTCGCCCATTTCTCAAAGTGATGGCCATAACCTGCTTAGGCATCTTTGTATCACTAGGCAAGGTCCCTTGAGGCCTATCATGAAGTATGCTGGCAAGTTGCCCCATTTGAATCTGCAATTCATTGATAGACTTCTTGGTTTCAATATTAACTTGTGCATGTGCCTGCTAAACTTGCCGTTGTTGGGTCATAAACTGTCTTAGAGTTTCCTCCAAAGAACTACTCACTTGTGTACCCTGTTGTACATAGTGTTGTCTCTGGCCCTGCTAAACTCCACCCCAAGATAAGTTTGGGTGGTTTCTATAATTCTGCTGCCCCACATAGAAAATAGACTCAGGATTCAATGGGCATCCCGAATAAGCATAATTTTCACCACACTTTTCACAAACCAACGCAGCTGCTTGAACTTGTTGTACTTGCTGAACCTGGCTCACATTTGGGTTGGTTACCAATTTGTTTACCGTGTTGACCAGCTGACTAATGTCAGACCGTATGACAGCTACATCATCCAATTCAAGCTTACCCGGTGTCTTTTAAGTTGCGATGAATATTCTGCTGGGTTCCGTATAATCTATGTGTCCTGCAAACATAAGGTTAAGCAATTCCTCTATTTTATCATAGCTCTTAGACAAGATTTTCCCTTGAGCTGTAGCATCAAGAAGTGATTTTGAGTCTGGCCTCAACCCTTCAATAAAATTGTGCCCAATGATCTCCTTGGGCTGCGATGGTGTGGACAATCTCTCAAATATCCCTCCCAAGCTTGGGGAAGGGATTCAAAATCTTTTTGAACAAATTTGGAAATTCTGCCTCTGAGCTCTTTTGTTCTTCGAGATGAGAAGAACCTGTTGAGGAATCTTTCGGACAATATATCCCATGATGTGATAGAATCGGAAGGTTCACTCTGCAACCACTGCTTCTCCTTTCCAATCAATGAGAAAGGGAACAACGTCAACTTTACATATTCATCACTCACATTCTGGTAGTGAAAGTTATCACTCAAGTCAAAGAACTCTTCCAGGTGCTTGTGTAGGTCTTCATGTGGTTTACCCTCAAATTGACAAGTGTTCTGCACTAGTCGCACCATGCCTTCTCTTAACTCAAAGTTCCCTGTGTTGGTTGGCTTGACAATAGCTTTGGAGGCATTTTCCTGATTTGGCCTTGCAAAGTTAAGCACTGGGACTTGTGGTGGAGCAGTGGGCTGGACTGCAGCCCTATTTTCAGCATTATTTGGATCAATTGGGTCATTCACGTGGTCACCCATAGCTCTCATACCTTTGAGAGTGCGTTCAAGCTCGTGATCAATGGGAACCAAGGGATTGCCTTGGCCTCGACTATTTAGCATAAACTAACCTGTGACCTGAAATAAACAAAAACAACAAACAAAAGTGAAATCTGAATAGTTTAACAAAAATCCAAAGTAGTATCAATTTCAAATCAAATCCCTGGAAACGGCGCCAAAAACTTGTTGCGTCCTTATGCACATGCAAGTGTATGCGGCCATACAAGTAATATAGGATGTGAGTCCAGATATTGTACTCAAGGGATTTGACAAATTGATTTCTAGTTTAAATCTTTATACGAGCTATTCAGTAGGTAACTGACAATAAAGAATGAGGTGTGTGTTTTAAAAGTAAACAAATAACAAATTATAGACAAGCTTTGATTTAATAGGTTGTAATTCAGATTTGGTAAAAGTCCCAGGGTCATGGTATTTTAACAATCCAGTTGAGTTTTCAAACCATACGTTTAGTTGATTTTCTGAGTTACTAGTTGCGGGTTGATTTTAACCATGTTGAGAATTTTTCCAACAACTCTAGGTCTCCTTGACTATTCCTAATGCCTATATTCCTATGGTCGTCGGTCGATAGTGAATGGCATATGATTTCTCTTCCGTATCAACTGGGCAAGGCTAACGGGTATATTTCTATCCACGTTAGCGAATCGTTCTCCCTTCCCTATAGAGTTCACAACCAAGCCCTACCTTCCCTTATTGAGTACATAAACACCTTATTCCTAGTCTAATTTATGCACCATAGATAGTGTTTTCCAGGTGATCAAGTTAACAAACAATTAAGATCAAAGGAAGATAAATAACTCAATAATGGAAATCCGAAGTAAATAATACGATAATGAAACATCAACCTTGATGTCTTTAACCACAACCCTAGATACTAAAGGTTTAGCTACTCATGAATCTCTTTGGAAGAAGAGAGTTCATGAGTTTACAAGAAAAGAATCGAAAATAAAATAAAGAAATAAAACTAGACCTTGTTCTTGAGCTTTGCCGTAGGTTTTGCCTTCCCCAAATCAGTTGTTGTTCATAGAAAACGTGGGAGGGGAGTATTTATAGAGTTTAGGAACCCTTAGGACTAAGAAAACCAATCTCAATTGGGTTAGGAGAAGTACCCGCTCACGCCACTACCCAAAAGCGGAGAAGTGGCGCAAGGAACAACAAAATTTTCAGAACGCTTGTCAAATCTGTGCCACTGCCTGCTTTTGGGTGTGTGGCGCAGCTTCTGCTGCTATAAAAGTTCAGAGAAAGTCCCAAACCTGTGCCACTGCTTGCTTTTGCTCAGTGGCGCAAGGCACAAGTTGGGAAGTCATTCTTTGCTCATTTTGCGTCGCTTTGCGGCGTTGCTTCTTTCTTGGTTCCTTTTGGTTCCTTGGTGCTCTTTTTTCTCTTGTTTAAGCTCCAAATACCTTAATATACTCCTACATAAATTAAATACAAAACATAAGTATAATTCATAACATATACACTCAAGAGGACAAATGAGAGGCGAATGATCGTATAAAAGCGTACTTTTAGCCTCTCATCAATAGCCTTTGTAGCCATCGAACAGGATTGCCTTTGTGGTAGTTGAGCATGACGATCTTTGAATATGAATACCTTGTATCCCTTTGCAATGTAACGATCCTCGTAATCGTTTATAGTAATTTGGCAGTGTTATACCTGGTGCGTATTTCTGTGTTGTGACTTAAATACTTTGTGCATTCCCATTGTTGTGGCTTACGAAGCATTAGATTTGCGCATTCCCATTGGTGTGACTTAAATACTTTGTGCATTCCCATTGTTGCGACTTACAGGCATTAGATTTGCGCATTCCCATTATTACGACTTGAACACTTTGCGCATTTCCATTATTGCAACTTACAAGCATTAGATTTGCGCATTCCCATTGCTGTGACTTGAACACTTTGCGCATTCCCATTATTGCGATTTACAAGTGTTGATAATCCAACTGTAATAAGGTGGATGGCTTGATATTTGCAAAATAGGCATCTCATAGCAACAAAGTTAACCTAATGGTCACTTTTTAGGTCGGATGATCCAAACTAGCAACGTAAGCATCATATTGGCAAATATATAAATATACCAAGAGGGGTGGACGTCTCCACATGAATATTCCATTTATGAGGTGGATGACCCAACATAGTTTAAATATAGGCCCTCGAGTGGATAAGCAAATATATAGACCGCTTATAGGGGGTCGACCCAATATCGAAGTGTGGCTCTCGTAGCCATTTGTAACAACTTGCGATAACAGATATAACAGCCTTCGCAGCTGTCAGACATGATTGCCTTCGTGGAAATTGAGCGTGGTGATTCTTCGAATATGATGACCTTTTTGGCCATGGAATATGATGGTCTTTGTGATTGCTTGCAATAGTCTCTGATATGATAGCCATCTCGGCTATCGGTGATAATATTTGCATATGACTTCAAGTAAATCTTGTGTATCTTTCGTATCGATGCGACTTATAAATATCCCTTGAGTTGTCAAACCTCAAGTAATCTCGCACATCATCCGACTTTGGATAGAGGCGGCTTACAGATGTCCCTTGAATTATTAGCTTTCGAGTAATTTTGTACATCATTCGACTTTGTATAGAGGAAGCTTATAGATGTCCTTCGAATTGTCAGTCTTTAGGTAATCCTGCACTTTATTCGATCTCGGACGGAACGTGACTTATAGATTTTTGTTGAATCATTAACCTTTGGATAGTCCTGTGCAATATCAACATGGATATACTGTGGCTTATAAATAACCCTTGGTCTATCAATATTTGGTAGTCTTGCACTTTTATCCAATTTTGGATATTACTGCGACTTACGAATTACCCTTGAACTACCAACTCTTTGGTCATCTTGCACACTATCCAATTTCAAATATCATTGCATCTTACAAATAACTCTTGGGCTATATAATCTTGGTATTCTTGCACACTATCCGATTTCATACATAGTTGTGGCTTACAGTCAACCTTTGGTTTGTCAACTTCTGGGAAATCTAGTTTATCGTCAGATTTCATTTGGTGACTCACAGACCTCCTTCAGACTATATGCTTTCCTTATCTCGGATGGAAAGTATTATAACTGGTGCGCATTCCCATTGTTGTGATTTAGACACCTTGCACATTCCCGTTGCTGCACCTAAGACACCTTGCGCATTTCCATTGCTGCGACTTAGAAGTGCTATGATTTGCGCATTCTCGTTGCTGCGACTTAGACACCTTGCGCATTTCCGTTGTTGTGACTTAGAAGTGCCATGATTTGCGCATTTCTGTTGGTGTGACATGAACACTTTACACATTCCTTTTGTTGTGGCTTACAAGCGTTAGGTTGATAAGATAACGCCTATGAGGCAGTTTGCGGATATTGGTCCTTGTGACAAACGTAAACCTGTAAATGGCTCTTCTTGGTAATTGTCAAAAAACATCACATTTAGCTTTTGTATTGTCACATTGATTCCTTTGCGTGTACCTGCATTTCAAGGTGAATGATTAGTAGACACAATATTTCTTTTACTAGCGACCATAGTCAAATCTAAGAAAAGATTTTAAAGAAAGCATTCATGATGTTAATCAAAATAACTTTGCTTGCAAGCTTTCCTCCTCTTTTCGAGGTAGATAGACAAACAAGGGGTTATTCTGAATATAAATAAATGGTTGAACCCGTATATAGGGACAATTATAAATACCACTTTCAAACATCGTGTGTTCATTTATGATCTCCAATCTGCTGGGAATTTGAGGATGTCATCGATCTCTCTTTATCTAGTACTTCCTGCAAACTACCAAAAAATTGTTATTTCTAGGAAACTCTACCTCCTTCAGGTTCTTACCATCATTTTGACTTTTCTCGCCGATCTTAGGAGTTTGATATTGTTGTATTGCTTTGAATGCTTTGGACAATGAGGGACTTTCATCGATCCCTAACACTTCTTAAGATAACCTGCATCCATAGAAAATTTATTAGTTTTTTGACGAAACTGATCTGTGTCGACCTCCTTTAATCTTCTGCTCTTTTCTTTTCCATCCTCGATTATTTGTCGTTTTAGACTCCCCGAGTCACAGTAGATGTAAGACAAAGTCAATTTGTAAAGGAACAAATTAAATTGTAAAGATTTTTTCAATAAATAGTTTTTGAAAAGAAAATGGTTTAGGAAAATCTCTGCTAATTTATCATGTCATGCACTAGCTCAACGAACGTTTTTCACTCGAGGCATTGACATATCTGACACGTTGCTGGCAAACTCTAGAGATGCTCTATCATCCTAGTTGGGGAATTTGGAAATGGTTTTTTGAGAAATCTATCATGGCTGGGAATTAGTCCATCTCGAACTTTGTCACAGCTGGGGATTTCTAAAGTAGACCCTTATCTCTGGGGAATTTTTGGAGTTGTCTTTAAACTCATAAGTGAAGCTTGGTGAAAATTTTGAGGTCCTCCTTAAAATTTCTGCCCCAATTAAAGGTTTTATGATGAATCTCATCCCGTTGATAAGAAGTTTTACACTCTGTAGGGATTATGAGATTCGAGATTCATCTCAGTTGCTCTTTGACATAGTTTGCATTCTGACTTGGTGTACGATCTTCGCCTTCTGAATTTGTGAGATTCCTTTCTCAAAAATTCTGCCTCAGTTTCCATTTCCTGGGGTGATATGACTGAGCTGTTGTGGTGCCTATGTATCCTATTGAAGCAGGAATTAGGTCAAACATAGTTCCCCACACTCATAGTGGGAGGATAAATATATTTAAAGGGGTGACCGAAGCCGACACAGACCGCCTACGTACCTCAATCTTGAAAATTCAGGTCAAACGTAGTTCGTACAAAGAGGGTAGGGAACTGTGAGCTACTACAAAGCATAAACATGATTACAATTCAGAAAATGTGGCTAGGAAAGAAAATAAGAAGACACCAATCTCAGGCGTAGTATCTCTTCACAACATCGGAGTTGATTGGCTTGGGCCACACTTGGCCATCCATCTCGGACAAGATCAAGGCTCCTCTAGATAGCACTTTGTGGACGACATATGGTCCTTGACAATTTGGTGAAAGCTTTCCTTTGCACTTATTTCGAGGGAAAGAGGGATCAACTGTCCACTTCTGGTTGTGGTCTCTTTGACTCAATTGTCATCTTTAAAATTCTACCAATCCAGTTTTCCCTAAATTATATTTTGTTGTAACTCCCCGTTAAATGTCTGAGGACCATAATCTTCATATTCTTAAATTCATCACCATTTACCTTAATTTTTATTCAGCTCATGACATGGTATGACATTGACAAGGTTTTTAAATTATTTTACTGAAATCATATTTAAACAATATTTAGATTTAACATTTTAAACATGAAACAAAAAGCAGTTGATTTTATTATTATTATTATTATTATTTTAAAATAGATGAGGCTTTCATTGAAATTAAAAATATTCACAAACTTTGGCTATAGCTCGCATGAATACGAGTCTATGCTTTTTGAGCAGCAGTAAAAATAATACAGAGGGAAATTAAGAAATAAATGGTGGGTCTCGAGCCTCATCCAGACCATCACCAATTTGTAAAAAAATTAAATTTTGTTCTTTCATCTACCACAGTGACCGGAGAATCATAAGTGAAGTGGATGTCCAATTCTGCAATTGCTCTTCCATATTCAGCTTTTCGATTCCTGATGCCTCAAGAAACTCTTCCAAGATCATGTCACATTCTTTGAAAGGATGCCTGATCCATCCCCATGACCGTTGCTATCAGGCTTGAAACATATAGGAAATGACTGGTAGGAACGAGTTGGAGGCTTCGATAATCCTCGATTAATCTCCTTTTGTGCTTATCTTTAGACCGGCTCTCTTTGATTCGATCGTAGATTGAACCAAACTTGGAAGGCTTTTCCAGAAATGGCTGATAAGGTGCAGTCATTGTCATGGACTGAGCCCCTTATTTATGCTCAGAGAGGTTACATCTTTCTCTGATTTTTTTTACTTCTTCCAAACTAGCTTGTTTTACTGACTGGCTTGCCACCCATTCTTCATCAGTTTCTATCATATTAATAACGGCTCCTTCATTTGTTGGTGTTGTTTGAAGTGAAATAACTTTTTGATCAATCAAATCTTGAATCTTTTATCTCAGATTGATGCAATCTTCTGTAGCATGCCCAGCACTTCCATCATGGTATGCACATTGTTGGTCGGCTTTAAAAAACCAAGAGTTGGTATTGATAGCTCTTGGTATGATAGGCTGGATCAATCCGACTTCCTTGAGTCTTTCAAAAAGTTGGGTTTGACTTTCAACTAATGGTGTGAAAGTTCGAGGAGGTTTCTTTTCGAGATTTGTGAGTGGTGTTTGGTAATTTGGTTGGTGGTTTTGATAATTTCGTGGAGGTGTTTGGTAATTTCGGGATGAGTTGTTATTGTTTGGAGGTGGAGTTTGATAATTTTGATAACTTGTTTGAGCATAAAAGGTAGGACATGGACTTTGTGGAGCTAAGAGGCATGTCTCGGATGATGAAAGCTTCTGAGAACTAAACTTAGATGGCTTTCTAGACCTTGTGCTCGAACCGAAAGATGGAAGCCCGGGGTCAAAGCGCATTCGTTGTTGCCTATATAGCTATCTAGAGCAGAGATCTAGCAACGCATTCTAGGCACATATCATTGGTATTAGATGTATCATTAGGTTGTATTGAGTCAAATCTGCTCCCTTTTTTTTCCATTGCAGGAAAGAGAACCCTTCCCCTCGCTTGCAAAAATGATGAATATGAACTCTGGGAGGCTGCAGGTACTATGGATCCTCTGACACCCAATCGGGTTGCTTTCCCAGGTCTCATCGGTGTATACGTCTTCCTTTTTCTTCCTTAAAAATCCTGGAGACTCCGGCTCTGTAGAAATCTTGGTGATTTTTCCGGTCCTAAAGCCCTCTTTGAATGTTTCACCAATTTTGACTAAATCAGCAAATTTTGAATTGACTGTTGATCATCTTATTGTAGGCTTCTGATTTCTGGGCTCGCATAAATATGGCGATAATTTTTTCCTCAGTCATATGAGGTCGGACCCTCGCTTCTTCCTTTCTCCATTGATGGGCATAGTCCCAAAAATACTCATCCGTCTTCTCCTCGATATGGTCTAGCGAATACCTATCTGGAGCAATCTCTATAGTGTAGGCAAATCTCTTAGCAAAATCTTTGGCCAAGGAGCTCCATGTAGATCATTTCATTAAATCTTGTGAAGCAAATCGTTTTAGCGCTTCACCAGTTAGACTCTGGCTAAAGAGCCTCATTAGTAATGCTTTATTTTTGCCTGCTCCTACCATCTGGTCACAATAAATTCTCAAATGGATTGTGGGATTTCCAGTTCCATCAAAAGTCTCGAACTTCAGGATTTTGAATCTTTCAGGCAGTTGCAAATTAGGGTAGATGCAAAGATTATCATAGTTGAATCTCTCTTTATCGGGCAAATTGCGTAATTCTTTAATCTTGGCAATCTCTTCTTTCATAAACATCATGTCCTTATCATGCTTATCTTCCACGGCCTTCTATTCTTTCTCCTTTTACTCATAATGATCCAGCTCGGGATTTTCTGAAAAAGTGAGGTAGGGTTTAAGTGTAGAGGCATGGAGGGTGGTGGATGGCACATTTTGGATAGGTCGTAGGTGCTGGACATTTAGAGTGGAGTTTTGGTACGTGGAGGTAATGATTTATGGGTTGTTGAAATTTGGATTATTATTCTGGCATGTAGGATGAATATAGGCATTTGGAGGGATGTTTTGACAGTAAGAAGGGAGGTTTTGAGGATTGTAGGTGTTAGAATTGTCGCTTTGATTAGCATGCTAGATAAGAGAAAAAGGGATTTGATGTGAGGTGCTAACATGAAATGGACTTGGAGTGGTTAAATTGATAATGGATGGTCTAGGAATTGAGAAGGCAGGTGCATTGGAGTGGGTAGGAAAACATTCGAATTCCGGAGAACTTAGAGAAGGAAGATGGAACAGAGGCCTTATTCCGCTAGGATCATTTGCAGCATTGATCATCCTGGTTAATTCTCTGTTCTTTCGCATTTCTTCTTGCATCTCATCAATTTTTTGCATTAGCTGCGCAATGAGCTCACTCTGATCTGCGAGGATTGGCTCTTGTATAGCTATATTGGTTAACCTAGTTTCCTTAGTATTATCAGTATTTTCCTTCTCTTTTTATCAAGCTATGGTCAGGGGAGGATTCTTTTTCTACTTTGTGTTGCTAGTTGTCAACACAGATCAGTTTCGTAGATTTTACCTGATACAGAAAAAATAACTCAAAAGGTAACCATGTTAGATTTCATTCAGGATAAATAATACAAGATATTTGACAAATATAAACAAACAAATGTTGCTTTATTAAAGGTGAATAAATTCATGTTTGGAGAAAGACTCAAACAGACAGGAATTTGTCTATTGACTTTGGAATGAGTGATTTGACAGAAAAATTAATTCGTGTTGACTCTTGATCTTCTGGCAAAATTCTTTAATCTTCTTGTCAAAAGATGGGGAAAATGAAGGCTTTTACAGATAAGGTCTGAGCCCTAAACGGTTGCCTACGTATCCTACGAAGGAGAAATTAGACCTTACGTAGTTTAAGTTGGCAAGTCAGTTTTTCCTGAGAGATAGGAGTAAGCTTTAGAGGCTTAGTGAAAATAAAAGGTTTAGGACTTTTCCGAAGAACATGGAGGACTTGGATTTTTTTGGTCGAACTTTTGCGTGGTAGGCTTATATTTTGCTTAGGGATTCTAAAATATCAAATAGGGGTGGATCGATTCACCTTTGATTTAAGCAACACACATAAGCATATAAGACAGTTATATGACATAACATTTTATAGCGCGTTCTATACAGATGTGTGATCTTTTAATGCCAAAGGTAGGCCTAACGAATTGAAGAATATGTATGTCATTTGTAATACGTTCCATTGCCCCAAAAATTATTTTATATACTAATTTTATGAATAAATTGAATGGGGATACAAGACAATGGAAAGGGATGTACAATAAATGTTAGTCCCACGCAGGGGTACATTCCTAGACTAGTCCGCCATGGAAGGTCCTTCATTCTCGAACTTCTTGAAATTTCTGAATGTCTTTCGGATGAAGATCTTCTTTTGATTATGATGATGGGAATCACCTAAATAATTTCCAAACTCGAGGAACAATGGTTCGCACAATCCAACATTATATCCTTTAATTAAACAAATAAGGGATGATTGTCTTTTATTGACTCGTGGCCAATAGATGCAAGGTGGTCTTTCTAATGGGCTTCATACCCCTAAGGTATTGGGTCGTCCTAGGACAATGCCTAAAAATAGGGTTTTGGTTTTGCCCTATCCTATGTTGACTAGAATTGATTTATTGCGAAATGATCGGGAACCCGGGCGGGCAACCGCGGGCTAAAACAACAAGTGACCGTCAACCGACCACGGGTCAACTACTTCACTCGTCTGTTTTGAGAAATTGTGTTTTTAGTCAAGGACGATTGCAAATACTTACATAATCGCCCTTTTTTACCCCTGATACAATCTAATGCTTTGCCAAAAGAGACAGAATATGCCATGAACAATTTATATTTTGCGAAAAGTAAACAAATAAGGAAAGCGATAAAAATTATTACAAATTTTGAATAGTTAGTCAAATAGTTCAAATTTTTGGTTAGAACCTAAATAGATCCCTAGAAGAGTCGTCATTTCTGTTTTCTCTCTTTTTGGATTATTTTTAAGAAAATAAGGAAAGAAAATGATTTTCAACACTTCAAAATTATTTTAAAACTTAAAAGAAAATTTCAAATAATTTTAAAACAAATAGAGTCGCCACTTAATTTTTATAAAGAAATTAAGAAAACTTGAAAGAATTTCAAAAACTTAAAAACAGAAATAAATCTTTAAAATTAGAGAAAATGGGTAAGGGTTCAAGTGACGTCTTAAGAAGGTTTTTAAGGCACTTAAGAACGTCCGTTTAAAAAATAATTGACCAAAATAATTTTGACTAACCTAAAAAATGACTATTTTCGAAAGAATTGAGATAATAAAAAATGTTAAAAGACATAACAAAAAGGTATAATTTCAAATAAAGATGTAATTCATTTTATCATGTTAAAGGAGATAAAAAAATTACTAGAAGAGAAAAACATTATTTTTCAAAGAAATGTTTGAACAACTTTTTATCTTTTCCAATTAAGAGTAAAAAATAAATAAAGTTGCAAATTTATTTAAAACAATGGTTATTTGAGCAAAAATGATCATAAGAGAATGATTAAAAGAAGCCTTTTTTTTTTAGTGAAAGATTTTTAAAAGAAAGATGCATTACTTTAAAAGGATTAATAACCAAGGAGATCTTTAAACTAACTTGAAAAATTGATTAGCATGAAAATATATTTCTTATGACATTCAAGCCTAAGTGAGACTTAATAGCATATGAATGAGAAAAAGAAAGCATTATTGAAAAATCCATTTTCAGGCAAGTTAACATAAAGTTCAATTTTTCTCTCATTTATAACGAAGCTAAATTAAGTGATGAGATTTTGGATAAAATAATTTACAAGAAAAATAAGACAAAGATAAAATTAAAAATAACAACACTTTAGGGGATCTATTTAGATTAATTAAATTAAAGTTAGTTACAATTAATCACATACAAATACATAGCAAATTATAAATAAATATAGGGAGATAGAGTTGAAGTTTGGGCCCCTGCTTTGGCCCAATAATATCTGTCCCCGTCTTTGGACTGGACTTTTATGGACTTTTGAGTCCATTTTCTGGCTTGTATACCAGCTGGTATCACAGTTCCTTCCCTGTATATACACTGTATATCAGCGCCTAAAATCTGCATATTTGCTTCCATTTGGCATATTTCCTATGTATATCCGGGTATACCCTTGTATACTGGCTTTTTTCCCTGTTCTTTCTTTGTATGTCAATGTATACCAGCCTATTTAGGCATGGTTCAAGGCTTGACTCGAGAGGGGTGGGCCCCAGCCCAATGAAGATGCGAGGAAGGGATAGAATCTCGTAGGATTCACCGAGTGTTCATGCATAAGAATAAGGAGATAAAAATTTGCATGGATTCATACTTTATGATAAGTAAATGTCATTACACATTATACTGCAGTTTAAAAAAGGGAAAAAAAGAATTTTTCAATCAAATGACAATAGCCACCTTACAGATTGTGAACTGTCATACTTATCACCCAAACAAAACGTATCAGTGATGAATGGCAAGTAACAATAATAGCAGTCAAACAAAATCGACTTCTCATGCTATTTTTCCCATGTTGTGTTATAGGCAGATCACTCGTGATTCATGGAGTTTGACCTACTAGCAGTCCAAACGTGTGATGACACAAAGAAAATGAAATCATACAGGGAAAACTTAGCCAAAATAGACTGTTTTATATGCAACAGAAAGCTGAAGAAAAAACACCCGAGTGGTGTATTAGATTTTAAACTAATTCAAGCAATTGGCGATGAGGATAAAGTCATGAAGAACATATCAAGGCGATGCACTTCCGCACACTAAAAGGATAATACACGAATTTCGGGCTTAGGAGCACCTGGGTGAAGCAGAATTAGTTTATTCGAGGCCTCTCCTTGAGCTCAACTAGCCCCAATCTTCCAATTCATCCAACAAGCCATAATTTTTCACATGGTTCTCAAGAAAGAAGACTAATTATGCATAACATATTAGAAGCAAGTCATACTACCATAGAGATTCTCAGGCTCCAAAGATTATCAATCTAAGATAAGCATAGCATTCATCTGATCCTAGTGGAGGCTTCACATATCCCTCCCATACCAAATAAAAGAAAGAAAAAGCACATATGACATTTTTATAATTCAAAAGATTGTATGGAAATGTTGTTCATCCCAGATAGCAATTCTAACCCTCAAAATATAATTGAAACAGAAGCAAGCATGAACACAAACCACTCAGTCTCTTTCTTAATCGATCAACCCAAAACAATATTCAATTATCAACCCAAAAGCAACATTTATCACAACCAAATCACAACAGCCAAAAAGTACAGTAGAAAGAAGGTGGATTTTACCTTTTTTCGGGGCAGCAAACTGGAATGACGAGTCGAGTATTGTGCTTATATTGACTTTTCGACGAACTAGAAGGTTGAGGTTTCTTGATTTTCCAACGACAAAAGGAAAGAAGCACGAGACCTTCAAGAAAACTCAATGAAACAACATAGTTCTGCTTTAGATTCGACTTGATTTTCGTTTGGAGCTACTGGAGTTGTCGTTTGGAGCTGTGTAATGGAGATTTCACCTGGGTTTGTTGTTGTCGTTGTGAATGAAGAAGAAGAGGACGCGGTGGTGTGTACTGGGCGCGTTAATGTTGGGTGTGCATTCTTTCTGAAAACAATTTAGGGGGCGTGGGAGCGTGAGTGAATTGAGGGAGTGATGAATGTGTTTGTGATATATTATGTGTGTATATCTGGTGAGCAAAGAGGATTTGGGCCGTGTTTTGGGGTTATATTGGGCTGGCAAATTGGGAGGTGAATAGAATTAATAGTAAATTAAGGATTTGGCCGCTTTTCTTTGCAAATGTGGCCAATTGTTGGTCTAATTGATAACCAAACAATTTAAATTATAGCCGCATAATTAAGATTGTGGCCAAATTAGACCTAACATAGGACCTAATTGAATTAATTCAAAGAAATTAGGCCGTAATTAAAATAGGGACAACTAAATACGATCAATTAATTAAGCTTTTATTATTTAAATAATTTAAAAAAATTAATTCGCTATCACATTAAAATTATGAGTTTATAAAACACCAAGTTCACAATTTAATTCCCGATTAAATCATTTTGATCAAAATAAACAGTTTTAAAATATTTTGAAATAATTTTGGAAAAATCTTTTGAATACCTATTAAAATTCACAAAATAACATACATCTATATATATTATGAATTTACATAGACGTATGTTTATTCATGAAAATTACAGAATATTCTCTAGGATAGATTTTGAAAAATCCTTTTAATCACAAAATTAATTATTAAAAATTTGTTCAAAATTTAAAAGCTCGATAATTAATCCAATAATGGAGGGCAAAAATTGGGTGTCAACACCACTGTCCATCATTTCAGAGAGGGGTATGTAGTTTACCTCTAAGTTCTGGGGTAAATTACATGAGGAGTTGGGCACTCAACTAACTTTCAGCACAACATTCCATCCTCAAACAGACGGTCAGTCAGAAAGGATGATCCAAGTGTTGGAGGACATGCTAAGAGCATGTGTGATTGATTTTGAGGGTTATTGGGACCAGTTTCTACCATTGTGTGAGTTCTCATACAACAATAACTACTAGTCCAGTATCGATATGGCACCATTTGAGGCATTGTATGGGAGGGGATGTAGGTCACCCATAGGGTGGTTTGAGGTTGGCGATGTGAAGCCTCTGAGCATAGACTTGGTAATGGAAGCACTAGAAAAAGTAAGGGATATTCATACCAAGTTGCTAGAGGCCCAAAGCAGGCAGAAAAAATATGCGGATCGCAAGGTAAGAGACAGGGACTTTTAGGTTGGTGGGCAGGTATTATTAAAGGTGTTACCAATGAAGGGAGTTACGCGTTTCGATAAGAAAGGCAAGCTCAGCCCTTGATTTATCAATCCATTTGAAGTTCTTGAAATTGTAGGGCAAGTGGCTTATAGGCTAGCACTACCACTTGATTTGTCAGGGATCCACCCAATCTTCCATGTATCCATGTTGAAGCGGTACCATAGAGACGGGGATTACATTATTAAATAGGATGAGGTTTTACTAGACAAGGATCTTCAGTACGAAGAAGAACCGGTTGTGATTCTTGATTGGAATGTCTGAAAGTTGAGGACAAAGGAGATCAAATCTGTGAAAGTTTAGTGAAAGTTTAATGAAAGCATCATCTGGTTAAGGAAGCCACTTGAGAAACTGAGAAGGACATGCGGGACAAGTACCCTCACTTGTTTGAGGAGTCAGGTACTACACTTTCCCTTTTTCTTTCTATGTTTTTCGGATTTAATCATTCGGGGATGAACGATGGGTAAATTGGTATCTATTGTAATGACTGGGTTCGTCCTTACGGGTAAACTCTTCGTACAAAGTTTTGGATTAGAAAACTTCCGAGTTTGGGAGTTGAAAATTTTAGGCTAGGCTAGTCTTGGATGATTTTTGATCAAGAGATGGTCTAGGGAAATATGGAGGATGATTGGGTAATGTGTCTTGTAGAGAGCTAATTTTTCCGTTAACTAAAGCATAGAGGAGTCCGGGGGACTTTTTGAAAGTGAATTTGGATAAGTAGAACTCCAGTATCGAGGTTGACGTGAAGGGGTTATTCGGGAACGTTGAGGGTTCAAGGTGTTTTGTAAAATGGGCACTTTTCTAAGATTTTCCGAGTTTTTTCCTGTGACGAGCGTTGTCATTGTGCCATACCGGTGACCGCTATAGCAGTAATATATCCGCTATAGCAGAAGTTAAACTTGGTCAGCACTGCCATAGTGGTGGATTCCGCCATGGCAGCGGTGCTATAGCGGTGTACAGACCGCTATAATGGATCGAGTCGGGATCTAATGCAGAAACTTTCCCAAAATATTCATTTTTTCCTCAACTGCATTTTGGAGAAGAGTAGGGCAATTTAGGGTGAATTCACTCTGTTTTGCATCATTTTTTGTCCCAAAGATAAAGATTATACTCCCCTAACTTAGTACTATAATTCCTACAAAGTAGAATTACTAGTTGTGAACTTGGGGAGAGGTTTGGATTGACCTAGGAATAATAGAATTTGAGAAAAAGGGGGATTCTAGGGCATAGAAGTTTTTGAGTCTTGATTTTCTTATTGGGTTATGATCATTTAGCCATAATTCTCTAAATGTATCCATAAAAATGATAGAAATAGGTGAATTAATAGTGAAAAATTCCGGGATGGGTGGAATGATCATAGTTTGGCCTGGGGAATAGGGATTTTGTATAATCCGGATATTTTAGGCCAGTTAATTGATTGCAGTTATTGTATATTTATTTTTAGACCAAGAACAAGCAAGAACTTTAAAAAATGGGAAGGCTCCAGTTTAATAGAGTTATCTAGTAATTTAAGGTAGGTGATAGTTATTGATATTTCCAATATGCAATATGTGTACATGTACTATAGCTTAGTATTGTGTGAGTTGCATGCTTAGGGAATGAGGTTATGAATGTCTACTTATTCGGTTATCAGTCTTGTAAAATGAACGTGTTTTCTTGCTTGTTGGTTTACAAGTATGCTCTTGTTCATATTTGTGATTGATTGAATTTGGTGTGACATTCGGTTGGCTCGGGTACCACGCTTAGTACAGGCTACTTATCGGTTGGCTTGGGTACCACACCTGGTACGGGAATTACAAATAGTTGGCTTGGGTACCATGCCTGGTACGAGAATTACAAATGGTTGGCTCGGGTACTACGCATGGTACGGGTTTGCTTTACTTACATTGGTTGTATTCTTTTGATGGTTTCATGAGTGGACCGGGTTGTATTTTTGAAATATGATTTCTGCATATGGTCCATGAGAGGTCGGGTGATTGCATGTAAATGCGAGGTTGGTCTTAGTGTAGGCCTGGATTGCATGTTAAAACATAGTTAGTGTCCTAGGGATCCTGGGTGGTCCGGGTTACATGAAAAGGATACTTGTTTATTGTCACAGATTGGTATTTGATTGTTAACTGATTTTATGTGGTTGATTGGTTAAGGAAGAGACATGTATTTAGTTACGTTGTTGATAGGTTACATGTTTACTTTGCTTTACTCAGCTTTAGTTATTGTGCTTATCTTATTTATTAGAGTTGGCCGATGATCCTATCAGTACACGGTGGTTGTGTACTGATTCTGCACTTGCTTTTCTTTTGTGAGTACATGCAATCTTTCGGCAGCTGATGCACGATCTTTTTTGTAGTCCCAGCATTTCCAGATCTCAAGGGTGAGCTACTTCGGTCGAGCTACCTTGTCATCTTCATTTAGTTATAGCCCACTTGTTTCGGGCTTAAACTCTTGTTTATTTGGGGTTGCATCCTCGTATTCTAGACTTGGTAGATGTTTTGGTATGATGACCTTCAGGTTCTAGGGAGGAATTTTCGCAGATTTTCGCAGATTCTTGTTATGACAGTATTTTGAGATATTGAATGTTAGTTTATTTTATGCAACTGGTTTTGAGCTGTTAGATGTTGCTAAGTGTTGTGCCGGTATTGGCGCATTCACTCGGGGGTATCGGGTGGGTGCCACTCATGACCGTCTGGGTCGTGACAACAATAATAGCTTGTCGGCTAAAGTAATGCCATGCAAATGGCCAAGGTTTAGAATTTTCATTTTTAGCCATTTCCCTAGGCCTGCTTCATCCGCCACTCCTTTTTTTTAAAAAAAATGCTACTTTTGTATTTTTTGCTGCTTCTGTTTTTATGGTTTTTTTTTGCAGCTCTTTTTTAACAAAAAATTCTTTTAATTATTGCTCTATTCTTTTAACAATTAAATATAATTTTATAATATTATAATTATTGCTCTTTTTGTATCAATCAAATACAAAATGAGTGTATTTTTTCAAATACAATAAAAAAAGTATTTGCATATTTGATAGCATTTACATGTATCTTTGGTACCAAATACAAATACATATTTTATTATAATAATTATACAATTTATATATACAGCCTATATAGATACATATTTTATACAACAATGATACAATTTTTATACATATCATATACAAAATGCAGATTATATACAATAATTATACAATTTCTATAGAAATCTTATACCGGTGCATATTCTATACAATAATTACACAGTTTTGACACACATCCTATACAGTTTTTATAGAAATATTATACATATACATATTTTATACAATAATTATATAGTATCTATACACATCTATATCCAAAGGCTACAAATTAAAATAATTTGGCCGAGTGGCTACCCCATGGCATAACTTTGAAAATGGTCATTTTGGTGGAAATAATATGACCGAATGGTCATGGGGTGTTATTTTCCCTTTAAATGGTGCAATTTTATTAGTTAAAAAAGTTATTAATTGTAGTTGTGGTGTAAACATTTTGGTGTCTATGCCAATTTACCCTTTTGCTTATAGCATTGATGTTTTTTCTTATGCAATTAAGTTCATGTCATCTTGGCTATGGTGGGGCCCACTCAATTTGACTAAGAGCCTGTTTGGTCTATCGGTTGGGAGGTCGAAAGCACTTTTTTGAGAAAAATTGCTTTTTTTTTATAAAATGGGGTGTTTGGCAAACTAGCAAAACTGCTTTTAAATAGAAGCAGAAGCAGTTTTTCTGTCGTTGGAAAGAAGCAGAAAATTTTTGCTTTTTAAAAAAAGCAGAAGCAGAAGTTGAATTATTATTTTTCAAGACAAAAATATCCTTATCATTTATACATATTTATCAATAAATCCCTTGTTAATTAATTAGCATATCTCATAAGTTTGAGTAAGTTTTATTTAATAAATATATTCTTTATTTTTACAACATAAATTTTTTATTTTATTTTACGCTTTATATTATTTTATATATATATATATATATATATAATATATATTATATATATATATATATAATATAATATATATATATATTTCTATCAGGTAAGCATTAAAAATGCTAGTGAACCCAAAAAAAAGTAACAAAAAAATAAATTTCTCATTTATATATAATATTTTACGTATAAAAATTTGTTATTTGTGAAAAATTTACTTTTGTAGGTAAGGATAATAATAAAATAAAATATAACAAACATCAATATTATTTAATATCACCAATTAAATATTATTAGATTATTTATGCAACTAACAAAATAATGTATTATCTTATAAAGTGAGATATTAATTAAAAATTTATAACATGTACTTTTTAATTAAATAAAAATAAAAATTTAACTAAAAATTTTAAAATAGATATTTAAAATAATTTTTTTCTCAATAAAATAATCTTAATGGTAAAAGTTCATTGATATATGTACTTTTTCATAATTTATCTCTCAAAAGCACTTTTTAAAATAGATTTGTCAAACACAATCTGTTTATCAAAAGTAATTTTAAATGAATTAATCAAACACAAATTATTATTTTTCGAAAGCACTTTTCTGAAAAACTATTTTATAAAAGGGATTCTCAAAATAAACATTTTTTAATTGCTAGGCCAAACAGTCTCTAACATTGATATTCCATTACTGCTATTCACTTTTTTGGTATCCTTTGTTAACTACCGGGAAAAAAATTCTTTGTTAACTAGGACTAAAAAAAAGACAATGGGAAATAAAATGAAAAGTGTATTTTCCTTCATCTATTATTTTTTATTAAAAAGTGAAAGAAAAATTGGTTCAACAATTTTAATATGGAAATTTCATTTTTATTCATAAAAGAATATAGATAAGTGTATTTCTCCTCTCATTCACTTTCATAATATTAAAAAAAAAATGTTCACTATTATTTGTTTAGTTTAAAAAAATAAAAGATGATTTATTATTTTATATTTATTTTATCCTTATTATTAAATGTTATGTATTAATTATTTTTTTAATATTTAAATGACTTATAATAATTAAGTGTGATATAATAACATAATTATTTATTTTTTAAGAAATGTGTCATATCAAATATGAACAAAAAATAATAATATTTTTCTTAAATTTTCACATGCACGTGTTTGAGCCCGTGCACAACATGAAATTTTATAACTAATATAAATCATAAGGTGTGATGAATGTCAAATAACTCAATGAGACATGTATCAGCTAAAGAGGTCAATTAATCTTGTTCTCAACATCTTTTAATACCACAAATCAGCCAAAATCAATCAAATATTCATTTTTTATTCATATTATGGAATTAGTATTTGTGTAAGTGTCCGCCCATATGTATTTTCCATCAATCAAGCAATTATCAACACTAACACTTTATAAAAGTCAAGAAAGTCTCAACTTTCCTTAAGTCTAAAGCACAAATGATCAAATTATGGTCTTACCCTTCCTCAAAGCCTCTGAACGATCCCAATCTGTTTAAATACACAATCTACATAAGCATACAAAAGTTCATAGATACCATATTATTGTACTTTTATTCATGATCCAAAAAGTCAACACAAAAGTCAACCCCTCGCCTTTAAGGCAGAAACTGTAATTTCGTTTAAAAATAACTTACCCATAACAGAAAAGTTCTAAATCTAAAAAAAACATCAAAATTCGATCACGAATCGACCCTCAAATAAAAAATAAATAAATTTTCAATTCTGAGTGTCAACACTACTAAAAATTGATCAAAAAATGATGGACATTGACGGTTCAAAAAATTGACCAAACAAAAAGATATTGTTCGTCGCTTTTTTTATACTTATTTTTTTATAAAAAAGAACACTATCTGTCATATTTACCATCATATTTTTTTGTGATGCCAATATTATTTACAACGGACTGTGTTGTTATTAATTTAAAAATTTTAAAAAAATTCAAATTACGACACTGTCCGTCGTTTATTATAAATTTTTATTTAATAATAAATAAATAAATATAATAATTTTAAAAATTAATTTATATTTATTTTATTATAAAAAAAATGACATACAATGTGATATTGTCCGTTGCTTTTTTGGTGAAATATCGGTCAATTTATTAAATAGAAAAATTTATGGACAAAATCATGTTGTCTGTCGCTTTTTATAATATTATAGACCTAGATCGGGTCTTTTCTTTTTCTCCTCTTTCTCTCTTTTCTCTCTTCTTTCTCTCCTTCTTCTCTCAATCTTCCACTTCCTCCAAGCCGCCGCCTTCACTGCCTCCATCCTAAAAATTCAAGATTAGAATTTTTAATTTTTTTCAATTACATTGTCATTAATTTTAGTGATGTTATGGTTAATATTAGTAGTGTTAGATTAGAGCTTGAATTTGTGAATGCTTGAATTAGTAGTGTTAGATTACACTAATTATTTAAAATACATTGCCATTTATTTGTGGTTAAATTTTAACTTAGATTTTGTTTGATTGTTTTTGGTACAAGTTTGGTTATTTTTGAATCTTAAATTGATTATATTCTTAGTTGTGAACCTTGAATTATTATGAATATTGTTAGTTGTGGACCTTGGATTGTTAAGAACATTATTAGAATTTGTGAACTTGAATTTGTCTTTAGGTTGAATTTGTGAATTTGTGAACTTGAATACATTATTAGCCAAAAATATATATAGTAATATCTTAGGTTCTTGATTTTAGGTTGAATTTATTAAGACAAAAATATATACTAATGCCTAATTAGGTTCCTAATTTTAGGTTGAATCCATTATTAGCCCAAAAAATGTATAGTAATGCCTAATTAGGTTCTTGATTTTAGGTTGAATTCATTATTAGCCAAAAAAATATAGTAATACCTAATTAGGTTCTTGATTTTAGGTTGAATTCATTATTAGCCAAAAAAAATATGGTAATGTCTAATTAGGTTCTTGATTTTAGGTTGAATTCATTATTAGCCAAAAAATATATAGTAATGCCTTTAATTAGGTTCTTAAATTTGTGAATGCTTTAGGTTAATGATTTATCAATTACATTATTAGTGAATTGTTTAGGTTGAATTTGACTTTGGGTTGAATTTGATTTTGGGTTGAAACTTAATTAATGATATAATGTAATCTAAATTATATAATAACTATAAAATATGTAATCTAGTTAGAAGCGAAGTAATTTTAATAATAATTAGAGAAAAGACATCAAAACACCCTTAAACTTGTCCGACAAACTTACCTTAAACATTTAACTTCATGGGCATTTATTTAACCCCCTTAACAATTTTTCACTGAATTAAATATCAGCCCTAATGCTGACGTGACATAAAAAAACGCGTATTTTTATTAAAAAAAGATTGTACCCATCAATATTATATTAAAAATTAAAAAAAGAAAAAAAAATCCATTGGCCCCTACCCTTATTCCTTCTACATACCCCCCCCCCCCCCCCTCTTCCTCCTTCTTCTTCTACAAACCCCTTCTTCTGCATACCACCTCCACTCCTACTCCCTTTCTCCTTCTCCCTTTCTCCTTCTCCAAACCCCACCCCATTTCTTCTTCTTCTAACCTCCCACCCCCACCTCTATCACACTTCATTAATTTCTTCAAGAAAGAAAAAATTCTAGATAAAAAAATTGTGAATTTTAACTTTTTTTCACAAACCCCATTATTGAGAAGAAGAAAATATTTCCTCTTCTTCTAAATTGCGAATTATTTCTTCTTCTTCTAATATCTAATTTAATTTTCACAAGTAAATTAATTTCCTCAATTTTTACAATCTCCAAAATTTATTAGTTAATTTTTTTTTTAAAAAAAATTAGATTGTAAATTGTATTAATTGAATTGTTTAGATTTTTAAATTTTATATTGGTTGGATTGTAACTTACTCCTCATCCCTTAGGGTGCAGAAGGGGTGGGAGGGGATGTTTGTAGAGGGAGAAAGAGGGTAGAGTGGGCGGTGGGGTGTTTGAAGAAGGGGGTGTAGTGGATGGGTGGGAGGCGGGTCGAAGAAGGAAATTTTCATAAGAGAAAAAAAAAGGAGGGAGGGGGAGGGGAGGGGGGATATTTTTCTTTTTTTAATTTTTTTATTATATATAATATATATATTTGTGGGTCATTTTTTTAAAATAATTTTTGATATGGCAATGATGTGGCACTAATGTTGTGTGTTAATGATATGGAGCGTGTATAATACACTCTCCATTGTAAAACTGGTATAATATTTTCAGGGTGGTATTTAATCACTTGAAAGTTGTTAAGGGAGGAGGGGGGAGTAAATAAATGTCCATGGAGTTAAAGGTTTAAAGTAAATTTATCGGACAAGTTTAAAGGTGTTTTGATGTCTTTTCTCTAATAATTATTAAATACTTAATATATAATAATTATTAAATAATAAAATTTTATTAACAATATAAATTAGTTAATCTAAATTTATAATTCAGTATCTATATTTTTATAGATGGATCATCGTTTGTGAATGTATATTGGACTAATGAAACTTGTGGGGGTATGAGACCTGAATTTATTGACGGTGTTAGAGATTTTATTGAGCATGCAATGTCACTAGACCTTTTTCAAAGTCATGGGATTGATTAGGTATTCTTATAGTTAATGCAGGTGCACAAAGTATATTAATTCAGATACAATTATAGTTTATCTTTATCATAATGGATTTAAGTTTAGATATTTTATGTGGGTTGATCATGGAGACATATGGGTTGAATGATATATTTTATAATTTGTTGCCCAAGTGTAAATATAGTAGGCTTGCACATTATGAAAATAAGGTTCAACATGATAAGGTCCATGAAATAGTCAATGATAAGTTCGAGGTTCATGATATGATGAATGTCACGATTCGATTTCTCGGTCATAATGGCACCTATAACCCCCCAGTAGGCGAACCAATCCCCGTAGACCAGAACGGTTAGTAATGGGCTATAATTTAACAATTTAAGTGGAAGAACAGTTCAATAAGCGGAAGCAAGGGAACAAGATGAAGAAAATAGGTAACAGGAATATATATACATAAACGGAAGCTAAACCAAACCTCAAAACCTGGTATCATAGCGTATAAGAGCCGGATCTACATAAGGAGTACAAAGGGTCCAAAAAAATATATATATACATCATGTCTCCGAAGCTATGAGAGTATAAATATACAAAAGACAAACTAAAGTCAAGCTTCGATCACCAAGAGCTCACCCTTAGTCCGGGACGGTCCAAAATCTCCAAGCACGAGTATCCCAAGAGCTAGCGGCGATGGCTCACACTAGGATCTGCACCAGAAGATGCAGAGTGTAGTATGAGCATCAAATGCGAAGCATAAGGTACCTAGTAGGTATCATAGGCCGACTGGGCACATATAAGATAAAAGCGTAGTAACAAACAAAATAAAAAAGCAAGTAGTCACAGAATTCTACGAAAAAGTCACACAGGAACTAGCCCAGAGGGAAGACAACAGAAACAAGATACAAGGCTAGCAAGTAGAATATATACACAACAGGCAGAGGTGAAAGTAAGAAATGACGCACCTGGGGTCCTTGCAATAACAATATATACCTAATAAGTTTTAGAAGTGGACGGTATACCGGTAACCTCAAGTACAAGGGAAGGAAGAGGAGAGTAAGGATAGTCATGCTCGAAAACAGGAATCAATAACCAAACTAATCATACCAATCTCAAATCCAGAAAGTAACAACTTAGCTGTATACAATCTTACAAGTATAATCGTAACAGGAGATAACACTGCGATAAAGTAACAAGAGTCTACCTACAATCCCCTGGCCGCCCATATAACCTAGGCATGCAATCAAGTGAAAATAAACCCTCCGGCATCCCATACTACCGGGGCGTACAATCAACAAATAGCAAACAAGGGTGGTACCTCACACAGATGAATGATATGCTGCCATGTTAAGTCAAGAGTGATAGTAGTACCGTATGTTACCCGCTTCCAGTGACCTATAGGGTCCAGAAGACAGGATCCATGGAAGGTCACACCCGTATACCCCTACTACACTGTATACCCCCCCTTTGGCACCCGCAGCTCGCGACCTCTGGTTCAAAACAACAATGTCCATGGAGGCCTCCGACAAACATACTAGATGCCCCGCGATCTCGAAAACCCCAAGTAAAGCTGTCGGAGAGTATCTAAGTCTAAATTAGTAAGTCAAAAAGTCCTAGCACACAGCCCTGCCGAGTCTAGCATCACCCCGAAAGTTGTAGTAAAACAAATCTAGCGCTCGAACCCCGTCGAGTCTAATATAAGTGGAACTAGTGATAAAACGGCCTTTGATTTTCCCTTACCCCAAGAAGACCCACTAAAATGATACCAAAACTCTCTGTACATCATTTCCATAAAAAAGGGGCCCCATGGGCTATGCAAAGTTTAGAAAATTAGTTCTGGTAGGCTCGAAGCCAAAATCGTAGTAAAAATCATGAAAAAATCCCCTCTATATGCATGATGAATGGCATACACAATCACAACAGTGGCCCTCGGCCCACAAAAAACCCATCGGCTCTGCACAGGCTCCAATCGCTCTACAACATAGGTAGCCAACATAATATCATGATAACGATGCCCGGGACTCACAGCCACCCCCGAATAACCCACCATCTATGGTCCAGAGTCAAACAAGGTTACACAGGACCATAAGGGTGATAATATCAACTAAGGAGAATACTACAGACACCGGAGGAAAGAAATGAGGTGAAACATGGAAAAGCGGTCAAGGTCTGTGGTACCAACCTAATAACCCAACCCAAGGATGTCAGCTAGTGCAATTTTATCTGATATATGCTAAGTCTAGGGAGTTTAGACCGTAACCTACCTTTCGTTCGATGACAAGCTGCCCAAACAACAATGTCCAATCCCGAATCGCTACGAGAGATCCCGAATGATAATCAAACTATCACAAACATAAATAATACGTTAAAACGAGTCGAACGATACCCATATTTCTATAATCATAGCCGGGCCAAAATTATGTTCACCGACAGGCTCGTGGGCCCCATAACCCGAAACAGAAAATGAAAATGCACAATATGATCACCGAGACCATAGGAGTACATGCCCAAAAAGTCAAGGAAATTGGGCAAAAAATTCGAGCTAAAACAGCCCCTACTAGCCAAGAGCCCAATTATGGAAAAATACGGAATTAAAACCAGAAAGAAGCAAGAATTACCTACCAAATGGAAGAATCAATCTAATAGTATGATTAAGAACGAGCCTGCCAAGCATGCACTTCACCCAGAACAGAATCTACAACCAAAATTTCGAGCTTGAAGAGGATGGAAACAATGGAGATTTAAGCCAATGGAGAAGACAACAATGAAAGGAGGAGAAACTTACCCAAAACGCCAACGGAGCAAGGCTTTATCGAGGGAACCAGGATTCTAAAAGGGTGTACAGATTTGGAGTAATTTAAAGAGGGTTTGGGTGAGGTTAGGGTTGGGGAAAATGAGAGAATAGATATGGAAAAATGTAATGGCCAGCTTAAATAGCTGCTGGCCTAGCCCTTTGCGAACGCGGGCAGTCATCGCGTTCACGATGAACAATTTCCCAGGAGGCTGGCACAAGCCTATGCGAACGCGACCGGCCACCGCAAACGCGAAGGCCAAGCTGAGTGGGCAACTAGCATATGCCATCGCGAACGCGGCCAGCCATCACGAACGCGAAGGCCAAGCTGATGCCATGACAGCACCAACTGCCAACAGCAATGCCCAACAAGAAAACTACTCCGACGGACCCTCGGGAAAACACTCGAGGTCTCGCGAACACAAACGAGCAGAGCTATTCTACTATAAACGGCATTCCAGACTCAATGGAATCGATGAAAATCCAAACGGAGGTCAATAGCACAAAAAGAGGGGTCCACACCCAAGAATCAACTTTAGGACTATCTTTCCAAAATGGAACACCAAGGTATAAAACGTGTCTGGAAGCCTCGGGACCTGAACCAAAGATCCTTCTAGCCCAAAGTCAACATTCCGGAGCTAACAACGCTGTCAGAATTTCCATCTAAGGCCGTCTTCTCCGAATGTTGACCAAAGTCAAACTTTTAAGTTCAACTTGGCTCAAACACAAAACCAACACAAAACAAAACCTAAAGCTCCTAGAACCCGACCAAGGGTCCTTCTAGCCCAAAGTCCACGCTCCGGAGCTAACAGAACTGTCAGAATTTAATTTTGAGCACGTTTACCAAGAATGTTGACTAAAGTCAATGATATTCTAAGTTAAGGCTCTAGAATAGGCAAACGGCCAAAACAACCAAACAAATGACCAGGGCACCGAACCACCGGTCCCAGATAGCCATAAATGACTTGGGATCGTTACAGGAAAGCTCTAATAGTACAATAAATTAACATGAAAATGCAAAGATGACCGAAAGGGTCATCACAACATCCACTACTAAAAAGACTTTCGTCCTCAAAACTCAAGAAGGAAGGAGTACATGAAGGCTCGAACAACTACGGATACTGAGCACGCAACTCACTCTCGGTCTCCCAACTAGCCTCCTCAACCGGACGATGTCTCCACTGAACTTTCACCACTGGAATCTCCCTAGATCTCAATCTCCAGATATCTCTGGCCAGAATAGCTATCGGCTCCTCAACAAAAGATAAACTCTCATCTAACTGAACCGAATCCCAATGCAATACATGAGACTCATCTGGAACATACCAGCGCAACATCGAGACATGGAAAATTGGATGAACAGCTGAAAACATCGGAGGCAATGCTAACATGTAGGCAATACTACCAACCCTCTGTAGAATCTCAAACGGCCATATGAACCTGGGGCTAAGCTTTCCCCCCGACCAAATCTCATCACGCCTTTCACGGGTGATACTCGAAGGAAAACTAAGTCACCAACACTGAACTCTAAGGCATGAAGTCTACGATCAGCATAGCTCTTCTTCCTACTTTGGGTTGCTCTGAGTCTATCCTGAATCAAACAGACTCGATCTAAGGAATCTCTAAGAAAATTTATACTCTGCGGTCTGGACTCTAACCCATCAAACCAACCAATCGATGATCTGCAACGCCTACCATACAAAGCCTCGAAAGGTGCCATGCTGATGCTTGAATGGAAGCTATTATTATAAGCAAACTCGGCCAAAGGTACACAAGCCCGAATCATGTCCTCCAGACTTGAATAGTCCTCTCGGACTGGCCATCTGTCTGAGGGTGGAAAGCAGTACTAAGTTGAACCTCTGTACCCAAATCTCGCTGAATAGCCCTCCAAAACTAAGATGTGAGCTGAGTACCGCAGTCTGAAATGATAGAAGCTGGGACCCCGTGTAACCAAACAACCTCACGAATGTAAATTTGAGCTAACCTCTCAGCACCGTAAGAAGTCTGAACCGGAAATAAGTGGGCCTACTTAGTCAGTCAATCCACAATCACCCAAATGGAATCAAAACCCCGAGAAGTACGAGGAAAACCGATAACAAAGTCCATAGTAATACCTTCCCACTTCTACTTAGGAATGGGAAGTCGCTGCATCAAACCACCTGGTCTTATATGCTCGAACTTCACCTGCTGATAGTTCAAGCACGGAGATACGAACTCTACTATGTCCTGCTTCATACCACTCCACCAGTAAAGCTATCTCAAATCTCTATACATCTTCGTTGTGCCAGGATGAATGGAGTATCTAGAACAATGTGCCTCATGAAGTATCAACTGAATCAAATCTCCAACCCTCAGAACACAAAGTCAACCACCAAACCTCAGAATGTCATCAAAACCCAAAGTAGCCCGGTTGGCCTCACCCCAAACTACCTTATCACAAAGGTCACACAAACTTTGATCCTCGAACTGTCGACTCTGAATCTGATCAACTAGAGTAGAATGAACCTTAACACTGGCGAGAACTTGACTGGGATAAAAAATCAAGCCTAACTAAGCGGTTAGCCAAGGATTGGATGTACAAGGCCAACGACTGCTTAGAAACTACAAGTGAAGCTAGGATGCCCATATTTACCGCCTTTCGACTCAAGGACCCCGCTACTACGTTTGCCTTGCCCAGATGGTATAGAATAGTGAAATCGTAGTCCTTCAGCAAGTCAACCCATCTCCTCTACCTCGAGTTTAGCTCTCACTGACTCACAATATACTGAAGACTACGGTGATGGGTGAATATCTCACAATGAACTTCATATAAGTAGTGCCTCCAGATTTTGAGCGCGAAGACTACCGCCGCCAACTCTAAGTCATGAGTGGGGTAGTTGCGCTTGTGAACCTTCAACTGCCTCAACACATATGCTATCACTCGACCCTTCTACATCAACACACAACCAAGACCAACCTCGAAAGTATCACAATACACGGCAAAACTCTGACCCTCGACCGACAAGGTTAAAATTGGAGCGGAAGTCAATAAGGCCTTAGCCTCTAAAAGCTATCCTCGCACTGATCCCACCACTGAAGTGGAACATCCTTCCTAATCAGCATAGTCAAGGGTGCTGCTATGGAAGAAAATCCCTCAACGAACCATCTGTAGTACCCAGCTAAACCAACAAAACTGCGAACCTCGGTAGGAGTAGTAGGTATAGGTTAATCATGAACTGCAGAAATCTTACCCGGATCAACTCTAATCCCATCCTTAGACACCATGTATCCTAGGAATGCAACTGACTTAAGACAAAACTCACACTTTGAGAACTTGGCATAAAGCCGATGATCTCTCAAAGTCTGGAGTACCATCCTCAAGTGTTGTCCATGCTCATACCTACTCCGGGAGTATACCAGAATGTCATCTATGAAGAATATCACGAACATATCCAAGCACGAGCTAAGCACCATGTGAATCAAGTCCATGAAAGCTGCGGGAGCATTAGTCAACCCAAAAGACATCACCAGGAACTCATAATGACCATAACGTGTCCTGAATGCTGTCTTAGGGATGTCCTCCGCCCTAATCCTCAATTGATAGTAGCCAGACCTTAAATCAATCTTTGAAAACATGGCTGAACCCTGAAGCTGATCAAATAAGTCATCAATCCTCGGCATCGGATACCTAATCTTCACTGTCACCTTATTCAGCTGCCGGTAATCAATACACATTTGCATCGACCCATACTTCTTCTTCACAAAGAGAATAGGAGCACCCCAAGGCAACACACTCGGTCTAATAAACCCCTTAGCTAACAAATCCTGGAGCTACTCCTTAAGCTCTCTCAACTCAGCAGGAGCCATACGGTAAGGAGGAATAAAAATGGGCCTGGTGCCCGGCTCTAACTCAATGGCAAAAATAACATCTCTCTCAGGTGGAAGGACTGGCAGGTCGATAGGAAACACATCTAGGAAGTCTCTAACCACAAAAACAGACTTAAGAGATGAAGGGTCAGCACTAGCATCCCGGACATATGCTAGATAAGCTAAACACCCGTGAGAGACCAACTTCCTAGCTTGAAGATAAGAGATAATCTCAGACGGTGCACGGCTGATAAAACCCTACCACACAACCGGGGATACACCAAGCACGGCTATGGTAATGGTCTTGGCATAATAATGCAAAACTGCACGGTGAGGGGATAAGCAGTCCATGCCCAGTATCACATTAAAATCTAACATATCAAGAATCATCAAGTCACCCTAAGTGTCCAAATCACCAATAGATATCATGCAAGATCTCACAATCGATCCAGTACTAAAGAATCTCCTACTGGGGTCAAAACAGAAATAGGAACATATAAGGGCTCACTAGCCAACCCTAAACAAGGCAAAAAGTAGGCAGATACATATGAACAAGTGCATCCAGGATCAAATAAAGCTATATCAGACTGATGGCATATAGAAATCATACCTGTAATCACGGCATCAGAGGCCTCTGCCTCCGGTCTCCCAGGGACCGCATAAAACTGGCGACAACCTCCACCTACCTGACTGCCATCCCTACTACTTGCTCTACCACATGGAGCACCACCTCTACCCTGGCCACCACCTCCTCGAGCCGGTGGCTGACCTGAGCGAATAGGCTGAGCCAGCAGAGCGGCTGGCTGAACTGTACCCCGTTGGGGGTAATCTCTAGCAAAATGGCCACTAACTCCACACTCATAGCAGGCTGTACCCCGCTGGGGGAAATCTCTTGAAAAATGACCACTGAATCCACACTCATAGCATGTCCCACCCTGTCAAGACGAACTCACTGAACTTGTGTGGCCACCTCGGCCTGATGCCCCAGAAGTAGTACCTCTAGCAGGCTGACCACTGTGACCATGCTGACTGCTCTGACCCTGCTCAACCTAACAATTAGAAGCCTGAAGTGACGCCTGAACTGGTCGAATGGTCTAACCTTGATACTGTTGTGGCTGATAACCTCGGCCCCACTGGCCTGGACCTCTAACCACCATGTCTGGAACCATTGTAGCCACCCTGATGTCGAGGCCTCTTATCTTTGGCCCCGGGTCATGGCGACGTGAATCCTCTACCATGCGGGCATAGTCCATAATATCTTGGAATGAGAGACCACTAGCAACCAATATCTCTGCAAGCTCTCTAAACTCTCTCCGTAGTCCCCAAACAAATCTATGGATCCTGTCAGACTCGGTAGGCATAATCATGGCCCCAAATGGAGCAAGCTGATGGAAATAGGTCTCATACTCCGAGACGGTCATGGAATCCTAAGCAAGTCTAGTGAACTCCTTCCTCCGATGCTCTCTATCGCTCTGTGGCAAGAACTTGGCCATAAAGGCCTCGTAGAACTCGGACCAAGTCAAGGGAGGTGATGTAGAAGGTCTGCAAGCAACCTGATCCCTCCACCATAACTTAGTTGGACCCTCCAGCTAATATTAGTATATCCAACTCCTTGAGTCTCCAACAACCCCAAATGATACAGCATCTCCTCACAGGTAGTGATAAAATCGTGTGGGTCCTGACCCGGTGTACCAGCAAATCTCGGTGGTACCAACCACAAAAATCTACCCAAGGACTTCTGCTCCCCATCTATCATAGCTGGGCGAGGAGCAAGAGGCTGTGCAGCTGATGGAATCAGAACAACCTTGGCACGGGGATCCACAGTACCAGGCTGCGCTTCTAAACTCGAACACCCAGGGCTGCCCCCTAAGCGGATGTTTGTGCTGCCTCAGAAAGTCTCTCCCCTATCATACCCAATAGCTGAAGTAGCAAACCCCGAATATCTGAAGACAAAGCTGGGCTGAAGATGGCACAGAAACTGGTGCTGGAACTGGCACTGGAGTTAGTGGTACCTGGGCTGCCCCCTGGTCTACGTGCAGCTACTTAGGAATGAACTCGGGCTCATAGTCATACTCGGGCTCTACCTCAACTCTAGTAGCTCTAGCAGGTGTTGCTGCTCTGGTGCATCCACGACCCCTATCTCTACCTCTACGACCACCCTGGCCTCTAGCTGGAGTCAGAGGTGCAGGGGAAAGAGGCTCTCCTCCTCCAGAAGCCAAAGATCTCGTACAAACTATCTGCGAAAGAGTGAACCAAAACAAGTGAGATTTCCAGCAGCTTTCAAGGGTACTACGCACGAGATATAAATAAGAAAAGTCTAATTTTTCTAAGATGTCACTGTAGCCTCCCAAAAATTGAGTATGGACGTCTCCGCCCCAATCCGCGGGACTCTACTAGACATTGCCTCCTATACCGATGACACCGATGAACCTAGGGCTCTGATACCAAGCTGTGACGACCTGATTTCTCAATCATGATGATACCTACAACCCCCCAGTAGGTGAACCAATCCCCGTAGACAAGAACGGTTAGTAATGGGCTACATTTTAACAATTTAAGCGGAAGAACAATTCAATAAGCGGAAGCAAGGGAACAAGATGAAGAAAATAGATAACAAGAATATATATACATAAGCGGAAGCTAAACCAAATCCCAAAACCTGGTATCATAGCGTATAAGAGCTGGATCTACATAAGGAGTACAAAGGGTCCAAAATCATATATACATCATGTCTCTAAAGCTATGAGAGAACAAATATACAAAAGACAAACTAAAGTCAAGCTCCGGTCGGCAAGAGCTCACCCTCACTCCGGGATGATCCAAAATCTCCAAGCACGAGTCTCCCAAGTGCTAGCAGTGATGGCTCACACTACGATCTGCACTAGAAGATGCAGAGTGTAGTATGAGCACTAAATGCGAAGCATAAGTTACCCAGTAGGTATCATAGGCCGACTGGGCACATATAAGATAAAAACATAGTAACAGACAGAATAGAAGAGCAAGTAGTCACAGAATTCTACGCAAAAGTCATACATGAACTAGCCCAGAGGGAAGACAACAGAAACAACATACAAGGCTAGCAAGTAGAATATATACACAACAGGCACAAGTGAAAGTAAGAAAGGATGCACCTGGGGTCCTTGCAATAATAGTATATACCTAATAAGTTTTAGAAGTGGACGGTATACCGGTAATCTCAAGTACAAGGGAAGGAAGAGGAGAGTAAGGATAGTCATGCTCAGAAACAAGAATCAATAACCAAACTAATCATACCAATCTCAAATCCAGAAAGTAACAACTTAGCAGTATACAATCTTACAAGTATAATCGTAACAAGGGATAACACCGCGATAAAGTAACAAGAGTCTACCTACAATCCCCCGGCTTCCCATACAACCGAGGAATGTAATCAAGTGAAAATAAACCCTCCGGCATCCCATACTATTGGAGCGTACAATCAACAAATAGCAAACAAGGGTGGTACCTCACACAGATGAATGATATGATGCCATGCTAAGTCAAGAGTGATAGTAGTACCATATGTTACCCGTTTTCGGTGACCTATAAGTCCCAGAAGACAAGATCCATGGAAGGTAACACTCGTATACCCCTACTACACCATATCCCCCCCCCCGCCCTTTGGCACCCGCAGCTTGCACCTCTGGTCCAGAATGGCAAGGTCCGTGGAGGCCTTCGACCAACTTACTAGATGCCCCATAATCTCGAAAACCCCAAGTAAAGCTACCCGAAGCGTATCTAGGTCTAAATCAGTAAGACAAAAGTCCTAGCACCCAGCCCCGCCGAGTCTAACATCACCCCGAAAGTTGTAGTAAAACAAATCTAGCGCTCGAACCTCATCGAGTCTAGTATAAGTGGAACTAGTGATAAAATGGCCTTTGATTTTCCCTTACCCCAAGAAGACCCACTAAAATGATACCAAAACTCTTTGTACATCATTTCCATCGAAAACGGGCTCCACGGGCTATGCAAAGTTTAGAAAATCAGTTCTGGTAGGACCGAAGCCAAAACCATAGTAAAAATTATGAATAAATCCCCTCTATATGCATGATGAATGACATACACAATCACAACAGTGGCCCTTGGCCCACAAAAAACCTATCGGCCCATTACAGGCTCCAATTGCTCTACAACACATATAGCCAGCATAATATCATGATAACGATGCCCGGGACTCACGGGCACCCCTGATTAACCCACCATTTATGGTCCAGAGTCAAACAAGGCCACACAGGACCATAAGGGTGATAATATTAACTAAGGAGAATACTACACACAACGAAGGAAAGAAATGAGGCAAAACATGGAAAAGCGATCAACGTCTATGGTACCAACCTAATAACCCAACCCAAGGATGTCAGCTAGTACAATTTTATCCGATATATGCTAAGTCTAGGGAGTTTAGACTGTAACCTACCTTTCGTCCGATGACAAGCTGCCCGAATAATAATATCCAAGCCTAAATTGCTCCGAGAGATCTCGAATGATAATCAAACTATCACAAACATAAATAATATGTTAAAATGAGTCTAACGATACCCATATTGCAATAATCATAGTCGGGCTAAAATTCGGGTCACCGGCAGGCCCGTAAGCCTCGCAACCCAAAACAGAAAATGAAAATGCACAATATGATCACCGAGACCATAGGAGTACATGCCCGAAAAGTCAAGGAAATTGGGCAACAAATTCGAGCTAAAACAGCCCCTACTGGCCAAGAACCCAATTATGGAAAAATACGGAATTAAAATCGGAAAGAAGCAAAAATTACTTACCAAATGGAAGAATCAAACCAAGAGTGTGATTAAGAACGAGCCTGCCAAGCATGCACTTCACCAGAAATAGAATCTACAACCAAATTTTTGAGCTTGAAGAGGATGGCAACAATGGAGATTTAAGCCAATAGAGAAGACAACAATGAAAGGAGGAGAAACTTACCCAAAACGCCAACGGAGCAAGGCTTTATCGAGGGAACTAGGATTCTACAAGGGTATACAGATTTGGAGTAAATTATAGAGGGTTTGGGTGAGGTTAGAGTTGGGGAAAATGAGAGAATAGAGCTGGAAAAATGTAATGGCCAGCTTAAATAGCTGCTGGCCTAGCCCTTTGCGAACGCGGCCAGCCATCGCGTTCGCGATGAAAAATTTCCTAGGCGGCTGGCACAAGCCTACGGGAACGCGGTCGGCCACCGCGAACGCGAAGGCCAAGCTGAGTGGGCAGCTGGAATATGCCTACAAAAATACGGCAGGCCACCGCGAACGCGAAGGCCAAGCTAATGCCATGACAACCCCAGCTACCAACATCAATGCCCAATAAGAAAACTACTCTGACGGACCCTCGGAAAAACACTCGGGGTCCCACAAAAACAAATGAGCATATCTATTCAACTATAAATGGCTGTCCAAACTCAATAGAATTGACAAAAATTCCAACAGAGGTCGATAGCACAAAAAGAGGGGCCCACGCCCAAGAACTAACTTTAGGCCTATCTTTCCAAAATGGAACACTAAGGTCTAAAATGAGTCTGGAAGCCTCGGGACCTGAATCAAAGGTCCCTCTAGCCCAAAGTCAACATTCTAGAGCTAACAACGCTGTCAGAATTTCCATCCAAAGCTGTCTTCTCTGAATGTTGACCAAAGTCAAACTTTCAAGTTCAACTTGGCTAAAACACAAAAACTAAGACAAAACAAAACTGAAAGCTCCCAAAACCCGACCAAGGGTCCTTCTAGACCAAAGTAGATGCTCCAAAGCTAACGAAACTATCGGAATTTAATTCTGAGTATATTTACTAAGAATGTTAACTAAAGTCAACGATATTCTAAGTTAAGGCTCTAGAATAGGCAAACGGACAAAACAACCAAATGAATGACCAGGGCACCGAACCATCGGTCCCAACAAGCGATAAATGACTTAGGGTCGCTACATGAAATCTCTAATAGTATAATAAATGCGAAAATGTGAAGATGACTAGAAGGGTCATCACAACAAAACTCAAACAGTATTTAGAAAGAAGTTCCCAATGAAGAAGCAAGGCATTTCTATCAACAATTAGAAGGGGGTAGTCGTCCACTATGTAAAGGGAGTTCACATTCTACTTTGTTAGTTGCAGTTAGACTAATGAATACTAAAATATATTGGAGTATTCCTCAAGCTTTTATGGACTCTGTGGTTGATTTTATGAGGGAATTAGTTAATAATCCGGAGTTGAACATACCTAAAAATTTCTATCAAGCAAAGAAATTGATTTTCAAGTTAGGATTGTCGTACTATAAAATTTATTATTGTGTAAATGATTGCATATTATTCTATAAGAATGATGATCATCTAAAAAAGCGAACATGCTCAGTATAAGCGAACTCCTTGTGAAAAGATAATTTCAATTAAGGAGATGCACTATTTACCTCTTATACCTAGGTTAAAGAGGTTGTACGCGTCGATGAGTTCTTTCCCTCATATGAGATGGCACCATGAAAATAGAAAGACACCAGGTGTCTTGTCTCATTCATCAGATAGAGAAGCTTAAAAGTATTTCGATAGAACATATCCTGATTTTACTAGTGAACCCGAAAATATTAAATTAAGCTTGTGTAAAGATGGTTTTACACCATTTTTTGTTTCTACTGCACCCTATTTTTGTTGGCCTGTATTTCTTATTTTGTATAATCTATCACTTGAAATGTGTATGGCAAGTACCTACATATTTTTAAATTGCATTATCCCAGGTCTATGAAATTCAAAAAGTTTGATTGATGTTTATCTGCAGCCTTTGATATATAAGCAAAATAATTATAGTCTGAAGGTGTAATGATATATGATATATCAACTAAGAAAAAAAATTTATGTGTGCTTCCTTAATATAGACTATTAATGACTTTTCTGCGTATGAAATATTGTCAGATTGGATAACTACTTAAAAGTTAGCTTGCCCATATTGCATGAAAATAATAAAGCATTTACTTTAAAATATGATTGAAAAAATTAATAATTTAATTGTCACCGTCAGTTCTTGCTAATGGACCATGAGTTTAAAAAAATAAAAAATGCATTAAAAAATAATAAGATTGAAAATAATCTGCCACCTCTATCACTGTCAGGACATGAAATTTGGAAAGAGTTTGTCAGTTGCCTAAAGTTGCAGAAGCTTCACCTTCTAGACTTCCTGGATACGGTGTTGAACATAATTGGACCTAATAGAGTATATTTTAAGAGTTATCGTATTGGAATGACAATCTTCTATGACATAATCTTCATGTGATGTACGTTGAAAACAATTATTTTAATAATTTATTTAACACAGTGATGAATGTTAAGATCAAGACAAAAGACAATTCAAAAGTTAGAATGGACATAAAGAAATATTGCAGAGAAAGAAGTTGCGATTGTAGAAATCAGTAAATGATAAAGTGTTAAATTCCAAGGCAGTTTTTCATTCACGTTGGATGAGAAATGAAAAATTTATGAGTGGATTAAGAATTTGAGGATGCCCGAAGGCTATGCTTAAAATTTGAGAAATCGAACATATATGGATGAAGGAAAATTGTGTGGTATGAAAAACCATGATTGTCATATTTTCATGAAAACCTTGATTTCTATCGCATTTATCCACCTATCCTATAGGATGAGAAAATCAATCACAGAAAAAAGTCTCTTCTTCAAAGATATATGTTCTAACACTTTATTGGAGAGTAACTTGGCAAGGATGAAACAAAATATTTCTGTCATCACCACTAAGTTGACGAAGATCTTTCCATGTGACTTCTTTAATGTGATGGAGCATCTTTCAATTCACATTGTAGAAGAGACACGCCTTGGGGTCCAGTTTAAACGATGTGAATGTATTCATTCGAGCGGTAATGATCTTTCACTGATTTCATATTTTTTTCTCAAACTATTACTCCCTATATTTCAAATTAATTGACCTATTTTGACTTGACAAGAAGCTTAAGAAAATAAAAAAGACTTTTGAATCTTGTGATCCTAAATTAAAGATATATCAAATGTACCAAAATGCCTTTAATCTTGTGATTTTAAATATGTCATGTGAAAAATTAAAATTAAAGAGTTGCTAAAAAGAGAAAGGGTCATTCTTTATGAAATAAACTAAAAAGAAAAGTAGGTCAAATAAATTAAAATGGATGGAGTACTACCTAACATGCAAGTATACAAGACAATTGATAGGTGCAAATAAACTGCTAAGCAAACGAAAAAAGTTTGAAGGAAAATTTTTTGAAGCTTATTTCACAAGAGAAATTTCTCATTTTTGTTCTTACTACATCGAAGATGGAGTGACATGTAAGAGAAATAGGCCCAATCACAATGATAACAGTGACAGTGGTCCTAGATATTTACCTATTTTAATTTTTAATCAACTTGATAAAACTTTTAGAAAATATCAAAGGCGAGGTTTCACTACTATGAAGATACAATCAACTGTGATACATGTTTTGCTCAATTATACCGTGATTTAATCATATCTTAAGTAAGTATTGAATTATGTTATCTAATTAAGTGAATTTAAATACTAAGTGTTAAAATAACAAAAAAATTTAACATACATTTAACAGTTCATTCATAAGTATATGGAGTAATGATGTCATATATACGAGATTTTTTGATTGACTGAGAGAATATGTAAGTGTGAAAGCTCATACCAAATTACCAAATATATTATACTCATTTACTAAAATCTCATATTTTTGATTAACAATATGTAGGTTTATGCTGAATATGGTACTGTTGAATTTATGCTGAATATGGTACTGTCGAATATTTATAATTGGTAAGAGATGTTTGACTTGGGCCTGAAAGTCAAATTCAAACAATAAATAAGTATTATGTGAATGGTTTTAAGTTTTCAACTGAAGAAATTTCTAGGTATGAGAAAACTAGTAATAGCGAAGTGTGCATTCAAGGTGATGTCGACGATAATGAGCAAACTGTTTAATATTATAGTGTCATACAAGAGATTATTGAAGTTAGGTATCCTGGTTGACCGGTAAAGAAGATAGTACTATTTTGGTGAAAGTGATTTGATCCATCACATAGAGGTACCAAGGTGAATGAAGAATATAATATAATTGAGGTTAAGCACACGAGATGATATAACCACTCTGATCTTTCTTTTATCAATGCACAAAATGCTAAACAAGTGTATTACACTTTATATACGTTGCATAGAGATATAGCTAATTGATGAGTGATTATAAAGACTAAGCCTGTGGATAAAATTTAGATTGAGAATGTGTTAAATATGACATACCAAAATGATGTCGCAGTTGTTCATTAAACAGTGATTGTTGAGTTGAAAACTAGTCTAGAATATCCTCAATATATACTAGAAGAACTTTCTGATGATGAGATAATTGTCATCATAATTATTATAGAAGAAATAGATGAGGAAAATGCATCAATCAAGGAGGACGAATGGGACAATAAAATTGAGGACGAAGAATAGGAGACTGATGAAAATAAAATAAACGAAAAGAAAGAATGAGAGACTATAGACTAGCATGTCATTTTATTTTCTTACCACTAATTTTATCTAATCTTTACGAATTTCTTTATATGTTTTAATGTAAATTTGTATACAGATGTCATCAAGTGATGGTGATCGAGATCGTAGTAGTAAGAGTAGCAATTCTAATAAGAGTAAGAAGAAAACATCTAAGATGCCTATAGATCCTGACGATGTTTCAGGCCTCTTTCATCTTTTCCGCAGATTTGCTCTTCTCCAACGGTGTCATCTCATGTACCCTATGACACTGGGCATTCCACAAATTTTCATGGTACAATCCCTCAGGTATACTCTTCATTTCACATTCACTACCTTCACACACTACTACTTCTCACACTTTCATGCCTATATTCACTATGCTTTCATCACGGGGTAATTCGACTTTTATATCATGGGATACTCCATTTTTACGTGGTTCAATCATGCACCTAACAAGATTGAAACTTAGAGATACCAGCTTTGAGTCTGACGCATAAACATCTACTCTCTTCTTGGCTCAGCATTTTACACTTTTGCCACTAGCACCTACAGCTGCAGCTACATCAGATCCTGCATCAAGATAATTTGATCGGTCTAGCACCTGAAAATAGAGACAATTGATAGAGTGATGATTGAGCCTGATGGCGTTGGGTAAGTTTAATTTCTAAATTGATTATTTTATTTTATTTTTTATTTTAGTTAATTATTTATGACTTAATATATTTATTATATTTTTTATAGGTGGACTCCATCAAAAGAGGCTGCACATTCTGTAAAAGATACCGTTGGGGATTTTTTTAAACAACCTTGGCACTCATGGGGTAACATTTCAAATAAGATACGACAGCTCATATTTGATGAGTTTAAGGTATATACAATTTAATTATTATTTAGTAAAGTACAATTTAACTTTCCATATATATATATATATATATATATATATATATATATTATAATGGTAGTCACTTGATTTTCAGACATTGTGTACTTAGAGGAGAAAGTACAACCTGATCATTTTCTCCACTTTTGAGAGGAAGGCCAGTGCCAGACTATCCAGCTGGCTTAAACATGCTCGGAATGAGCACATGTATGGAGATTGACTTCTAACTCATCTTTATGACCAGCTTCGAGAATATTGAAGTCCGAAAGAATTCAAAGCTAAGTCTGAACAAGAAAAGAAAGTCAAAAACAATGTAAAAAGGTGGCTCATTGCACACCAAAGATGCAAAGAGCCAAGGGCAGATATCCAAAAAAATGGTAAGTAATAATATTAACCTTCTAATTTATATATTTATATAAATTTGATTAAGTATTACTTGATTATGTTTTATCATATTTTATTTGCAGATCACCATATTGGAGCGTCTCCCGACTCGGGTTGAGCTCTTTTGAATAACACATATTAATAAGAAGAAAAAGAAGATAAATGAGTCAAATCTGGATCTATAGGTTGAATCAAGAACTCAACAAGCCTATATAAATTTAAAATTTTAAATATAAAGTATTTACATATATCTATTATGTATATATGCTGACTTTTATTTTTTTATATGCAGGATGATTATCAATGACACTTGTCTGAATACAGCCAGACTCAGCAAGTGCTGAGCTAGCCAACCTAATTTATATTGAAAGAAATTACTCAAATTTGAACCGAGTGTGTGGCAGAGGAGAGACAAAATGAGAGAATCTATGGTCTATGCTCTAGGAACGATGTGCGACGTCTCCAGTCAAGACTAAAAGGTATTGGAACTTCACGCTAGACCGAGGCGATTGATGATAATTAGGTCGCTGCTATATCGCAGTAGATCACACAACTTATGCGTGCTTTGACAGTAGCTGAAAAATAAAAAATTTCTCAAATCAAATCATGTGCAAGATCATCTAGTACCTCAAGGCATATGTGAATAGCCTTGTTGATCGATGTCGATGGCCTTCCCCTTTTCAATCAATAGCCGGGCCGTGCGGACACCTACTCTAATCCACCTAGATAGGAGACCCTTACCACTTGAACCAACAGGTAATGCGAAAAAAGAAATAAATTATTAAATAAGCTTTTTTAATACAAATCATTCCAATTAACGCATACCACAATTTATCATTAAAGCAATCACAATTTTAAAGTCGGAATAATTTTTTTCCAAAGTCACAATAATGAGTTACCACCAAAATTTCCTTATCGTAATTTCCCGCTATCAAGCAATAATAGCCTTTTTTTCTATGGTTCCCAACCAATCCCGACTGTCCTGAAACTAAAATTTTCCTACAGTCATAATCATTGTTCCCTTACCATTTGTACCAATGGCAAGTCCATTTTCAAATTGTAATACCACTTTACTGATCCATTCAAGTACACATAGAAAGTCATTATCAACCAAAGCACACAATTTCAAGTTATGACTCCTCCCGGACTAAAATATTCACCACAAGGCGAGCAATTTCACCCCACATGACTGCAGACATACAAGTAGTACAATACACATAGTTTCAAGTTTCAAGCCACAACACAATCAAATAATTGCGCACCACACATTTGCAGTCATTCAAACAACATCAATAACATAAGCACAATCTCAAGTCTCAAGCTTCAACACTCAATCAAATCAGTTTCATTACCTTTTATTCTCTTCATGGATGACCGTTAGCCGATTCACCCATCCTTTACATAGCCTCCCAGGCCAGATACCAATTGGAATCTTCCCGGTTCTAATTTTCCTTGCTTGTCTTATCACAACCGGAGTCCAATGACATTCTTTACTTTGTTGAGATACCAATTGAAATCGAGAGATACCAATTGGACTCAATCCATACAAGCAAGTAAATGAACCGCACGAAAAAGAATGAAAGAAGAGAGATATTTTCTAAAATGCTTCATAGCTTTCCAGAGATTAGATGTGGACGTCAATACACCAATTCGCAGGACTCTATTCGATATTTTGCTCTTGTACTGGGAGATCGGTAACATAGGCTCTGATACCATTTTTCACGATCCAATTATCGGGTCGTGCGGGCACCTACTCTAATTCAGCTAGATAGGAGAACCCTTACAACCCGAACCAACATGTAATGCGGAAAAAGAAATAAATCATGAAATAAGCCTTTTTAATACATAAAAATGTTCACAAGATATGCGTAAAAACCTTTTACAATTTGGAAACAGCCCTCCCTAGAACCTAGCCTAAGCCGGTACAAGAGCTACTACAAGAGTGATACTAAAATAAAAGAAGACACAACTCCCATCATAGAAGCAAGGAGTAGGAGCTGCTGGAGATTCCCATCATCGTGTACCTATGAAACATCACCAACCCTGCAATCAAACTATACCCAAAAAGGTATAACAAGAGTAGAATCAGTACAAACACAGGTACTGGTAGGCATCATCGGTCGACCCGAATCCACTCATACCATCATATAAGAAATCAAGGGAATGCACAATTAGTTACAATACTCAACCCTTCAACATTCACCTTAACACCTAGACTTTCCAAGTCACCTTGTCACCTAGACTTTCCAAGTCACCTTGTCACCTAGACTTTTTAAGTCACCTTGTCACCTAGACTTCCCAAGTCACCTTGTCACCTAGACATCCCAAGTCACCTTGACACCTAGACTTCTCAAGTAACACTTGTCAATACTCAATATCTATGCCCATACCCGGACTACCATCCCCTTACCCCAGTCAACTACTATGACTCAAAATCCAGAGTAAACCCCACTACTTAGTGACGTAGACTACACCTGTCATACCACCACCTAATAGTACAAAATCGTTCCAATGACCCCCAGGGCCATACTCGGAAAGTGCCAACAGTCAATGCTATAACCAGACTACAAGTCTCTCCCTTAGCTTATCAAACGTACGCAACAAGTCTAACCGACACTGACAATTCCCAGTGACAACAAACATATATCCTTTTTACGTAACCTGGACCCAACAAGGATCCATAGGACAATAACATGTGACTCTGGTTCACGGAAGAACCACCTTGTCACTTAAGCACACTAACCCGGCCCTTCAAGGACCAAAGATACACAAAATAATAATACATCCCAGCACTCTCAGAAACCCAATATATAAAGAAAAAATAGTACAACTGCACTGAGTAAAGCAGTACAACATATAATAACAGTCAGTAGTATAACTCCAGACTCTCAGTCTACCTTTTGACTTGACAACCACAGGGGACAGTATCAACAATCATTTAACAACAATAACAAACATGACATATACCCTTTTTCATTACCCGGACCAATGTAGGATCCCTAGGACAATAACCTAAGTGTTAACATGTGATGCCCGGTCTACCCAGGACCATCCCCATATTTAAGTGTAACAACCCGGCCTCTCAAGGACCAATGTAATCAATTACAGATTTTACAATCAACTCAGTCCACTCATAGAACCATCGAAAAAAATACAACAAAAACAATAAATAATCCCGCACCAGACGTGGTACCCGAGCCAACTAAATAGTATCCTGTACCATGCGTGATACCCGAGCCAACCAAATAGTAACCTGTACCAGGTGTGATACCCGAGCCAACCAATAAGTAACCTGTATCAGGCGTGGTACTTGAGCCAACCGTTAGTATACCCGTACCAGGCGTGGTACCCAAGCGAACCGTTAGTAATTCCCGTACCAGACGTGATACCCGAGCCAACCAAGTTCATAACAAGTCCAAATAAATTACAACCAATGAACAAACAGACTTGTAAAACCAACAAGTAAACAAAGAAGTTCATTTTACAAGACTGATTACCGGACAACTAGACATTCACAATTCATTCCCTAACATGCAACTCATACACTACTATGAAATAGTACGTAAACACATAATGCATATTAGAATCAATAACCCTAAACTAAGTGTTCAACATGTCATCCTGGTCTACACTAAGACCAATCCCACACTTAAGTTCAACTACCCGACCTCTCACAGGCCAAAATGCAATAATCACAGTTTCAACAATTAAATCCAGTCCACTCATGAGACCATCAACAAATATGACCAATAATGTATGATTAGACCCGCCCGAAGACTAATCCCCGGTTCATCATTTTAAACACATATAGTTATTTTCATCTAATCCGGACTCCTTTCCTGAAAAGTAAGCTCGTTCTAGAGGTTTCACCCCTGGTGCCTGTTCATCTCATTTACCTTATTTAAATATTCTTGAAAACCCACTACAACTTAGCAATTCCCTCATCCCACGAACATTACCGGTTCCCCGAACCTACCCAACTATTTAGTTTCCCGGAGTCTAGCATCACACACAATCTAACAAGTATAAAAATACACCCGAATGAACATGTCTCCCCGACCCTATCATTCCCTATTCAATCAATAGCCAGACCAATACAATAATCCTCCAAACTCCATGCCTGAAGGCCTATAACATGAATTCTCTCGTCAACCTATATAATAGTATGAAATGAAAACAGGTCAAAAGTCTACTCAACGAAAAACCTAGCCTACCTGGACGCCAAGTAGCTGTGTGATACATTTCTGGCTTCGTGAAGGTGTTTCCTGCCGGATGATAGGTCCGAAATCTATGATTTTGCATCCTTTTAGCCGGAATCTCCCCTCCCCATGGCTCTCAAGCCTTGGAGCAGCCTTGGAGGATTCTTGGAGTAACCCTCGTCTGTTTTGGGGCTGAATGAGAGAGAATAAAATTATAAAACCCATTTTTGAGTTTTCTGATCCCGTTGCTCCGCTATAGCGGTACCGTCATAGCAGAACCTACCACTATAGCAGTGCTGACTGGCATTGACTGTCGCTATATCGATAATTTCTCTGCTATAGCAGAGGTCTCTACAACGGTGGCGGTTGACACGGGACAGAAAGTCGTAAAGTCCCCCAAAAGTGCCCATTTTATAACACACTTCAAAATTCTGACATTTTGTACCAACTCTTTCACGTCAATTTTGATATCGAGAGTTCTACTCACCCGAATTCATTTTCGAAAAGTCCTCCGGACTCCTTAAGGTCTTGGCTAACAGAAAAACTAGCTCGACCTAAGATATAACACCCAATCCGCATCTGAATTTCCCTAAACCTTACCTTGCTTAGAATTCATCCGAAACTAGCCTAGCCCGAGATTTCCAACTCCTCAACTCAGAAGTTTTTTAACTCATTTCTTCGCACGAATAACTCACCCGATATAAGGTGCCTTTTAATAACGACTGAACAGGTCATTACACCTTCCTCCTTAAGTGACTAAGTGATTGGAAATAATGACGGGGATGAGTATGTAACTACTACCCCTTAGAATTGTCATTCTTCTAGGTTGTAAAGAGGTTTTGACACTTTGTTGATATTTTTGAAACACTTTGTTAATATTTTTGAAGTTTTGAAACACTTTGTAGATTCTTATGGTGGATTTTTTTATGTTTAGTGATATTTTTAATGATATATAGTGTATTATTGATGTTGTAGTTTCTTTAAGATTATTTTTACAGCAATTAGTGCTGCTTGGGAGCTGCATATTGAATTATTTTTGACAGGTGGGATGCAAAAACTACAGACTTCTGCATCTGGTATTTTTCCAGAAAAGAGACGGTCACTTTTGTTCGTCGCTTTACTGGAAAAAATCAAATTGAATTTTTCTGAAAAGCGACGGACAAAAGCTACCATGTCCGTCACATTGTTCTTCATATTGAAGAACAAACGACTGACAAGGTTGCTTTTTAGGAAATTTTAAAAAATAAATTTTTATATATTTTCGTCCCTGTCCGTTGTATTAAAAATAACGTTGTCCATTGCAATGTGAAAAGCGTTGAAATACTTTACCACGAAAGTGACAGCTCACTTTTGATCGAAAATTTGATGCAATCCGTCGCTTTTGGCCCTCACATTTTGACCATTTTTTAGTAGTGTAAAAAGCCCAAATTCCAATTAATCCTACAAATTATAATGTGAAATAAACGAGTAAATAACATAAAAATATTAAAATCGAAGTTAGAAACTTATCCCTAAACAAAATCGTGAAATTTCTCCTTGAAATTGCCCACAACTGTGATTCCCAACTCCCAAAATTTAATTATGAACAATGAATTCGAAATGGGGGGAATAAACTATGTCCACGCATCGATCCTTCTTTGCGAAGACGATGCTATTTCGCAAGCGCAATCAACCAACCTACACAGACCATCGTGATCTCGACATCACCATCGTGAACGCGATCTATAATTTGGACTGGGCCTTGAAATCCCCTTCTTCGCGAATGCTACCTAAGTCACACGAATGCAAAGACCAAACACCATCTTTTTTTGCGAACACGAAGGAGCGTTGGCACCAACAAATCAGAAAAACATGGTGCAATACAATTTCTGTTCAAGCATTCAAAACTCATACGAGATCCTCTGAACACAAATCAAATATGTAAGTCACTCTTAAAACATGTTCCGAACATGATGGAATCATCATATCACGGTATGTGATCGTCTTGACCAAAAAATTGAGCGTGGTCAACTCAAAATTTTCAAATAAACTAAAAGCAAATCAATGGTTCAAACTACCCCCGAGCTTCTCGAGAGTGCAAAATATTTAACTAAGTCACAATTACCCTCTGGACTTAACAAAATCGTATAAACTTAAATCCAAACTTGTTAACTCAAAATGTGTACTTTGGTCAAACTTCTCAAATTTCAACTTTCAAAAAGAGAATTTCTTCATCGAAACATATTTTGTCACCTCGAAAATCGTATCACTCATTCCCGCAAGTCATAAACAACATAGTAAAGCTATGGGGAGGATCAAATTGAAAAAAAAAAGAGATCGAAAGTAAAAAAGGACCATGCAAATCATTATAAATTCTAATGAATTATCAAATATTTTGTCTTCCTTTCTTATTTAAGAGTTTCAAAAGGTACATATTTTTAAAAAAAAAGAAAATTCTCTCTCTTAATAATAGGAGTGAAAAGATAATTTTAATATTTATAAATTTAATTTGATAATTACATTGCTTCTCCCTCCCTATTCTTTTAAACTTCAATTTATTCAACAATAGTAAAATGTCAACAAGTTCATAGCTTTACCAATTTTAACATATTGCCTACTACTTTTTCAAGTTACTGAATCATATTTAGATTAATATTTTTTAATTATTGAGTTAATTACACTAAATAATTCTATTATATGATTCAATTTTGGATAAATTCCTTGCGTTAAAATCGAATAATTATACTCTTATATTATAAAAAATTTACACTTACACCGTCTATGAGGTATATTCATAATTAAGTATATTAAAATATAATTATCAAAAAAAATTAAAATTATAAATAAAACAAGACAAGAAATTAAATATTTTGGTTAAAAATTACAATTATTAAAATTGATTAAAATTATATTAAGCAATATGTTATTATTGGAAATAACCAAATATGCTGCACAAGTTAAATGGATATTCATATGAGAGATCAAGTTACTTTAAATTTTTGGATTTGCATAGCACATGTAATACATACGCTATGTAGTTTTTATAAAAATATTTTAGATAATAAATTTTAACGGATGACGTTACTCGTTAGCCAAATCACCTACACTAAAGTATAATGATTTGTTTGGTTATGAAAAATATTTATTTTTTTAAAAAAAATATTTTTTTACTTTTTAGAAAATATTCAATATCATGTTTTCATTTTTTTCCAGTTTCACTATTTTTTTTCTTCAAATTCATGCTAAATTTTTATTTTTATAAAAAAAATTCATTTAAATTATATTTCACGTTCAATATTTTTTAATGATTTTTAGGAAAAATGTATTTAAACAACCAAATATTATTTGCAAAGATTACAATCAAATACAAGTCCATTCTCAACTCTAACTTAAAAAATTTCAAATAAAGTGAAAAAATATTTATAATAATATGTAGTAACTCGTATATTAGATATAATTTATGATATTATGTGAATATTTATTTTGAGATATTACGTTTTTAGAACAGATTTGATTGTATGTTTTAAATAAATTAGTCTACCAACCCCAATCCCAACCCCAATCTGGATTAGAACCGGTAACATGAGGATTTGAAGTCCTATGATCTACCAATCCTAATCCAGATTTGAACCGGTAACACAAAATTTCCAGTCCTCTGCGTGTTATTCTCATTTTATCATAGAACTGGGGGCTATGACAAGTAAAAGGACAAAAGTCAATTTAAATTTTGTTATCAAAGCCGGAGAATTTCTTCGATCTTCAAAAAGATGACTTTGTAAGTTTCAGTATGAGTAATTATATTTTATTGATCGGGAATTATTCAACTAGGAATTTCTTGATCAAAGATGTTCATTTCTATGTGTATCATATATATCACAAGGCTTGTGATAAGAGAAAGCCATTTACGCTTAAAAATAAAATTCATTTCTAAAAGAATAGAGTGAATGAGAAAGATAAGGAATTTGGAACCGCTAAAAAAAGGGGGTCGAAAAAATAGTTGGGGGGTGAAATAGTCATTTTGGGGATAGAGGGACTTGAACCCTCGTGATTTTTAAAGTCGATGGATTTTTCTTTTACTATAAATTTTATTATCGCCGGTATTGACATGTAGAACGGGACTCTATCTTTATTCTCGTCTGATTAATCAGTTCTTCAAAAGATCTATCGGACTATGGAGTGAATGATTTGATCAATGAATATTCGGTTCTTTTTTCAACGTAGAAACGATTCACACCAATTCTTCTATTTTTTATAGAAAAACTACGAATTTGGATCGTCATTAATCATTTGATATAGTATTCAATACGTATGTATATACGTTTATCCTTCACTTCATTCTTTTTCTTTCTGAAGTTTCGATGTAAAGATTTTTCTACCAACACATTTAACTCCATTTGTTAGAATAGCTTTCATTGAGTCTCTGCACCTATCCTTTTTTTCTGAACCTTTGTTTGTTTTCAGAAAATAGGATTTGACTCAAGATTGCCCCTTTTTGTTGATTTCAGGGTTTCTCTGAATTTGAAAGTGATCACTTAGTAAGTTTTCATATCAAGGCTCAATCCAATTAAGTCTGTAGCATCTACCAATTTTGCCATATCCCCCTTTCTTTTTGTTTTGAGATTGGGATTTCGTTGTAATGTCATTCCTTTTTATTTTTCTTTCATTTATACTGGAACCATTGAATTCATTAGATACCGATTCCTATCTCGAAAACGTGTTTTGTCCTCTTTGATTTTTTAAACTATCTTTTATATGAGACCATTTTTGTCCAATCAAAAATAATTTTATCATTTCAGAATCCGCAATTCAATATGGATGGATATATACCCGATCTATATGTCTCTCTTCCTGTCATTTTGCCATTCAATTTGAAATACTTAAACGATCGATTCTTATTTTTTTATCTTCACTTTCTCCTGAAAGCGAAGGAATGTCTCATTAGTTATAACTAACCATTCCATTAAATAATTAGAATTTGAAATAAATATAGAAGAGACATATATAATATAGAATCAAATATAGAACTATAATAAAAAGGATTTCAAATGCCAAAAAAAGAAAAAGAAAAAAAGAATATTTATCATTCAAATTAAAATTGAAAATAAAAGAATATTAACAATACTTACAATCACTATTTAATAATATAGTATTAGAATTGTTATTAGAACTGTGATAAATCAAAATTCTAGATCGCTATATTAATCCTTATGCTCTAGAATATTCAATATAATATTGAATAGTTAAAAACTAAGATTTCAATTTCAGTAGTTTAGTCAATTACTATGCATATAAGATTTCTGTGATGTGGACCCGCTTAGCTCAGAGGTTAGAGCATCGCATTTGTAATGCGATGGTCATCGATTCGATTCCGATAGCCGACTTTTCTCTATTCTTTTTTTTAGATGATTGATAATGTTTCTTTGAAATCAAAGAATATTGAAATAACGCCTTCCTCCTTTTCTAAAAGCTATTAATTTATTATAGGAACATCCAATTATGTCAGGAAAGAATTATATATAATAGAAAGGCTTCTGTATATTTATTCAATTCATCCCATTCTTCTTTTCTTTATATTATTATAATAAATAGTAATAGTACAAATACACTAATTCAGTAAACTTCACTTCATTTAGTTCAGTTTAGTTTTAATTTAGGTTTATGAAGCAAAGTTTTTGAATTAAGAATTAATTCAAAGTACTAAATAAGAAAAAGGAGTCTTTATGTCGCGTTACCGAGGACCTCGTTTCAAAAAAAATACGATGCATGAGGGCTTTACCAGGACTAACTAATAAAAGGCCTAGGACCGAAAGTGATCTTAAAAACCAATCGCATTTCGAAAAAAAGTCTCAATATCGTGTTCGTCTAAAAGAAAAACAACTATTGTGTTTTCATTATGGTCTTACAGAACGACAATTACTTAAATACGTTCGTATCGCCAGAAAATCCAAGGGGTCAACATGTCAAGTTTTACTACAATTACTTGAAATGCGTTTGGATAACATCCTTTTTCGATTGGGTATGGTTTCAACTATTCCCGCAGCCCATCAATTAGTTAACCATCGATATATTTTAGTTAATGGTCGTATAGTAGATATACTGATTTATCGCTGCAAACTCCGAGATATTATTACGATAAAGGGTGAACAAAAGTCCAGAACTCTGATTCAAATTTCTCTCGAGTCATCCCCTCGTGAGGAATTACCAAATCATTTAACCCTTCACCCAGTCTAATATAAAGGATTAGTCAATCAAATAATAGATAGTAAATGGGTCGGTTTGAAAATAAATGAATTTCTAGTCGTAGAATATTATTCTCGTCAAACTTAAACCAAGGGTTCGAAAAAATTTCTTCCCTTTAGGCAGAGTAAATTAATCCAAGATTAAGTAAGTTAATTAAGATAAATCCGAGTTTGATCTGGATTTCCCCCATTTTTATATCATAGATCAAGGATCTATTTTCATTCCTTGTATACTCTTTTCTTTTCAGTATTTTGATTATGATTATTTTTTAGTATTCTATTTTACGCGTCACAAAAATTAGGAACTGAGAATCTATATCTTTAGAGCAAAGAAGGGTCTAGATGTTGGAATAATGGTATTCGTTGCTATTTGAGCCCTTGTTGTTCGTAAAATTGGTGAATTAAGCGAAGGTATGAAAAGAGAGGGATTCGAACCCTCGGTAACAAAAGCCTACATAACAGTTTTAGTGCTACGTACCTTGAACCACTCGGCCATCTCTCCTACATAATGATTATGACCTCAAAATTGAGTGAATAACGAGTTAGTCATAATTCATATTCCATAATTGGATAGGTACGACCAATCTATTTTAACCGGATTTTTTTTATCAAAGTCAAAGCAAAGAATAATTTTTCTTTTCTTCGAGGCTCCCTGATAAAGATACAATTTTTACGAAAAATTGTTAAAAAAAATTTAATTCATGTTTATAAAAACAACGTTCCCTTCTATTTCTGATATTTTTATAACGGATTAATTCAATGAATTAGAACGAATCAACTGATTGATAGTCTATATCTTTTAGACTATAGTTAATGGATTCTCTTAAATCACGATTCTAATTATATTGAATATGATTCCATACCAGAAAACTTTTTAAATTCTTTTTCGATTTTGGAGTTCTCAAAACTAACTACCTACCCTTCTATTAGAATAGAAATTCATAAAAAATTTAGATTTGATTGTATAGTGTATGCCCGTTATGTACACAAAATTGACAGTTATTCTATGATGAAAATAGAATGAGTATTCGATCTTTTTTCTTTCTTTGTAATTTGTATCATGATTAAATCAAAATTTCTCGAGTTATTCTAATTTGTAACTTCACCGAAAATGGAATAGTTCCTATACTACTACATTAGTATGAAATCAAATCGAGTTGAAATATTTCTTATCGATTCCTATCAAAAAGGAACAATTGGAATAAAGGATTCATATCTTTTATTTTTTTCGTAAAACAAAATAAGTTTTTATGTTATTTCGTACTATACAATTCTTTTCTTTGTGAGATCTTTTTTCCATGAGAGGCAATGAGAAGAATTCTAGAATGGATTGCTACCTATGCCTAGATCACAGATAAATGAAAATTTTATTGATAAGACATTTTCAATTGTAGCCAATATCTTGTTACGAGTAATTTCGATAACTTCAGAAAAAGAGGCATTTACCTATTACAAAGATGGTGCGATTTGATTCTTTTTTTTTTATTTCATATTTATTCATTTCTCTCAGTCTTACGAGGAGAAAAATACGTGATTCGAGAAAATTTTTGAAAAAAAAATATACACTTTTTGAAGGTGAAGTTTGAAAATAGAATAATTCCTTCTGTCGTGTATCCTCGATTAATGCAACCTCAGATGCTATGTTTCAATTCTCGATTCTATTATTAAGCGAAAAATTACGCCTAGAGGTTCTGTATTACGGGTCAATCCTACTCTACTAGTGCTAATAGGCAGCATCGGGGAAGAAGCGCTACACCTAGGAATCAACAACACAAAAACTTTGTTCTAAGTCAGCCCTTTCCTTAGCGGGTTTGGGACTAAAAGAATGGTTGGTGTCACGACTCGATTTCTCGGTCATGATGGAACCTACAACTCCCCAGTAGGCGAACCAATCCCCGTAGCCCAGAATGGTTAGTAATGAGCTACCTTCTAATAGTTTAAGCGGAAGATTCAATACATAAACGGAAGCAAGGGCATAAGGAGAAGAAAATAGATATAAGAGAGATATAAGCAAAGTGGAATCTAAAACCAATCCAAAACTTGGTATCAAAGCGTATGGAAGCCCGAACTACATAAGGAGTACAAGGGTCCAAAAGAAATATACATATATACACAAGTTATCTCCGAGTAGTAACAGGGTACAAAATATACAAAAGATAAACTAAGTCAAGCTCTGAACGCCAAGAGCTCACCCTCAGCCTGGGTAATCCAAAAATAGCAACCCGCACGAGTCTCCGGTGCTCTAACGGCGATGGCCCACACTAGGATATGCACTAGAAGATGCACAGGGTATGGTGACCACCAAATACGAAGCATAAGGTACCCACTAGGTATCATAGGCCGATTGACCACATATAAAGTAAAAGAGAAATAGCAGACAGAGTAGGAACAAACAATCACAGAATTCAACGATAAGCACACAGGAGCTAGCCCAGAGAGAAGACAGAAGAAACAACATATAAGGCTAATATAAGGAATATATATACATAGCAGACACATGTGAAAGTAAGGACAACGCACCTGGGATCCTTGCAAAAATAGTATATGTAAGAATAAGTTCTAGAAATGGGCGGTATACCGGTACCCTCAAGTATAAAGAAAAAGGGAGAGAAGAATAAAGGTAGACATGCTCGACATACAGGAATTAATACCCAATCAAGTGATACAAAACTCCATCCAGAAACTCACCACCTCACAGTAATCATGCTCATACTCAACCATAATAGGGAACAATATCAGAATAAAGTAACAAGAGTCTACCTACAGTCTCTCGGCCGCCCATACAACCGAGGAACGTAATCAAGTAAAAACAAACCCTCTGGCATCCCATACTATCGGAGCATACAATCACCAAACAGCAAACAAGGGTGGTATCTCAAACAATGGATGATATCATGTATGAAAACCTCGAGGTGAAATAGAACCTCTGTGTGTACCTCCTCCGGTGCCGATCGGCCCCAGCAGACAGGTTTCATGGAAGGACACAGCCTGTATACCTCTACTCCACCATCTATCCTTCCCCCGGCATACACAACCCAAAGCCTCAGGCCCGGAGAGGAAAGGTCCATGGAGGTCCCGGACCCCATACTAAAACTCAGAATCAAAACGTATCCTCCAGAATCGAGTCCGGGTTCAAGCCAGTGGCTAAGTCTCAAATATGCATTCCTAGACCCTGTCTAGGATTAAAAACAGTGAAAACGATATCTCAAAAACCCTTCCAAGGGTGCCCGGGCACAATCAGGTCTAAAATAGTAGTAAAAACATCTCAGATGCTCGACCTGGCCTAGCCTGATATCATTTCAAATAAGTAAGAAAACTCAGCTAGCACTCCAACCCGATCGAGTCTAGCAATAGTGGTAAATCATGATAAAACCATATTTTTAACCTTCTTTTACCCCAAGAAGATCCATGTATCAAGTCAAATCATTTCCAAATCCAATTTCATAAAAAATGGCCCCCCGGGGCCATGCAGGGTTTAGAAAATCAGTTTTTGTAGGATCGAAGCCAAAAACCATGATAAAACGTGGGAAAACATCTTTATATGCATGTAAATGATATGATCAACCCAAATAGCTGCCCAGAAGCTCACAATCAACCTAACGGCCCTGCACAGGCTCCGAAGCTACTCAGCAAGCATAACCAGCCTAGAAGGATATTTATATGTCCGAGACTCGCGGACATTCCCAATGATCCACCTTCTATGTTCAAGAGTCAACAAGATCTCACAGGGTCACAAGGGTAATACATATATCAACTAATAGGAATACTACACACAACGGAGGAAAGTAATAGGACAAATCATGGAAAAGCGATCAAGGTCTGTGGTACCAACCTAATAATCCAACCCAAGGATTCCAACTAGTATAATTTTACCCGATATATGCGAAGTATAGGGAATTAGGCCATAACCTACCTGTCGTCCGACGACAAGCTGCGGGAACGACAATATCCGAGGCCGAGCTACTACAAGAAGCTCCAAACAAGAATCAAACTATCAAATTCATGAATAAAATATTAAGACGAGTCTAACGATACCCATCAATCCAAAATTAAAAATGAAAAGAACCACGATGACCCCAATGATGCCAAGAAGGCATACTCCAAATTTGAGCACAATTGGACTAGGGAAGGGCACCAAAACAGCCCGCCCAAGTTGGTGATTAAGGAATGGAAATTTCAAAAATAAAAACAGAAATTGGGCAAGAATTACTTACCAAAACGATGGAAAATCAGCCCAAGACAGATAAACTTTCACACCCACGAACATGAACAAGATTAGGGGGTAGAATATATCACAAAATCTAAGCTTTGGATGAGCATTAATTGAGGAATTAAGAGAAAAACTGAAGAAGGCAAGTTGGGGAAGATGACTTACCAAGAGGCGAAAAACTAAGGAAAATCGACGAACCAATAATTCCCCAATGTTTAGAACTGAATTGGAGCAAAATGGTGGAGAGAATTTTGAGTTTTAGAGTGAGAAAAGTGAGGAGAATGGCTGAAAAAAATGAAATGACAGCAATAAATAGCTGCTGCCCGCAACTGATTTTCTGCACTTCTTAGAAAATTTGACGGGGCATTCGGGGCACAATCGGAAATCGATATTCAAAAACCAATAAGGCTAATAGAGTGGAAACGATGTTCTGGACTCAATGGAATCGACGAAACTTCCATACAAGGTCGTTTCGGAGCAATGTTGACCCAAGTCAACACTAACGAAAAGGAACTCAAAGGCTCGAAATGAGTCCGACTCACCCGGAACCCGAACCAACCATCTTCCTAGCCCAAACCCAGTATTCCGGAGCTGATGGAATCGTCGAATTTTGAATCCGACACTCGAATCATCAAAAGTCACCCAAAGTTACACTTTCAACTCCAAATGGCCTGAAAATTGAGAAAACCACACAAAACCCACACGGGAAGTTCTCAGGCCTCAACTAAAGGACCAACTAGACCAAACTCATCGCTCCGGAGCTAACAGAAGTGTCAGAGTTCAATTCTGAGCACATTAGCTAAGAATGTTGACCAAAGTCAATGATATTCTAAGTTTAAGCTCTAAAAAGACAAACGACAAATATGACCAAACGAACGACCAGGGCACCGAACTATCGGTCGCAGCAAGTCATAAATGACTTGAGGCCACTACAGGAAGGATCTAATAGTACAATGAATGAGTAAACGCAAAGATGACCGGAAGGGTCATAACGACATCCACTACTAAAAAGACTTTCATCCTCAAAAGTCAAGAAGAAGGGAGTACCTGAAGGCTCGAACAACTGCGGATACTGAGCATGCAACTCACTCTCGGTCTCCCAAGTAGCCTCCTCGATTGGACGATGTCTCCACTGAACTTTCACAACCGGAATCTCCCTAGATCTCAATCTCTTGATATCTCTGGCTAGAATAGCTATCGGCTCCTCAACAAATGATAATCTCTCATCCAACTGAACTGAATCCCAATGCAACACATAAGACTCATCTGGCACATACCGGTGCAACATCGAGACATAGAAGACTAGGTGAACTACTGAAAACATCATAGACAAGGCTAACATGTAGGCAACACTACTAATCTGCTGTAGAATCTCAAACGGCCCAATAAACCTGGGGCTAAGCTTGCCCCGCTGACCAAATCTCATCACGCCCTTCACGGGCGATACTCGAAGGAAAACCTGGTCACGAACACTGAACTCCAAGGCACGAAGCTTACGATCAGCGTAGCTCTTCTGCCTACTCTGGGCCGCTCTAAGTCTATCCTAAATCAAACAGACTCGATCCAAGGAATCTCTAAGTAAGTCTGTACTCTGTGGTCTGGACTCCAACCCATCAACCAACCAAACGACGATCTGCAATGCCTACTATATAAAGCCTCGACAGGTGTCATGCCAATGCTCGAATGAAAGCTATTATTATACGCGAACTCGGCCAATGGCATGAACTGATCCCATGAACCTCCAAAGTCAAGTACACAGGCCCGAAGCATGTCCTCCAGGACCTGAATAGTCCTTTCGGACTGGCCATCTGTCTGAGGGTAGAAAGCAGTACTAAGCTGAACCTCCGTACCCAAATCCCTCTGTATAGCTCTCCAGAACTGAGATGTGAACTGAGTGCTGCGGTTTGAAATGATAGAAGTTGGGACTCCGTGCAACCGTATAATCTCATGAATGTAGGTCTGAGCTAACCTCTCTGTCCCATAGAAAGTCTGAACCGGCAAGAAATACGTTGACTTAGTCAGCCTATCAACGATCACCCAAATAGAATCAAACCTCCGAGTAGTACGAGGCAAACCAAAAACAAAGTCCATAGTAATACCTTCCCACTTCCACTCAGGAATGGGAAGTCGCTGCATCAAGCCACCTGCTCTCATGTGCTCGAACTTAACCTACTGACAGTTCAAGCACCGAGATACAAACTCTACCACGTCCCACTTCATACCACTCCACCAGTAGAGCTGTCTCAAATCTTTGTACATCTTCGCTGCGCCAGGATGAATAGAGTATCTAGAACAATGTGTCTCACGGAGTATCAACTGTATCAAATCACCAACCCTCAGGACACAAAGTCGACCATCAAACCTCAGAATACCATCAGAACCCAAAGTAGCCCAGCTGGCCTCACCCCGAACTACCTGATCACGAAGGTCACACAAACTCTGATCCTTGAACTGTCGACTCTGAATCTGATCAACTAGAGTAGAGCGAGACTCAACACTGGCAAGAACTCTGGTGGGATCTGATAAGTCAATCCTAACCAGACGGTTAGCCAAGGAATGGATGTCCAAGGCCAACAGTTGCTTAAAAACTAAAAGTGAAGCTAGGCTGCCCATACTCACCGCCTTTTGACTTAAGGCATCCGCTACCATGTTTGCCTTGTCCGGATGGTATAAAATAGTGAAATCGTAGTGTCCTTCAGCAACTCAATCCATCTCCTCTACCTCGAGTTCAGCTTGCGCTGACTCGTAATGTACTGAAGACTATGATAGTCGGTGAATATCTCACAATGAACTCCATATAGATAGTGCCTCCAGATCTTGAGCGCGAAGACTACCACCGCCAACTCTAAGTCGTGAGTGGGGTAGATGTGCTCGTGAACCTTCAGCTGCCTTGATGCATATGCTATCACTCGACCCTGCTGCATCAGCACACAACTAAGACTGACCCCTGAAGCATCATAATGCACGGAGAAACTCTGACTCTCAACCGATAAAGTCAAAACTGGAGCTAAAGTCAATAAGGCCTTAAGCCTCTGGAAGCTATCCTCGCACTGATCGGACCACTGAAATGGAACATCCTTCCTAGTCAGCATAGTCAAGGGTGCTGCTATGGAAGAAAATCCCTCAATGAACCGTTCGTAATACCCGGCTAACCCATCAAAGCTGCGAATCTCGGTAAGAGTAGTAGGTCTAGGCCAATCACGAACTGCAGAAATCTTACCCAGATCAACTCTAATCCCATCCTTAGATACCACGTACCCTATGAATGCAACTGACTCTAACCAAAACTCACACTTTGAGAACTTGGCATAAATTCGATGATCCTTCAAAGTCTAAAGTACAGTCCTCTGCTGCTCATGCTCATCTCTACTCCTCGAGTATACCAGGATGTCATCAATGAAGACTATCATGAACATATCCAAGTACGGGCTAAGCACCCTGTGCATCAAGTCCATGAAGGTTGCGGGGGCATTAGTCAACCCAAAAGACATCACCAAGAACTCATAGTGGCCGTAGCGTGTCCTGAATGCTTTCTTAGGGATGTCCTCCGCCCTAATCCTCAACTGATGGTAGCTGGACCTCAAATCAATCTTTGAAAACATGGCAGAACCCTGAAGCTGATCAAATAAGTCATCAATCATGGGTATCAGATACTTATTCTTCACTGTCACCTTATTCAATTGCCGATAATCAATACACATCCGCATCGACCCATCCTTCTTCTTCACAAAGAGAATAGGAGCACCCCAAGAAGACACACTCGGTCTAATGACCCCCGTAGCTAATAAATTCTGGAGCTTTTCCTTAAGCTCTCTCAACTCAGCAGGAGCCATACGATAGGGAGGAATAGGAATGTGTCTGGTGCCTGGCTCTAACTCAATGGAGAAATCAATATCCCTCTCAGGTGGAAGGCCTGGCAGGTCAGTAGGAAACACATCTAGGAAGTCTCTAACCACAGGAACAGACTCAAGAGACGTAGAGTCAGCACTAGCATCTCGGACATATGTTAGATAAGCTAAACACCCATGGGATATCATCTTCCTAGCTCGAAGACAAGAAATAATCCCAGACGATCCATGGATAACAGAACCCTGCCACACAACCGGGGATACACCGGGCATGAATATGGTAACGGTCTTGGCATAGCAATCCAAAACTTCACGGTGAGGGAATAACCAGTCCATGCCCAGTGTCACATCAAAATCTAACATATCAAGTATCATCAGGTCAGCCCAAGTATCCAAATCACCAACAAATATCACACAGGATCTCACAATCTGATCCACTACTAAAAAATCTCCTACTGGGGTCAAAACAGAAATAGGCATAGACAATGGCTCACTAGTCAACTCCAAAAAAGGCAGAAAATAGGCAGATATATATGAACAAGTGGATCCAGTATCAAACAAGGCATAAGCTGGCTGATAGCATACAGAAATCGTACCTGTGATCACGGCATCTGAGGCCTCTGCCTCTGGTCTCCCAGGGACCGCATAGAACTGATGACGACCCCCACTTACCCGACTGCCATCCCTACACCTGCTCTGCCACGTGAGGCACCAACTATAGCCTGACCACCATCACCCTCTAGACAGAGGCTGAACTGCTCGTAATGGCTCAGCTGGCTGAACTGTACCCTGCTAGGGCCAATCTCTATCAAAGTGACCAACCACACCACAAGTATAGCAAACCCCTGATGACCTACTCGGTCGGGATGAACCAGCAGAACCCGAATGGCCACCACGGCATGATGCCCCAGAATTTGTACCTCTCGACGGTTGACCACTGTGACCTCACTGACCCTGCTCAAACTAAGAACCAGAAGCCTGCAGTGATGCATGTACTGGTCGACTATACTGACCTTGGTGTTGCTGTGGCTGATAACCTCGGTCCCACTGTCCTGAACCTCTACCACTATTCCTAGAACCACTGTAACCACCCTAATATCGAGGCCTCTTATCTCTGGCCCCAGTGTCATGACGACACGAATCCTCAACTATAAGGGCATAATCTGCAATGGCCTGGAATGATCGACCGCTAGCAACCAGTATCTCTGCAGGCTCTCTGAACTCTCTCTGTAACCCCCAAATAAGTCTACGGACTCTGTCGGCCTCAGTAGGCATAATCATGGTTCTAAAGAGAGCAAACTGATGGAAGCGGGTCTCATACTCTAAGACGGTCATAGTATCCTGAGAAAGTCTAGTGAACTCCTCCCACCGAAGCTCTCGGTAGCTCTGTGGCAAGAACTTGGCCATAAAGGCCTCATAAAACTCAGACCAGGTCAAGGAAGGTGATGTAGAAGGCCTGTAAGCAACCAGTGCCCTCCACCATAACTTCGCTGGACCCTCTAGCTGATATGAAGTGTAGCCAACCCTGTGAGTCTCCAATAAGCCCAAATAGTGCAACATCTCCTCGTAGGTAGTGATAAAGTCATGTGGGTCCTGACCCGATATACAAGTGAATCTCAGCAGTGCCAATCGCAGAAACCTACCCAAGGCCTTCTGCTCTGTCTCTATCATAGTAGGGCGAGGAGCAAAAGGCTGGGCAACTGATGAAATTAGAACAACTTCAGCACGGGGAGCCGCAATAGCAGGCTATGCTCTTGAACTCTGAACACCCAGGGCTCCCCCCTGAGCGGATGTCTGGGTTGTCTCAGAAGGAAGCTCCCCAATCATACCCAATAGCTGAAGTAACAAACCCCAAATATCTGAAGACTGAGCTGGGGCTGAAGCTGGCACATAAACTGATGCTGGAACTGGTACTGGAGCTGGTGGTGCCTGGGCTATCCCTGGGCCCATATGCTGCTGCCTTGGAGCTAACTCTGGCTCGTAGTCATACTCAGGCTCTATATCCACTCTAACAGCTCTAGCAGGTTCCGTTGCTCTGGGGCGCCCTCGACCCCTACCTTTACCCCGGCGACCACCCTGGCCCCTAGCTGGAGTCGAAGGTGCAGGGCCAGGAGGCTCTCCACTGCCAAAAGCTGAAGATCTCGTATGAACAATCTGCGGAAAAGTGAACCAGAATAAGTGAGATTTCTAGAAACTTTCAAGGATACTATGCACGAGAGAGAGACAAGAAAAGTCCAGTTTCCTAAGATGTCACTATAGCCTCCCGAAGATTGAGCACGGATGTCTTTGCCCCGATCTGCAGTACTCTACTAGACATTGGCTCCTATACCGATGACACCAGTGAACCTAGGGCTCTGATACCAAGCTGTCACGACTCGATTTCTTGGTCATGATGGCACCTACAACCCCCAGTAGGCAAACCAATCTCCGTAGCCTAGAACGGTTAGTAATGGGCTACCTTCTAATAGTTTAAGCGGAAGATTCAATACATAAGCGGAAGCAAGGGCATAAGGAGAAGGAAATAGATATAAGAGAGATATAAACAAAGCAAAATCTAAAACCAACCCAAAACTTGGTATCAAAGTGTATAGAAGCCCGAACTACATAAGGAGTAAAAGGGTCCAAAAGAAATATACATATATACACAAGCTGTCTCCGAGTAGTAACAGAGTATAAAATATACAAAAGATAAACTAAGTCAAGCTCTGAATGCCAAGAGGTCACCCTCAGCCTGGGTAATCTAAAAATAGCAACCCGCACGAGTCTCCGACGCTCGAACTGCGATGGCCCACACTAGTATATGCACTAGAAGATGCAGAGGGTAGGGTGAGCACCAAATGCGAAGCATAAGGTACCCAGTAGGTATCATAGGCTGACTGGGCACATATAAAGTAAAGAGCAATAGCAGACAAAGTAGGAACAAACAGTCACAGAATTCAACGATAAGCACACAGGAGTTAGCCCAGAGGGAAGACAACAGAAACAACATATAAAGCTAGCATATAGAATATATGCATACAACAGGCACAGGTGAAAGTAAGGACAATGCACATGGGACAAAAATAGTATATATAAGAATAAGTTCTAGAAATGGGTGGTATACCGATACCCTCAAGTATAAGGAAAAAGGGAGAGAAGAATAAAGGTAGACATGCTCGACATACAAGAATTAATACCCAATCAAGTGATACAAAACTCCATCCAGTAACTCACCACCTCACAGTAATCAAGCTCATACTCAACCGTAACAGGGAACAATATCGGAATAAAGTAACAAGAGTCTACCTACAGTCCCTCGGCTACCCATACAACCGAAGAATGCAATCAAGCAAAAACAAACCCTCCGACATCCCATACTATCGGAGATACAATCACCAAATAGAAAATAAGGGTGGTATCTCAAACAATGGATGATATAATGCATGAAAACCTCGGGGTAAAATAGAACCTCTGTATGTACCGCCTCCGATGCCGATCGGGCCCAGCAGGCAGGTTTCATAGAAGGACACAACCCGTATACCTCTACTCCACCGTATACCCTTTCCCCTGGTACACGAAGCCCAAAGCCTCAAGCCCAGAGCGACAAGGTCCATGGAGGTCCCGGACCCCATATTAAAACTTAGAATCAAAACGTGTCCTCCAAAATTGAGTCCGGGTTCAAGCCAGTGGCTAAGTCTAAAATATGCATGCCTAGACCCTGTCTAGGACTAAAACAGTGGAAATATGTCTCAAAAACCCTTCCAAGGGTGATCGGGCACAATCGGGTCTAAAACAGTAGCAAAAACATCTCAGATGCTCGACCGGGCCGAGTCTGATATCATTTCAAATCAGTAAGAAAACCCAGTTAGCACTCCGACCTGGTCGAGTCTAGCAATAGTGGTAAATCATGATAACACCATATTTTTAACCTTCTTTTACCCCAAGAAGATCCACGTATCAAGTCAAATCATTTCCAAATCCAATTTCATCGAAAACGGGCCCCCGGGGCCATGCAAGGTTTAGAAAATCAGTTTCCATAGACCCAAAGCCAAAAACCATAATAAAAAATGGAAAAACCTCTTTATATGCATGGAAATGATATGATCAACCCAAATAGCTGCCCGACAACTCACAATCAACCTAACAGCCCTGCACAAGATCTGAAGCTACTCAGCAAGCATAACCAGCCTAGAAGGATATTTCTATATCCGGGAATCGCGGACATTCTCAATAATCCCACCTTCTATATTCCAGAGTCAACAAGACCTCACGGGGTCACAAGGGTAATAAATATATTAACTAATAGGAATAATACACACAACGGAGGAAAGTAATAGGACGAATCATGGAAAAGCGATCAAGGTCTATAGTACCAACCTAATAACCCAACCTAAGGATGCCAACTAGTATAATTTTACCCGATATATGCAAAGTCTAGGGAGTTAAGTCGTAACCTACCTATCGTCCGACGATAAGCTGCGGGAACGACTATATCTGAGGCTGAGCTGCTCCGAGAAGCTCCGAACGAGAATCAAACTATTAAATTCATGAATAAAATGTTAAGATGAGTCTAGCGATACCCATATTGCTACAATTGTAGCCGGGTCAATATCCGGGTCAAAAGCGGGCCCATGGGGTCCATAATCTAAAACTAAAAATGAAAAGAACCAGGATGACCCAACGATGCCAAAAAGGCATGATACAAATTTGAGCACACTTGGACAAGGGAAGGGCAACAAAATAGCTCGCCCAAGTTGGGGATTAAAGAATGGAAATTTCGAAAATAAAAACGGAAATTGGGCAAGAATTACTTACCAAAACGATGGAAAATCAGCCCAAGACAGATACAACTTCACACCCACGAACATGCACAAGCTTAGGGGGAAGAATCTATCACAAAATCCAAGCTTTTGATGAGCATCAATGGAGGAATTAAGAGAAAAACCAAAGAAGACAAGTTGGGGAAGATGACTTACCAAGAGGCAAAGAACTACGGAAAATCGACGAACAAATAATTCCCCAATGTTTAGAACTGAATTGGAGAAAAATGGTGGAGAGAATTTTGAGTTTTAGAGTGATAAAAGTGAGGAGAAGGCTGAAAAAAGTGAAATGACAGCAATAAATAGCTGCAGCCCGCAGCTGATTTTCTGCACTTTTTAGAAAACTCGACGGGGCATTCCGGGCACAATTGGAAAAACCGATATTCGAAAACCAATAATGCTAGTAGAGTGGATATGACGTTCTGGACTCAACAGAATTGATGAAACTTTCATACGAGGTCGTTTCGGAGAAATATTGACCCAAGTCAACACTAACGAAAAAAACTCAAGGCTCAAAATGAGTCTGACTCACCCGAAATCCAAACCAACCATCTTTCTGGCCCAAACTCAATTTTATGGAGCTGATGGAATCGTCGAATTTTGAATCTGACACTCCGATCATCGAAAGTCACCCAAAGTTACACTTTCAACTCCAAATGGCCTGAAAACTGAGAAAACCACACAAAACCCATACCGGAAGTTCTCAGGCCTCAACTAAAGGTCCAACTAGACCAAACTCATCGCTTTGGAGCTAACGAAACTGTCAGAGTTTAATTCCGAGCACGTTAGCTAAGAATGTTGACCAAAGTCAACGATATTCTAAGCTTAAGCTCTAAAATAGGAAAACGACCAAAATGACCAAACGAACGACCAGGGCACCGAACTACCGGTCTCAGCAAGACATAAATAACTTGGGGCCGCTACAGGAAGGCTCTAACAGTATAATGAATGCATAAACGCGAAGATGATTGGAAGGGTCATCACAGTTGGGACATCAAACATCCATCTCGTTCGTCCTTTGAATACCCGTATAACCATCGAAGACTACTGAAGTGACTAATTCCTGAAAATTAGGAGGCGTTAAAAACAAAAAATTATTGGAGTCATCTTATCATTTCTATCTAGTCCCAATAGGCTTGATGTTAAGAAAGAATCTCTTACAAGAAGGTAGGCTAGATATTTCTTGTAAAAACACTAGCCCTGCTGAGTTCATAATGAGAATATTTTTATCATTGAATCTTTTTTGATTCTATGTATTATTCTCATTATGCACATAAGGGAGGAGCCGTATGAGGTGAAAAGCTCACGTATGATTCTGGAATGGAGATTCTTTCAATTGAATGATGATTGTAACGGATGTTGGCTCAATCCGAAGGAAATTGCGCGGAAGTTTTGCAGAATTATTATGAAGCTATGCGACTAGAAATTGATCCCTATGATCGAAGTTATATACTCTATAATATAGGGTTTATCTTCCCAAGTAATGGAGAACATATGAAAGCTTTGGAATATTATTTTCGAGCACTAGAATGAAACCCATTCTTACCACAAGCTTTTAATAATATGGCCATGATCTGTCATTACGTGCGTCTATCTCCACTCTAGAAAGAAAAAATCTAGTAAAATAACTACTAGAACCAAATAGGCTTTCTACATATGCATAGTTTAAAACAACAATTTTTATCAGTTGTAGCAAAGAAAGAAACTTCATAGAAGTCAAAATAGGAAAAAATAAAAATGCCTAGCAACTTTTTTATATGGATATAAAATGAATATAAGGCTTTAATTGATAGAGATAGAGAAAGCACCGTAACGATCAATTAGCGAGGTTTTGAACTGATACAATAATAACTGCATACGTATCTCATGATATGAGATAAAAATTAGGAATTAACTTATGTAATATAGTTGATCCACTAAAGTCTTGAGCAGCGATGTAGGATCAGATCCCAAAGATAGTAAGTATTTTCTTTCTTATGAAAGAAAGTTTTTTTCAAAGATTCTATATAAATTTATCTATGAAACTGAGATAGTTACCTTTCAGAAAATTCTAACACTACTAGAAATGTCTATGTTTTATTCTTCTGAAGGTGGAAAAAAAGATAAAATTAAATAAATGAATTATTCATCCAAATTTTAGTTTGAAACTCAGGTAATTAACCAAATTTTCTTTTGGCTAACTCTAAGACTGGGATAGATCCATGAGAAATCTGATTAGATTTTATTAGATATGGTGTAGCTCAAAATGGGACACCAAAAAATATGACTGCTGAGCCGTATGAGGTAAGAAATTCTCAAGGAATTGAACTGCCTATTCCGGCAAGGGAGAACAAGCCATTCAACAGGGAGATTCTAATTCAATCAAGCTGCTGAGTATTGGAAACAGTCTATAGCGCTTACTCCCGGTAATTATATTGAAGTGCATAATTGATTGAAGATCACGAGACATTTCGAATAAAAGAAGACCCCATTTATTTATTATCTTTTATTTAGAATCTTAGTCTATTAATTTATTTTTTATTTAGAATTTAGATATTTGTTATAATTAATTATTTGTTGGACTCATCAGATTAGTTAACTAAAAATGGATCATTCTTTTACTTTTAGAAGACCCAATCACATAATTTTATTATCTCCCTTTTAAGCCTTCTATTTTACTTCTATTTCATCTGCTATTTTTTAGGAATAAAAAAGGATACACAGATGGAGTACAAAATAGACTTTTTATTATTATTAAAACTAATAAAAAAAAATCTCGAATCACTAAGTATATATACGGGGGATGTCTCTTAGTAATGTCTAATGGCTACTCGCGTGATTTGAAATAGAGTAATTAAAATCTTCTAGGTAAGAAATTAAAGAGCTCCATCTAATAACTTCTATGAATATACACTAGGTTGCACAAAAAAGTCATTTTTGAATCAATCTAAAGCCCAAAAAAGATTTTTAAAAGGTCCGTTGAGCGCCTCAAGACTATGTCATTATAGATCCGAATACTTTCCCCAGATCGACTTTCAGATCATAATTGCCCTAGTAATTAACTAAAGAAAATAGATAGATGGGAGATATAAAAATAGAAGAGAAATGAACTAATTATAGAAATATCTCTCTATCTCTAAGGTTCACTAATTATTTGACTGTTGGCGAGTCTCTTTGTATGTGTTGTCCAAAAAGAGGAGGACTCAATGATTATTCGTTCACCGGAATCAGAAGTTAAAATTTTGGTAGATAGGGATCCCGTAAAAACTTCTTTCGAGGAATGGGCCAGACCGGGTCATTTCTCAAGAACAATAGCTGAAGGGCCTGATATTACCACTTAGATCTGGAACCTACATGCTGATGCTCACGATTTCGATAGCCATACCAGTGATTTGAAGGAGATATCTCGAAAAGTATTTTGTTCACATTTCGATCAACTCTCCATCATCGTTCTTTGGCTGAGCGACATGTATTTTCACGATACTCGTTTTTCTAATTATGAAGCGTGGCTAAGTGATCCAACTCATATTGGGCCCAGTGCCTAGGTGATTTGGCCAATAGTGGGCCAAAAAATATTAAATGGTGACGTAGGCGGGAGTTTTCGAGGAATACAAATAACCTCTGAGTTTTTTTCAGATTTGGCAAGCATCTGGAATAGCTAGTGAATTACAACTCTATTGTACAATAATTGGGGCATTGATCTTTGCACCGTTAATGCTTTTTGCAGGTTGGTTTCATTATCATAAAGCGGCACAAAATTAGTTTGGTTTCAAGATGTAGAATCTATGCTGAATCACCATTTGGCATGTCTACGAGGACTTGGGTCTCTCTCTTGGGCGGGGCATCAAGTACATGTATCTTTACCGATTAATCAATTTCTAAACGCTGGAGTAGATCCTAAAGAGATACCACTTTCTCATGAATTTATCTTGAATCGAGATCTTTTGGCCCAACTTTATCCCAGTTTTGTCGAGGGAGCAACTCCATTTTCACCTTGAATTGGTCAAAATATATGGACTTTCTTACTTAACATGGAGGATTAGATCCAGTAACTAGGGGTCTGTGGCAGACTGATATTGCCCATTACCATTTAGTTATTGCAATTCTTTTTCTGATAGCGGGACATATGTTTAGGACTAACTGGGGTATTGGTCATGGACTAAAAGATATTTTAGAAGCCCATAAAGGTCCATTTATAGAACAGGACCATAAAGGCCTATATGAGATCCTAACAACGTCATGGCATGCTCAATTATCTCTTAACTTAGCTATGTTAGGCTCTTTAACCATTGTTGTAGCTCATCATATGTATTCCATGCCCCTTTATCCGTATCTAGCTACTGACTATGGTACACAACTGTCATTGTTCACACATCACATGTGGATTGGTGGATTTCTCATAGTTGATGTTGCCGCGCATGCAATTATTTTTATGGTAAGAGATTATGATCCAACAACTCGGTACAATGATCTATTAGATCGTGTCCTTAGGCATCGTGATACAATCATATCCCACTCAACTGGGCATGTATATTTCTAGGCTTTCACAGTTTTAATTTGTATATTCATAATAATACTATGAGCGCTTTACGTCGTCCTCAAGATATGTTTTCAAATACCGCTATACAATTACAATCCATTTTTGCTCAATGGATACAAAACACCCATGCTTTAGCACCTGGTGCAACGACTTTTGATGCAACAACAAGCACTAGTTTAACTTGGAGGGGGGGTGGGTGGGATGGTGATTTAGTGGCAGTGGGTGGCAAGGTGGCTTTGTTGCCTATTCCATTAGAAACCGCTGATTTCTTGGTACATCACATTCATGCATTTGGAAAAAATATGTTCAAAGTTTAGATATTTTTTTTAAAAAATATGACCAAATATAATTTCAATTCCGACTCTAATTTTAAAAAATCTAAATAAAATAAATATATTTTTATTTTCATGATCAAACGTGCACCAAGTAATTCACAATTTTATTTTGACCATCATTATAATTCATTTAAATTTTTTCCCCCCGTCATTTAGGTTGTGAACTCATTTGTGGACGAAAGTGACAACATAATGGATCTACTGGTCCTAAGAAAAATGTTGACTTCTATATGACCATAATAAGATTCTATTATTTTAAAAAAAAGAAGAGAAAGATCGCTGTCGTGTCGGTATCGAATTTTCTTTTCTACCTAATCATTTCAAATATTTATTCTAATATATTCATGTTAAAAACTGAAAAAATTTGTACAAACTTATTTAATGTAGTTTAATTCCTTTTAATGCCCCCCCCCCCCCCCGCCCCCCCTTAAGTTTGTGTAATTCTAAGAAAATCAAATATGTAATGCATGACAGGACATTGAAATATTGAGAGATTATTGAATTATGACAGAATTATTTAATAGATATTAACTTTTAAAATAAATATTTGATTCAGTGGCTTAAAAATAAATATATGGTGTATAATATAGAAAACATATATAATTCAATGATAAATAAACTTAAATATTTTTTTAAAATTTAACCTTAATCTTTAATATAAATTCAAAATTTATTATTATTATTATTATTATTATTATTATTATATTATATACACTAAAATTATTTTTGATGATTGTGGTGTTTGAATTATTTTTTTCGCACCTCATTTAAATTCACGTTTTTTTTTATCTCTATTGAAATTTGAATATGATATTTCAGACCTCATGATTCAGTGGTCTAGTTCATTAACTACTAGGCCATAACCTAAGGTGCATAATTTATACTAAAGTTATTATCCTTCTTTCTGATAGCAAATCACTTATACCATTTTAGCAAATCAGGCAATAAAATCTCTCATTAAAATAACAAAATAATTACTCACTCCGTTCACTTTTATTTGTTTATTATTCTAAAAATATATTTTTAGTATTTTTATTTGTCACTTTTAATATATTAATAAAGATAATTATATTTTTTTATATTTTATTTTTAATATTAATTATTTATTTTTCAAAATCAAATATCTAAATATCAATTAATATGAAGTAATTATATTAATTATTATTTTGAGGTACAAAGTTTAAAGTGAATAAGTAAAAGTGAAGTATAAGTTCAACATTATTTCATCTCTATGAATATTAAGAAATTCAATTTTGAAAGAGCATATAATGTTCTATTTTTTCTGAAATTAAATAAATGTGTTCGTTATTGGAAGAAGTATATATAAATGCATGCAAAAACAAAAGCAACATATGTGATATTTGTGCATCTCCTTAACCATTAAGGGAAGAAAGAAAAAGAAGAAAGAAAGAAACAACAAAAGGGTAAAAGGACTAAAGGAGGAAGAAAGGTTAAGATTCGATCTGTCAAATTTTCTCTCTCTTTTTCTCTTTTTAAATTCCTTTTTTTGGGATTCTGATTCGGATGTGGCGTTAATTTCAATGTAAAAAAATACTGCAACAAATCATACACACTTCTCATTATTTCGCCATTAGTTTTCTCGAAATTCTGAATCAAACCCCCATCTCCTCACCCTCCTTCAGGTTCATGATTTTTTTTTTCTTTTTGTAGTTTAATAATTTTGTGTTCCAATTGTCAGCTGGATTTAGGCGCTCTGGATGATATATTGCATTGTGTTTGGAATTGGAGTTTTGATGAATGAATCTTCATTCCATATTCAGATCTTATTTTCTGATTTTGGTTTTATTTCATGTTTAGACTGATTTCTGCTTGGTAGTAACAATGAAGTTTGCATCTTTTGGTCATTTTGTTGCCCAATTTGTGATACTTACTGAATTTTTTTATTTAATTTTATGCTTTTCTCAGCTCAAACTGAATAGATTGTGCAATATTATTTGGAGAATACCCAGCTCCTATGATTCACTTTCTTTGGTTGTGCAATATTCTTGAATTATGCTTGATTTTAGTTTTTCTGGTTATTGCATTAAATGTTGGGTATTTCTATTTGCTTAAATGATTTGATTTGATTTGATTAATTATGTATGGGTTTCCTTAATAGAATGTTTCGATCTACTCCCTCCGTTCACTTTCACTTGTCTACTATTCCCAAAAATAGATTTTTACTTTTACTTGTCAGTTTTAACATATCACAACAACAACAACATCAACATATCCCATATATTCCCACAAAGAGGGGTCTGGGAAGGGTAGAGTGTACGTAGTCCATCACTTTTAACATATCAAGTAAAGATAATCATTTTTTTCTATGTTTACCCTTAGCATTAATTACTTATTTCTCAAATCATTTTATAAGATCTAATACTAAATATCAATTAATATGAGCATTTTAGTAAAATACTCATGTCAATCATTGTTTCTTAAGAAGCGTCCAAAGTCCAAACTGGACAAGTAAAAGTGAACGGAGGGAGTAATTTGTTTTACATATGTGAGTTTAATATATTGTTCTTTTTCATTTCAGACTGAAAGGGGACTGTTGAATCTTATTTGGATAAAAAAATTGATCTGCCAAATTCACTATCTTCCTTTTGGCTTCTTTGTTTGTTGCTTTTAATTGCAGGGCCTCTCTTCCTCTTTTGTAGCATAAAGAGGCCCTCAAAGGAGTGTGAGAAGTTAGGAAGGGAGGAGGTCAATGGATTTCGAAAGCAACAATTGGGTTTGGGAAGGGATGTATTACTACCCACGCCTTTTTGGTGGAATCATGCTGACTGCAGCCTTGCTCGGGTTATCCACGAGTTATTTTGGTGGGATCAGTGTTCCTACTCTACTTTATCCTTTTCCTTATCTAAGTATCTTTCATAAAAAGAAGCATGAGAAGAAGCGTGTTCGTGTTTATATGGATGGTTGTTTTGACCTGATGCACTATGGCCATGCAAATGCTTTGAGACAAGCAAAAGCCTTGGGAGATGAACTGGTAGTTGGGGTTGTCAGTGATGAGGAAATCATAGCCACTAAGGGTCCTCCAGTTTTATGCATGGAAGAAAGGTATGAGTAAATGCCATTTGTTTCTGCTCCTGTAAATCTTTTGGTTTTTATTTTCTTTACGCGAAATATCTTCTCAAGGATAAAGGAAAAGAGTATTGATATGCTCTGAGCTCTACTTACAGTCTTACTGTAGGAATGTGTGTATATTATCCTATATGGTTCATGGGGGTTCCAGTTCCTAATGGTATGGACATTTTTAAATCCAGAGATATTAGTGAAGGATGTTGCTACAAATCATTGACATATACACGGACTAGAGTTATCGTGTTCTTCCAGCCCCACCTCTGGGCTTGAGGGTTGTAACTGGAAAATCCTAATAGGGCAGTCTGTTAGCAGGAACAAGTCTATCCATGGTTTCTTGAAACTGCTTTTGATTTTGTAACATGATGAGCCTAACAAATGAGATGCTAAGATTATTTGAGACAAAGTGGAATATTGAGGAGAATTATTTAAACTTTAAGTATCTGCTTGCTGATTTATCTGTTATTATGTTTTCCATATGTTAGTATATCTGGTTTGAGATCGAGCTGTGTTTAATAGTTAAAACTCTAAGTACTTGTGTTATAAATGATTTAACTTCAAGTACATGATCAAGTATGTAGTTCCACTTATTTCATTCATTTTCTTATGGGGAAACACTTTGGTGCGATTTAACGCTTTCAGTTAACTGGAACTTTTGTATGTCACTAATTTGAGGTCCTTACAGACTTGCGCTTGTTAGTGGCTTGAAGTGGGTGGATGAAGTGATTTCCAGTGCTCCTTATGCAATTACTGAAGACTTCATGAACCGTCTATTCAATGAGTATAAGATTGACTATATTATACACGGTGATGATCCCTGTCTACTTCCAGATGGAACTGATGCTTATGCTCTAGCCAAAAAAGCTGGTCGGTACAAGCAAATTAAACGAACTGAAGGTGTCTCCAGCACAGACATTGTAGGTATTACATCTCTCCTTTTCTTCATGAGTTCTGAAGTTTTGATCTGTTGCAAAGCATCTTCACCATATAAACAAATTAACAGAATTTTTCTCTAAATCGTTTTTGCCACAAGTCCTATATTTATATATGTGCATATAAAGTATGTATATCATAGAAATTTACAGAGGCAATTGATCTGCCATTTTCTCTGCTTTTCATCTGCCTTCAATGTTTTGATTGTCAGCGAAGCATGCTCCTCTATGCCACTTGAACATCTATTTTTTCTGCCCGAGGCTCCTCTTATGGTTCACAGTAGCACTATTTATTTTCCTACAAGTAACAAATATCAATTGCTCCCAAATTGATTTGCCAAAAACTAGTGAATGGAAATAGATCAAAAAAGACATACTCTTTTTGGAGTTTTCCAAAACTAAAAATAAGCATTGTTTCCACGAATCAGATACTGGCTAAGGGCAATGAGGTTGCTATTTGGTTTTGTTGATGCTTGTTTTGACTCACATTTTTGTAGGGAGGATTCTTTCTTCTTCTAAAAGTAGAAATACTCCTCAAGATTGCTCCAATTCAACTCCCGTTGGCGAAGCTGATGACATAAAAAATAAATGTGGTTCTGAAAAACAGGCTAAGGCCGGTCAGATATCTCATTTTTTGCCCACTTCAAGACGAATAGTGCAATTTTCAAATGGGAAGGTACCATAAATTGTACTCTTTATTTTTTCTTTGTGAATCTTCATGTTAGACTTGAGTATGTTTACTTTTTTCTTGTTGAATTCAATGTGAACTTTTTGAGTAGTACTTTGAAGGATAAATCAACTGTATGACAAAATTTCTTTGGAGGATTTACTTCTGAATGAATACTTTAACGCAATCTAAATAGTGTAAACAGAAGAGACCATTGCCCTTTCTTTTGCCACAGTTGGAACGTTTTCAAACTATCTTCTCCAGGTGACACTTGAAATGGAGAATCTTATAATGATGAATTTAACTTAAAATGTAAACCTTGCTTTTGGTCTGGTTGAGTCAGATAATCTCTTCTAATAATTAAAGCAAGCTAGATGGTTTTGAAAAACACTTCATGAAGTCTTATCACAATTACTTCCCATATTACGTGTACACAACCTCCTGACGAGAAAGAAAAGATGAAGTGCTAAGGGAGAGTCCTTGAAATGAGTGTCTTATGCAAAATCTCCTTAAAAGTATTTTTAACATCCCATTAGCAACAACTGCTATGCCTCAAACACAAGCTAGTTGCGGTTATATGAATCCCTTAGAATTCATTTTGCTTTGACCCATTTCACCATCAATATAATCTTTTCTTATTCCCAACTATAGTTTTTTCACTTTTATGAAATTCAAATTTTGTAAGCACACAAGTGTATACCTGGTTTTCTAGTAGAGTCAAGTTAAGAGTGGCTATTAGGAGATTATAGATGACTAAAGAATATTGAGCTACACTGGTTAAGTAAATAATAACTATGATACTCTATTATAAACCTGATTCATATTTTGTTGGGAGAATGCAGTTTCTTATGGGTCGATCGTTGCTTTTGTTAAAGTAAATGCATCCTTCTGAAGTTGAAACAATTAACGAAGATGATAGAATTTTTACTTCATACAGAACCATGATCATGATGGTTCTCAAAACAAGCTAAATCTTGTCACCTTTATTTTGATAATTTTGGTGTAACCTTTTCTTTTACTGGAGAGGCAAAAGTTAATATTTGTGTACTATTTCAATTGTAGGGGCCTGCGCCTAATTCTCGAGTGGTGTATATTGATGGTGCGTTTGACCTTTTCCACGCTGGACATGTTGAGGTAAGAATTTTTTATAAAGGTTTATTTATCTTGTCATTTCATGGCAATAGTTTCAGGTCATCCTGCATCAATATAACTTTACCCGTAAGTTGCTTTTTCCCCTTCTCAGATTCTCAGAAGTGCAAGGCAGCTTGGAGATTTTCTTTTAGTTGGTATTTATCCTGACCAGACTGTCAGGTACATTGTATTATTGTTTTGATCTATGTTCTTAGACCACACATTAATTAGGCTTGCTTTCTAACATAATCGTTACTTTTGTCTTCTAAATTTCCGGATTTTGTATAGTAAGACACTATTTTATGAAAATTACTTTTAATTTCTTGTAGTGAACTTCGTGGACATCAGTATCCACTGATGAATCTGTATGAGCGCAGTCTTGGTGTACTTGCATGCCGTTATGTTGATGAGGTCATCATTGGTGCCCCTTGGGAAGTAACTCAGGATATGGTATGCTTACTTTCAGCTACATCTGCATGTGTTCCTTAGTTTTCCTCTTAGTATTCTTATAAATGTAGGATTACGTATCCAGAAAAGAGCTCCACAGCTTGTTTTTTTAAGGTGTTCGAGGTGTGTTCATTTGTTAATATGAAAAAGGAAGAAACGAAAAAATTGTTTCTATTTGGATATGTGTCTGTAAGCCCTTGCCCTCAAAAGTTTAGTTTTCTTCAGGAGAAAAGTTCATTGGGAAAGCAAAGCAGCTTTCCCCAGAAGGGTATGAACTGTAATATCATTGGGGCTTTATCCCAAATGTTAGGAAAAGAAATGGCCTGCGTCTACAAAAGACGGATCAATTGGATCCATGGTAGTATCTGATAAACCCCTAGTTTTTATGTACTTTTGTGTCTAATGTCGTATCAAGTCGCTGGACCACATAATGAGTTCAGACTTATACTTGCCCTTTAACTGATGATTATATTGTTAATCCTTCACCAAGATCTTGAACTGGTTGGATGCTTGATCTAGTACCATACCACAGCTAACATGGTACATTGGCATGACACTTTTCCATTTTTGTTAAGATTGGAAGTGTCATGCTCTGTTGTTTATAGCTCATTAATAGTGCTGTATACAAGACTTCTGAAAAATGCTGCATGATGCAAAAAGATATAATAAAAACAGATGTAAATGTGTTTGTCACATCTTGTGCACACAGTTTTGTTTTTAACTGGTTACTTCGGTGTTGTCCCTAGATTCCTATGTTTCAACTAGATGGAAAACGTAAATTATATGTCTTTCTGGTCGCTGATTCATTCTCTCGTTTTGTCTGGCATGGGTTAGATAACAACTTTCAACATCTCTTTGGTTGTACACGGAACAGTTTCTGAGAGCAATTCTTCCATGGAAGTAAGTCTATATACTATTTGGTTTTTCAGTGCTACAACTTTATGTTTTCCATTAATCACAAGAAAAAAAGATGGTTTGATGTTTTCCAAACTGATGAACAATATCATATGAAGAAGCATGTTATAAATGAAATATTTTCTCTGATACAGGGGAGACATGATCCATATGCAGTTCCTAAAAGCATAGGAATCTTCCAATTAATTGAGAGCCCAAAAGATATTACAACTTCCTTAGTTGCTCAAAGAATCATCGCTAACCATGAGATTTATGTGGTATGTTGCGTTAAGCATTCTCTAGCTTCTTAGTTTTTCCTGGATTTCTCTAAAGCTGTTTAGCTTTCTGATCAGATAATTACAATTTTGGATTTTGAGACTTTGGTGCTTCTGTTCACATTCTCACACGTACACTAACACATAATTGACAATCATGAGATATATCTGGTGTGTCGGTAATGACTCTACAAGTTCTTATTTCTGACGAGATTTCTCTTCAGCTGTTAAGCTTTCTGATTTGAAGTGACATAATTTGGATTTTGAGTCTCTAAGCTTGTGTGTCCCCCCAAAGAAAGAGGTGGCGATTGGGGGGTGACTTAGAAAAAGAGTTGTTGCCATTGTAATAAGTAATAACATAGGATTACAGGAACTGCATTAGGAACTATGCTTTTAGTCCTTCCTCTTTGAGGTGAGGTGTATGAAATCTTAAAACGATATCCCATTACCTCTTGAAGCATCTCATTTTTGGCTACACCGACGCCCCAAAATGTAAAAAAAATTCTCATGAAGTAGATACACCCATGGATAAAGTTATGCATTTAGGTTGCCTTCTTCTTAGTTACATGGTTCATGTAGTCCTGAACGTTGATCAACTATAATGGTTGATAATATTGGAGGTCAGCAATACTATTAGTTCAAGGAGCTTACCATAAAATTTCATAAGTTCCTCCCTTATATTTTGGGAAAAACTTATCCACAAACAAGCTACCAATGGTTGGACACAGATGCCTATAATTGCTTCCAATTTCTTCGAATATATTATATCAAAATTGATTGATCGATCCAACTTGTACAAAAGAATAACTGATCATGTTAGATACTAGATCCCTTCTTAATTTAGCATCTCTAAGCTCTTTTAGTAGCGACTTTGATGAATGATGGCTTGTTGACTTATGCAGAAAAGAAATACCAAGAAAGCAGCAAGCGAGAAAAAATACTATGCAGAAAGGAAGTATGTGTCTGGCGATTAAATTTTACTTTCACTGTTCTGGCCCTCGTGTAGCTGACTTGTACTAGGCGAAGCTGCTCCCTTTCTGAGGTAGTTCTTCCTGTACTATTTGTATTTGAAAGATATATGAACAGAGAAGGGGACAAGATATAAGAAGAAAATACCCTAGACAGAAGAGCTAGAATTTTTTTCGTTCTATTTTTCATTTATTTTTGGCTGTAATCCTCCTCTTCGGCGAGTTGCCGAAGACTCGCCGAAGATGGTATAGCTAATTTCCTAATCTCGGGAATCACAAATTGATTGTTGTATTAATAGTTAAGAAACTATTGTTCTAATAGTTAATCTAAGTTCCATTTTTAAATTTCAAGCAGTTCGACTGCCTCTGTATATAAACTAGGTCTTGATTCTATTATTCTTTTTGTCATAAAATTTTGATGATTATAACTTTATAAAGGATTACTTGCCTATGTATTCTGTTAAATTAATAGAATTTGCAGTAATAGATCATTTTTACTGTCCCATTATCGTATTGAGTTCATGATCAATCAATATATATATCATACCTATTCTAAAAGTGGGAAGCCCCAAAGTTAAAAGTTGGATTACGAAAATATCTCTATAAAATCAAAATCATACCTATTTCAAAAGTGGGAAGCCCCAAAGTTAAAAGTTGGATTACGAAAATGTAATGACCTGTTCCGTCGTTACTGAAAATATCTGGGATCAAAGCAAGTGCCTCTCATCAGTAATAAGAGTTAGGATTAATTCCTTAGTATGACAGTACATTTGGTATGTACTAAGGTCTTACAATACTTCTAGCACAAAGTTAAGTTGAAAGTTTCCTTACCGATTTAGTTTCGGGCTAAGTTTAAACTAGGGTCAACTTTAAACGTGCATTCCTCCTAGAATATAAGGAGTTAGGGGTCCCAATACCCACCAAATTAAAGATCTTTGAGTCTTCTTTTCAACGCCACTAATCGTTCGTTAATTCGCTTCCCGAGTAAAAAGTTATGACTGTTTTACTGAAGACTGCCCGTGCTAAAAAACAATTGACTCCGCTGTAGCGGGATTTAGATCGCTATAGCGGTACCGCGGTAGCGGTTGGTAGTCCGCTATAGCGGAACAACGGAACCAGAAAGTCCAGAAACGGGTTTTATAATCCCATTCTCCCTTCCTTAATAAAAAATAGACGAGGGTTGCTCCAAAAACCCTCCTAGGCTGCTCTAAAGCTTGGGAACCATGGGAAGGAGGGATTCCAGCTAAAGGGATGCGAAACCATGGATTCGGGCCTGCAAAATTGACAGAGAACGCCTTCACGGAGCCAGAAAGGGCATGGAACAGCTGCTCGGCATCCAGGTAGGCTAGGTTTCTTTCAAAGAGTAGATTGACCGCTTTCATTTTCTTATTATTATGTAGAATGAAAGGAAGAATCTATGGTTAGGCCTTCGGGCACGGAGTCTGGAGAAAATTATTGATTTGTTGGATTAGTTGAAACGGTAGAATCGGGATAGTGTGTTGTGATATTCTAGGCATTGCTTAATTTGTGTGATTTTGCTAATAAATGCGGGAATTTTAGAATATCGGGAAGGTTCGGGGAACTGGAAATGGTTAGTAATTAACTAATGTGCAAGGAACAGAAGTTCCGAAAAATGATTTGGTATAATTAGAATATCGTAATGACTGTGTTTCTAAGGCTAAGGAAAAATTTTTCATGTTGTATCTCGGTCCTAGGAAGAGGGTCAGGAATAACGGTATCTAATTGCATATTTAAAGGAGTGTTTTGGGATTAGTCTCCAAACGTGATTTAATGGTTCATAGTATACCCGGAATTGGGTAGGTGATGGTTATTGCTTCCTGTATGCACTGTATGTTTGTGTACTTTGGTCTAAGTAATTGTCTGATGTTTGCATTGCTTAGGGAATGATTTAGTAATGTCTAAAGGTCCTGTTTAACAATCTTGTGAATTGAACTGTGATTTAGCTTGTTAGTTTACAAGTTGATTGTTCATTGTTTGAGACTGTGGATTGGTTTGACATTCGGTTGACTCGGGTACCACGCCTGGTACGGGAATACTAACGGTTGGCACGGGTACCACACCTGGTACGAAAATACTAACGGTTGACTCGGGTACCACGCCTGGTACGGGATAACACTAACGGTTGGCTCGGATACCACGCTTGGTACAAATTTATTTTATTGTACTGTTGTATCTTTATTAATAGTTCTCTGAATGAATCGGGTTGTGTTTATGAATTGTGTTATTGCATTTTTGGGTCCTTGAGAGGCCGGGTTATTATATTATATTGTGAGTTTGGTCTTGGTGTAGGCCTGATTGTTATATTATATTATGAGTATGATCTTGATGTAGGCCGGGTTGTTATATTATATTGTGAGTTTAGTCTTGGTGTAGGCCGTCTTATATTATGTGATTAGCTGGTCTTGGTATAGACCGGGTTGTTATATTATGTTATTAGTTGGATTAGTTGGTCTTCGTGCAGACCGAGTTATGATGTTGGTTATTGGATGGGTCTTGGTGTAGATCGGGTTATTATGTTGGTTATTAGTTTGGTCTTGGTGTAGACCGGATTATTATGTTGGTTATTAGTTGGTCTTGGTGTAGACCGGGTTATTATGTTGGTTATTAGTTTGGTCTTGGTGTAGACCGAATTATTATGTTGGTTATTAGTTGGTCTTGGTGTAGACCGGGTTATTATATTGATTATTAGTTGGTCTTAGTGTAGACCGAGTTTGCCATGTTAACACCTATATGTGTTAAGGGGATCCGGATGAGTCCTGACTATGTAAAAGAGGTTATAAGTTCATAAATTATTGTCGTTAAGTGTACAAATGGCGGTCAAGAATTATTATGGTTAATAAGCTAAGGGTGGGTCTTGGTATAGACCGGGGTAGTCTGTGGAATACTTAGGGTGGATGGAGGATCCTTGGAGGGTCCGGGTTATGTGATGTAATAAAGGAAATTTAGATGTAACTTTGTTGTTGTCATTGAAGGTGTCAATGATCGTTAGTAGGATTCTATATGATTGGTATATTGGGAGGAAGATTGAGAGTCTGGGGTGTAGTTACTGGTTAGTATAAACAGGTTGAAAAATTGTCTTAGAAGTCCTGGAAAGGCCCGGACAATGATGGGTAATATTACGGGCATAAGTGATTTGGTGGGGCAGTTGGCCGAATTAAGTCTGGATATTTAGTCAAGGTAGTTGACTGTGGTAAAGGTTAAAGTGAGACTTGGAAAGTCTAGGTGACAAGGCGACTTGAGAAGTTTAGTTATGAGTTTGACTTGGGAAGTCCTAGATGTCAGGGTCAAGGCTAGGGTGGTGGAGTTGACAGCGAAAGGTTAGGAAGGTTGGTTCTGAAAGAGGGAATTGATAAAAGTGATGTTGAAAAGGAGTGAAGCATTTACCTTGTGCATTTTATCTTGATTTTTATATGATGGTAGGAGTGAATTCGGGTCAGCCGATGATGTCTACCAGTACGTGTGTTTGTACTGATTCTACTCTTGCTATACCTTTTTGGGTATAGTCTGGTTGCAGAGTTGGTGATGTTTCACTTGTTCAGGATTGCGGTGATCCTCCAGTAGCTCCTACTTTCTTCTATGATGAGAGTTGTGTCCATCTTATGTTATAAGCTCATCTTGTAGAAGCTCTTTTACCGGCTTAGACTAGGTTCTGGGGAGATTGTGTTATATTGTTAGTAAATTTTCGCAAGTTCTAAAGGTTGTTATTTTTCGAAAGTTGTTGTATAAAGATTTTTCAAATATTTGTAAAAGAATTTCTCATGTATAAAAAGGACTTACTTAATAGTTATTTTCTTTTCCGCTTTGCCTGTTGGTTCAGGTGGTAAGGGTTCTCCTATCTAGGTGGATTAGAGTAGGTGCCCGCACGATCTGGTAGTTGGATCGTGACAAATGATATCAGAGCCCATGTTATCGATCTCCCAGTACAAGAGCAAAATATCGAATAGAATCCAGCGGATTGGTGTGTTGATGTCCACATCTAATCCTAGGGAAGCTATGAAGCATTCTAGAAAACACTTCTATTCTTTCATTTCTTTTCGTGCGATCTTGTTACTTGCTTGTATGATTTGATTCCAATTGGTATCTCTCGATTTCAATTGGTATCTCAAAAAGGTGAAGGATGTCATTGGACTCCGGGTACAATAAACAAACAAGAAGGATTGGAACCGGGAAGGTTTCAATTGGTATCTGACTTGAGAGGCTGTCGTAAGACATGCGTGATTAGCTAAGGGTCATCCATGAGACAGCTATAGAGTAATTGTTGTGTAGCTTGAAACTGAAGTGTTTGTGTATTACCATGCTGGCATGATTTACTGATTCGTATATGATTGTTGCCTGGTTATGAAATTATGAGTCTTAAGAAAATTGTAATTGATTCTTGGTATGATTGAGTATGATTAAGTACTGAGTGTGCTTGGAGTTAGAATTACATGTAAAGTTTTCAAGAAAAGGGCTCATCATTAGTTAAGATGGTGAAGGAAAAATGATTATGACTGTAAGAGAACTTCGGGTTCAGGACAGTCGGGACTTGGTTGGGAACCAAGGGAACTAGGGGATTATTCGTGGTTGATAGGAAGTGTATTGTTAAGAATAATTGCTTGCATAATCCTCTAGTTGATTTGTGATAATTGATGCTAAGTTTCAGTCTGTAAAGTGCCGGAAATGGTCTTGAGGGTTGTTTAAGACCATGACGAGATTAACGGGATTAAACAATGTTAACAGGGAAGGGAAATGAGAGAAATTTTTTCAGAGAATGGTAAATTTTCAGGGCTACTACTTTTGGGGATTGCCATAGCAATGTGCAAGTCGCTATAGCGGGATGGGCAGGGCATAATCCATGCTCTGTTTTCCCCCTGTTTTGTCTTTCATTCCCGGGTCTTTTTAAATCGCTATTTGAGTTGCGAGCTATTGCATGAATTATTTAACATCCATGCGCAATAAGAAAAAAAGGTAGATATGATAGCCCGAGGTATTGGTGAAATTTTGATTTACCACTGGTGAAAATAGTCACCTATATAAAATTTGACAAAATGACCCATAATTGACTGAGTAGTGTTGGACATTGCTCATAGACTTATGTCATGAGGGTGATTTGACTGGGTTATTATTGATGATCCTTAGTGGTAGGGTCAGTTGAGGGAGTAGGGTTATTTAATGGAGTCTTGAACATTGTTCCTCTGGTCGGTTATGATAATACCAATATTACTACTCATAGAGTGGTGAGGGTGTGCTCGCCATAGCATTGGTTAGGGTGTAAGTGCCTGGGTAGAAATTCCCCCTAAGACGAGAGTTGACGAAAACCTCAAGCTAGGATGAGTTCTAATGAAATTTTGGCTGTTGCATAGTGTAGAGATACGTGGTATCTCGGGACATAGTGTTGAAAGGGTAAGATGATACTATGATATGTGAGGGGCTTAGTACCCGAAGAAAGCTTCCGGAATGGAGTTCGGGTTAGAAAACGTTTGGTTGAGGAGTTAGAAATCTCGGGCTAGTCTCGGATGAATTCTGAGCAAGGTAAGGTCTAGAAATATTTGAGTGCGGATTGGGTGTTATATCTTGGGTCGAGCTAGTTTTTCCATTATCCAAGACCTTAAAGAGTTCGAGAGACTTTTCAAAATCAAATTCGGGTAAGTAGAACTCTCGATATGTGGTCTGACGTGAAGGAGTTATTCCAGAACGTCAAGATTTAAGTGTGTTGTAAAATAGGCACTTTTGGGAAACTTTACGACATTCTATCCCGTGTCAACCGCTATGGCGGTTGACACATCGCAATTGCGACCTCTGTTATAATGGAAAAAATATCGCTATAGCGGAGTGCTGACTGCTATAGCGGGCTGGGTCGCCATAACGAGTTTTGATTCCTCGTAGTATGAAAATTAAGTTTTGATCCGTTATGTTTGAAATCCTTTTGATCTGGTATTTCAACGAGGCCTCGAATTTCTTGAACACTCGAGGAGGAGTAATCTAACTGGTCTCGTACAGCTCGAAGGAAGAAATTTCTTGACAGAACAGAATCGAATTAAATTTCAGTTGAGCTTGGGTATACCCGGGGGATTTGAGAGTTGTGGTTCGTGTAAGGTTATTTCTACACTTTCATGGTGGAGCGGAAAGGTTCTAAGGGCTGGTTCATTCTTTTCCTTCTGCCTTAGAGATCATTCGGGGATGAACGATGGGTAAATTGGTATCTGTTGTAACGACTTATTCCGTCGTTACTGAAAATATCTGGGATTAAGGCAGGTGCCTCTCATTCGTAATAAGAGTTAGGATTAATTCCTTAGTATGAGAGTACATTTGGTATGTACTAAGGTCTTACAATACTCCTAGCACAAAGTTAAGTTGAAAGTTTCCTTACCGATTTAGTTTCGGGATAAGTTCAAACTAGGGTCAACTTCAAACGTGCATTCCTCCTACAATATAGGGAGTTAGGGGTCCCAATACCCACCAATTTAAAGATCTCCGAGTCTTCTTTCCAACGCCACTGACCGTTCGTTAATCCACTTCCCAAGTAAAAAGTTATGACTATTTTACTGAAGACTATCCGTGCTAAAAAAAATGACTCCGCTGTAGCGGGATTTAGATCGCTATAACAGTACTGCCGTAGCGGTTGGCAGTCCGCTATAGCGGAACGACGGAACCAGAAAGTCCAGAAATGAGTTTTATAATCCCATTCTCCCTTCCTTAGTAAAAAATAGAAGAGGGTTGCTCCAAAAATCCTCCTAGGCTGCTCCAAAGCTTAGGAGCCATGAGAAGGAGGGATTCTAGCTAAAGGGATGCGAAACCACAGATTCGGGCCTGCAGAATCATCAGAGTACGCCTTCATGGAGCCAGAAAGGGCATGAAACAGCTGCTCGACATCCAGGTAGGCTAGGTTTCTTCCAAAGAGTAGATTGACCGTTTTCATTTTCTTATTATTGTGTAGAATGAAAGAGAAAATCCATAGTTAGGCCTTCGAGCATGGAGTCTGAAGGAAATTGTTGATTTGTTGAATTAGTGGAAATGGTAGAATCGGGGATAGTGTGTTGTGATATTCTAGGCATTGCTTAATTTGAGTGATTTTGCTAATAAATACGTGAACTAAAATGTCGAAAAGGTTCAGAGAACCGGAAAGGGTTAGTAATTAACTAATGTGCAAGGAACAGAAGTTCCAAAATATGATTTGGTATACTTAGAATATCGTAATAACTGTGTTTCTAAGGCTAGGGGAGGCTTTTTCATGTTGTATCTCGATCTTAGAAAGAGGGTCAGGAATAAAGGTATTTAATGGCATGTTTAAAGGGGTGATTCGGGGTTAGTTTCCGAACGGAATTTAATGGTTGATAGTGTATCCGAAATTGGGTAGGTGATGGTTATTGCTTCTTGTAAGCACTGTATATTTGTGTACTTTGGTCTAAGTAATTGTCTGATGTTTGTATTGCTTAGGGAATGATTTAGTAATGTCTAAAGGTCTTATTTAACAGTCTTGTGAATTGAACTGTGTATTTTGCTTGTTGGTTTACAAGTTGATTGTTTATTGTTTGTGACTGTGGATTGGTTTGACATTCAATTGGCTCGGATACTACGCCTGGTACGGGAATACTAACGATTGGCTCGGGTACCATGCCTGGTACGGAAATACTAACGGTTGACTTGAATACTACGCCTGGTACGGAATAACACTAACGGTTGACTCGGGTACCACGCCTGATATGTGTTTATTTTATTGTACTGTTGCATCTTTATTAATAGTTCTCTGAGTGAATCGGATTATGTTTATGAATTGTTTTATTGCATTTTTGGATCCTTGAGAGGCTGAGTTATTATATTATATTGTGAGTTTGGTCTTGATGTAGGCCGGGTTGTTATATTATATTGTGAGTTTGGTTTTGATATAGGCCAGGTTGTTATATTATATTGTCAGTTTGATCTTGATGTAGATCGAGTTCATATATTATGTTATTAGTTGGTCTTGATAGAGATCGAGTTGTTATATTATGTTATTAGTTGGTCTTGGTGCAGACCGGGTTATGATGTTGGTTATTAGTTGGGTCTTGGTGTAGACCAGGTTATTATGTTGGTTATTAGTTTGGTCTTCGTGTAGACGGGATTATTATGTTGATTATTGTTGGTCTTGATGTAGATCGGGTTATTATGTTGGTTATTAGTATGGTCTTCGTGTAGATCGGATTATTATGTTGATTATTGTTGGTCTTGATGTAGATCGGGTTATCATATTAATTATTAGTTGGTCTTGGTGTAGACTGAGTTATTATATTAATTATTAGTTGGTCTTGGTGTAGACCGAATTTACCATGTTAACAACTAGATATGTTAGGGGGATCCGGGTGGGTCCGAACTATGTAAAAGAGGTTATAAGTTCACAGATTATTTTCATTAAGTGTACTAATGATGGTAAAAAATTATTATGATTAATAAGCTAATGGTGAGTCTTGGTGTAGACCGGAGTAGTCTGTGGAATACTTAGGGTGGATGGAGGATCCTTGGAGGGTCCGGGTTATGTGATGTAATAAAGGAAATTTAGATGTAACTTTGTTGTTGTCATTGAAGGTGTCAATGCTCATTAGTAGGATTCTATATGATTGGTATATTGGGAGGAAGACTGAGAGTCTGGGGTGTAGTTACTGGTTAATATAAACATGTTGAAAAGTTGTCCTAGAGGTCCTGGAAAGTTTCGGACAATAATGGGTAATACTACGGGCATAAGTGGTTTGGTGGGACAATTGGCCGGATTAAGTCTGGATATTTAGTTAAGGTAGTTGACTGGGATAAAGGTTAAAGTGAGACTTGAGAAGTCTAGGTGACAAAGCGACTTGAGAAGTCTAGTTATGAGTTCGACTTGGGAAGTCCTAGATGTCAGGGTCAAGACTAGGGTGGTGGAGTTGGCAGCGGAAGGTTAGGAAGGTCGGTTTCGAAAGAGGGGATTGATAAAAGTGATGTTGAAAAGGGGTGAAGCATTTACCTTGTGCATTTTATCTTAATTTTTATATGATGGTAGGATTGAATTCGGGTCAGCCGATGATGCCTATTAGTACGTGTGTTTGTACTGATTCTACTCTTGCTATACCTTGTTGGGTATAGTTTGGTTGCAGAGTTGGTGATGTTTCACAAGTTTAGGATTGCGGTGATCTTCCAGCACCTCCTACTCCCTTCTATGGTGAGAGTTATGTCCATCTTATGTTATAAGCTCATCTTGTAGAAGCTCTTGTACCGGCTTAGACCAAATTCTGGGGAGGTTGTGTTATATTGTTAGTAAATTTCCGCAAGTTCTAAAGGTTGTTATTTTTTGAAAGTTATTGTATAAAGAATTTTCAAATATTTGTAAAAGGATTTCTCATATATAAAAGGGACTTACTGAATGGTTATTTTCTTTTTCGCATTGTTTGTTGGTTCGGGTGGTAAAGGTTCTCCTATCTAGGTGGATTAGAGTACGTGCCCGCACGGCCCGGTAGTTGGGTCGTGACAGAAAATGTCCCTCTATTCTAAAAGTGGGAAGCCCCAAAGTTAAAAGTTGGATTACGAAAATATCTCTATAAAATCAAAATATTAAGGACAAAAATGTAAATATCAATTATTAATTATAGTAATTAATACTATATCATATTATTAATTAATACTATATCATATTTTATTAAACACTATTGTCATATATTTATGAACAAAAATATAAATAAAATGTATATTTAATTGAATTTATTAAGCTATTAAACCTTGTATTAGATGATTATTTTACATTCTAATACATAAAAATAAAGCTATAAATATTGTACAATGAATCAACCAAATGGTAATTAAGAATCTCATATTGCTAGATAAGAACCGTATGGTATTAATAATTAACGGATGAAGCAATATGATGCTTAGGCTTCTCCAAATTATTAATTTGGTTTTACAGATGAGAAACGAAGGTTATATTTTACAATATTCATTTAGAAGAATGTGAAAGGAACTATGACTTAAAGTTTCATATTTTAATAACAGTTATTTGAAATCACAAGAGTCTCTTAATTAAAGTCTAAAAAAGTAGGACTATAATTATTTAGTTTTTTCTAATCCTTCCGGAAAATGAGAAAAAAATGTTCCTTGGAGTTCCTTGGTTGTCTGCCATACTGTTTCTTTTTGGAAAAATTGATCATGGTATGCGGATTATATTTTGTTATATTTTTTGTTTCAACAAATTTAAAATTATATATTAATTTTTAAATGATAATTTATTTTCTAGGGAGTTGTAGAAAACCTGTATATATTAGAGGGAAAAGACATCAAAATCACCCTAAACTATGCTCGAAAAGTCGAAGACACACCTAAACTATCGAAGTGACCTATTACACACTTATTCTTATTGAAAGTGAATTTAATATCCCCCTTAAATGTATAAAACCAGTCACACAAACCTGCGTGATTCTCACACGCCTGCCAAATCAGTTCAAGCTTACATGTGTATTTTTTATATTTTTTTCACTTTTTTTTTCAAAATATTTTTGCCTCTATCTTCTCCCCTTTTTCCCTCACCTAAATAACTCCATTTTTGTTCTAAAACATAACCACCATTAATGTCATCTTCTTCTTCCTCCATTCTTGATATAAAATCAGCACAACCAAGTAATAACTTCATCTAATTTAATCTTCTTTGTTATCACCACCATCAAAAATTTGCAACACCATCACCACCTAATTACGCTACCCATCATCAAATATCACATACCATCACCAAAAATCACTATACCTAACTATCAATTTCACCACCCGACACGGAGAAGATAGATCTACGAAAAATACAGTAAAAAAATTAATTTTTTGTGCAAAACCCAGAAACTTTGTATAGAGAAAAGGAAAAAGCTAGAAATTTCTTATTTTATGTGCTCACAATCAACAAAAAAGATAGAAACAAATTAAATAATCGGTGCTCGACTTGATGAGTTTAATAATGGGAGCAATAAGGATTGTTCAATTTCAGAAGTTTCACCAGAATTTTTTTCGATCTCTCCATATTTTATTAGACAACTTTGTCAAATCTTTATTGTGAAATTCACCCTTTAGTCTTATTTTCTTTTTTTCTCTCAGAAAATTACAATGAAGAAATTATTTTTCCATCAGCCATAGCAAGAAAGGAGTGATAAGAAAAAAATGAAGAAGAAGAAGATATGGTGGCATGAAAAACATGAAGAAGAAGAAAAGAAGAGGACCTGCAGGAGAATAGAGTGGGGTGGGGGAGGGGGGGGGGGGTAAAAGTATTTTTTGGCTTTATTTTCAAGCCAAACGCGCCTTTTTTCATTTTTCTTTAATTTTATTTTCACATCAGCTTTTGTGTGGTATTAAATTCACTTTTAATAAGAATATGTGTGTATTAGACCACTTTAATAGTTTAGATGTGTCTTTAATTTTTCGAGTATAGTTTATGATGATTTTGATGTTTTTTTTCCCTATATTAGAATGCTATTTAACATGTTTTTTTCATATCATTTGGAAGATTATTATTTAATTTATATAGCTATGACTTTTTATAATGTGAAGAGCAAGTTAATCCTATTTTAGGTGTTCAATTATCTTTTTGTATATATTTGTAGTATCATTATTTTAAAACAAAGAAAAGTTGGTATATATGGTCATGCAACCTTTTACTTTGAAAAGGCTGTTTTTAATGTGCTTTCGAGACAAATAAATTTTCGTTCTATCATTCTTTTTATTAGAATTTGGTATTTCTTCTATAATGATTTTCATCTTCAAGAATTCATAAACACTAATCATAACAATATGATCAATCATTTTCAGCATATCGACTGTTATAAATATTTCAACTTTAATTTTCATTTATACTCCATATGGTAAGGAATAAATTTTCTCAATGGTATGTTTAAAGTTTGGACTCAACTTTAGCTTTTCTATTTTTATTTATTTATCTAATTATTTTCAATTTATTCTTTGAAACCAAATGATTGATCTTAAATCTTCTTCTTCGCAGCGATAAAATTGATATTTTCTTTTATCATAATCTAGGGATGTCTTTTTGGCTATATTAAATACCCGTTTAAGTATTTTTCCCCCATGGATAAGATGAAAAGGCTGATTATGTCTAATGGATTATTTTTTATCTTCATTGTTATTTGATGCTATTTAATTTTTTATAATTTAATTAAAATACAACAAAATGGGATACAATAATATGTATGCCGTTTATAAATATTTGTAACCATTAAGCTGGAATACACGTGCAACGCACATGATTAGAGACTAGTATTCTAAAAGTAGGAAGCCACATAGTTGAAAATTAGATTACGATTATACCCTTTAAAAGTTAATTAACCATTATAGCCTTTTATTAAATGTTAAATATTTAGTACATCTAATTTGGGTTAATTAAAATTCAATTAATACTAAATTATTATCATTGTGCATGAACTTGATTAACTGGGATGAGTATTTAATTTTAATGCAAGTCCTTTCACCTCCTTAGTTAAGAGGACCTTTGGTTTGCCATTTGATTGTTCTTATATAAATGAGTTTCATCTTTTGTACATAATCATTCTCTTCTTTATTTTTTCTTAAAGTTCTTGATTTTCTATATTATGATTTTTTTTCTTATATAGATGTTTATTAATAAATTGCATTACTTCATAAATAAAAAAAATTACTGACTATATGCAATATTTTTGTGTTCAGGTGAAGAGATTGTGGTTTTTATTCTTTTTGTAAGTTTATTATTCCTCATATATTATTACTGATTTTGCTATAGTTAAACCTAATTTTTAGTTCTAGGTTTAATTATAGTTCTTAATTGAAGTATATTTTTTTTCTTATGAAACATAAGATATGAAGAGGTTGTTAAATATTAAGAATTTGTTTGTACAATAGATGAATTCACATATAAGTTTTTTTATGTCTTAAAGTGAAGCTTGATGAAGTGAACCATGATGAATTCTATTATTTTAGCTATGAGATTTTTAATTTTGTTAAACGATGACTATTTCATATTTCGCGCTCATTTTATCATTGTTCTGTTGATCTTGAGCTGTTGGGTTCGGAAAAGAAATAAATCATTTTAGAATTTATTTGTACAATATATGAATTTACATATAAATTTTTTACATCTTAAAGTGAAGTTTGATGAAGTGAAGCATGATGAATTTTATTACTTTAGTTATGAGATTTTTAATTTTGTTATACGATAGCTATTCCATATTTCGTGCTCATTTTATTATTGTTATGTTGATCTTGATTTGTTGGGTTTGGAGAAGAAATAAATCATTTCTTTATGATATAAAATGAAGACCTTAAAAAAATGATACTCTAATTCCTTCAAAAAAATAAAAATGAGAAATAATTGGATAATGATTACTTTCTTTCTTGTTCTTTTACTTAAATATAAATAGATATTTGAATTGTACCATATTGATTCACCACATGGAGAGCAACTTTATTTGTGTAATCTATATCTATCTATATATATGTATATATATATAAGATGATTTTTAGTCTGGTGATGTGACACTCTTAGACAAATCTTTGTATTTATCTTTTTTTCTTCTTCAGATTTTTGCCTTTATTTCTTTTAAAAATGATGAAAAAGTTACATTTTTTAAAAATAAAACGAACAGAAACTTTTTTTTAATCCAACTTACACTGTTTAAATGTCTAAAAGACATGATTCATGAGACATGACTGCTCATTAGATAAAGAACCGTTTACTTCTATTGAAAACCCAATTGCCTCATTGGCTGTCTCTTCGTGATGCTTAAACGATTCACTTATCCATTCTCCTTCTTATAGTTTGGAGTTGTCAAACTCATTCAACGACGGATGTATTTTTATGTTATGTAGGAGTGCAAAGCTACTTATCTTTTTCCTCTGCTTTTTTTTTTTCATTTCATTCTTTCAATTCATCTTATATTATTAACCTTCAAAACTTACACATCTTTATCACCAAAACTTTAAATATTGATAAACTGAAATTTACTTTTTAATGTACGTAACCCAGCGTCACCGTCTCATTTGCTGCAGATAAGGACATACACTATCAAAGAATTAAGCCAGATCCATACTCTTGAAATGATGGAAGGATTGGATATAAAATTGCCGTCAGAAATGTGGGAGTAATTCTCTTTAATAAAAGCGGGTTCTTTTTTTAATCCTCCTTGCCATTTTTAATTCTTATGCGAAGATTTTTCCCCCTCTCTTTATTAGGAAAAAAAGGGAGGGTCACAATGCTAAAGGGTAAAGATTTATTAAAATTTATTTCACTCATATTGCAGGGATTACTTGCGTTAAATCGTGAACTAGAAGAATGGATGATATCAATGTCACTTTGCAGTGAATGGGTACCATGCTCTTCCTTTTTTGAGTTTTAACTATTGACTATAAAATATTTGTAATTAAATGATAACTAAGGGGGAGTCAAGTCCTCGATTGGGTTATTCACAATTTCTTTGCATATGTATAGAATTTAATTACAATATTGTTAGTGATACTAATGTAAATAAATATAGTAAAGTAAGCTCAATACTTCAATTCTATATGAATATTCATTTATGAAAAGATCCTAATGGAATATGCACTACTATAAGCTCTTTTAAATTTCATTTCTAAAAGAAGGCAAGGCCGAAAAAAAGTAATAAAATAATTTTTGGCATAACCCATATATAACTATATTAATTTTTCGTTTCTTATTTTTCATCTTACTTAGTATTAAAAAAAGATTAGTCCACAACCGCGCAACGCACGGGTTTATTTACTAGTGATTTTATATTTTAAAAAAAAAAATAATTACTACTACTTATTTGTATAAGATCTCCAACATAGTTTAATTCTGCTAATCTCAATTAATATTGTATGCTACTAAATTAAACTCATGTTCAACACAAGTATAAAACGATTCTTTGAAACATGTTCTTTATATTCATTAGTTTATCTTTTATTATTCAAAACAAGTTTCAATAATAATTTTATATTATTATTTACTAATTAATTCAGAATATACGTGCAATGCACGTGTCGACAACTAGTATATATATATATATAAATATATATATATATATATATATATATAATATATATATTATATATATTATATATATATACACACCAAACAGGAACTGTACACGATACTCAAATTTAAACTAAAATTTAGACATAGTCCCAAGTTCAGTGATCAAACAAGAATAAAATAGCTAATCTTACATCAAAAAGCTAAGGATAGGAGTTAAGCTCTTCCACTCTATTTGCTAATCTAGGCTGCAAGCTAGCAATGTACTCAGAGTTTTGAACAATTAATCTCAAGACAACTTAATTACTTCTTAATTTTGCTTGAAAAACTTTTTGATTATGTTCCATCAAGATTGAATAAATGTTGACTAGCACATGCCAAACATATTTTGCTATAGAAGCTTCATTCCACTTGATACATTCAGAGAGACCTAACCCTCCTTCCCCTCACTAACCCTCCTTCCCTTTTGAGTCTACAGACTAAATCCCATGCCACTAGAGGGGGGCCTAGCGGTGACAACCTTCTCACACCACAAGAAGTTTATACATATTGTTGTGATCCCTTGAGCACATGTCTAGACAATAGAAACATGAAAGACTAGTAGCTATGAATGTACACCAACACAGAATTTAGCAATATCACTTTGCTTACGTAGGATAGATTTCTTGAACTTCAATTTCTAATTCTCGCTGTTAATTTGTCAAGCAACACTTCACAATCCATTTTGGACAACGTTTTTGGAGAGATAGGTATCCTTAGATACCTAAATGATAGTGTACCTCTTTTATACTCTGCCAGCTCATAAATATCTTCTATACATTGTGCCTTCATATCACATAATATGTTTGATTTGGATGCATTTTTTGTTAGTCCTGAATCAATAGAAAAGCTTTTGATCCTCCTTACATAAGTACAACTGATTTGAAATCTCCTTAGCAAAACATAAGAACATCATTTGCAAAAACTTTAGTTTTAGAGATTTATGTTGTGTGTGGATTCCAAACCCCTTCATGGTGGACATCTTCCTCATAACCCTTGACAGGTACTCCATACATATGACAAACAATAAGAGGGATATTGAGTCTCCCCGCCTCCATCCCCTTTTCTCTTTGATGTCCCAATTGCCAATGTGTACTGTGTTATTGTGATACATTTCATAGTCCATTTTATGAACTGTGGTGAAAAAGAGCATGTAACATCTCCTTCACAAATCTCCATTCAACTGAATCATATGCTTTCCTCAACAACAAAAGTACTTTGACTTTCTAAGATGATGTTTGGTAGCAATTGTTTGAGCCTATTGCATAGCACTTTAGAGTCTGCCTTATAAATTGTGTTACAACAGACAAGTGGTCGATAATCTTCCATTTTCTCAACATGATCAATTTTAGGAACTAGAGTAATCACTGTCTTGTTCCATACTTTTAGCATTGTTTCAGCACTAGCAAATTCCTTCACAGCTACCACTAGATCATTTTTAATATCACCCCAACTATCCTTGAAAAACTGACTCCCATATTCATTCGGGCCTGGGACCTTGTCACCTGAAATAATCCACAAGGCACTTTTCACCATTGCCTCAGTGAATCTAGCCTCCAACGTGATTCTTTTCTCTCCAGACACTATTGACCCCTGCTGTACTGTAACACTCCAGAATTCAGCATTTAAAATCCAGAACTCAGAAAAACTCAGCAAAATTTTATCTGTTAGACAAGCCCCATGGGATTCGTAGACACAATGGCCCGTCAGGGTCCCTGTGGGAAGAGCTCAGAGGATCTATCAGCTAACTCCAGCCAGACAGGGGTCCCCACGGGCGTCGGAAGTCCGACGGGCCATGGGGCAGCTCGTGAAAAATTGCCAGAGCCCCATCCCAAGTCTCCTCAGCCCCGACGGGCTGTCACCACTGCCGTCGTGGACGCGAAGGGCCGTGGGAGCCGTCATGGGGACTGTCCAGAGGTCCAACCCAGTCTGCCCTATTCCGAAGCCCTGAATGATGGGCCATCTCAGGTCCAACGCCCGTCAGACGGCCCATCCGATGAGGGATTTTCTGTAATTACTGTTTTAAGTTGGGGGCATTTTGGTCTTTTCTCATTTTTTTTAACTTCGATCCTAAGTTATTTTGGGAGTAAATAAAGGGTTTTTACTCTTTTCCCTCATTACTCATATGTACAAAGTTCAGTAATCCTAGCATGTGTTAATTCCAGTACTCATAATTCATACTTCCTAGGCAGATGATTCAGTCAGTTATGCTTCAGAATTAGAATACTATCAGTTTCAGTATCATGTTATTGCATTCTCAGATGATTATCAGTATTTGAGCTATTCAGCATTTCAGTTGCATTCATTGCTTATGTATTCAGTTGAGAGTTGACTTAGCACCGAGTGGATGAAGGGATGAAGGCTCACCCGTCAGTTTAGGCATGACACCCTTGTCCCTTATGGACATCAATTTAGTGGATCCATGTCAGATTAGTTTGTACCCTTGGCAAGCAAGGTATGAACACCCTTCCATTCAGGGTTACAAGTTAGTCCCACAGCCAGCTCAGCTTGGGGTATGTCGGTTAATAGTAGCTCCCACAGTCAGACTCAGTATTGCATTGACCATGTATTCAGTTATCTATAGATTTCTTCCTCAGAAACAGTTCCTCAGTTACTCTTCAGTTCATGTTTCAGTATACACTACTATATCAGTATCTATGTTTTACAACTTTGGTTATATCCTACATGCTCAGTACATCCAAAATACTGACGCATACTATTGTGCTATATCATTTTATGATGTAGGTTCAAACGCGCAGCATCCAGACCGTGCTTAGCCCAATTTCCAGTCCTTACTCAACAGCTAAATGGTGAGTCATCCTAGATTCGAGGACGATAATTAGATTTGTTTATTTCAGTATTGCTAATTTAGTTTCAGACTTTCAGAGTTAGCTGGGGGCTTGTCCCATCAACTCACTTTAGTTAGAGGCTTTCAGACATAGACTAGAATAAGCTTTTGAGTATTTCAGTTTACTTTCAGATTTATCACGTTTTCACATATTTATATATATTTAAACATGTTGGGCTTTTCCTTCCCATCTCAGATATTTAAATGCTTCCAGTTTCTGCACAGTTCATGTTTTATCAGGAATTGTCTAGCTATGCCAGACCATGAGTTAGTTTGGAGTCACTTGTGACACTAAGCATTGTGTTACGTTTAGGAGGTAGCCTCGGGGCGTGACATGTACTACATTTCTGCATATATGCTTTTTGTTGGCTGTAAATGTTCCCAATACATCACTGTAAAATCTTATGAAAGCAATAGTGATGCTTGTCATATCACTACATGTTTTCCATGTTGGATCTTTAATGGTAAAGATCTTATTTGCATTCCTTCTAAATTTTAGCATGTCGTGGAAGAGCTTTATGTTCAAATATCCTTGTGCTAGAGATTGAATCTTGCACTTATGTCGTAGAAATTTTGTCTTGGCCTCTTTCCATTTCCTACATTCCCTGGCATATCTCATTTCCTCAGTGATCAATTCTATATTCATGGGGTCCCTTTTCAATTTTGTTTGACAGTCTATAAGCCTCTGTAGTGCCAAGTTAGTCTTTATTTCAAAATCTTTAAATCTTTATCTATTCAAATCCTTGAAGGTTGAATTCAACCTATTTAGCTTCCCTATCGGTTGGTACATTTTTTTCCCTTTATGGGTCTCTTCCAATTACTTTGTGCTCTTTCTTCATAATCAGGTGCCAAACTTCACATATTATAGTACTTGAACCTGTGTGTAATATTATGTGTTCTAGCCCAATTAATTATAGCTGAGCAATGATCATACAATCCTTCAGCTCCATAGTGGACCTCTGAGTCAGGCATTGTTGTTACCCAATTTCCATTCACCACCACTTTGTCAATTCTGCTATACATCCTGGTACTATCCTCATGTTTATTGTTCCATTTGAAAAATGGACCTGAGGATTTGAGTTCCTGTAGTCCACATTCCGCAATATACTTCTTGAATTCCTTGATTATAGACATAGTCATTGGACCCCATCACAACCCGCCCCTTGTATTGAGCCCTTAATATCCACCATTTCCTTCCATAACTCCCTTTAAGTGCTTGGTCATTAAACCCAAACACCATAGTAACTGAGAACCTATTCCTGGACCCCCTGTCTTACACCTTACAATGCATTACATGTGAGGATGTCCTAGTAATGTTAATACTATATAACACTGGTTTTCATAGTAACCAGATCCTACCCCTTGGGTGCTGAGCCAGGTTAGTACTGAACAACCATCCACTACATAGATTAAGAGCATCTTGTGGAGCTTTTGTTCTCTTAACCTTGGTTTTCAGAAGCCCAAAAAAGCCCAGTTTTGCTATTCCCTCCATTCCACTTTACTTGTTATTCTTACTAAAAATAGATGGTCCATAATACTTGCCATTTTAGAAAACCAAGACATAATAGTTGTTTTTTTTCACCTTTACCCTTAGTCATAAATATGTAGAGATATTAGTATGGTGCAAAAGAGAGAAGTGTTACATAGAGAGGAGTAATAAATAAGAATAATTTAGTCAAATTATCCTTTAGTTAATATTATTTTAAGAGGTGTGTAAAACAAAATATGACAAGAAAAATGGAAACAGAGGGAGTATTATGCAAGAACATATTCCTTTCCTTCTGTTTTCTGGTCTATTCAGGACTCTGGCATTCCTAAAATAATGGCATTCATTAGGAGGGAGGTGTCCCCCATTCCTTCCAGTGCCCGAACTTACCCCAACCACCACAATTTTAGGGCAAGGGGTGGTGGTTGTTTGTTTCTATCTCCCCAGTGTTGCAAAAGAGTTATTAGTTTGTATGATATTATCTTGGGGCTATTGGCCTTTGTACAGTTCTGTTAGGGCTAGTAGTCTTCATAGTATGTTCTTGTTGTTGCTTTTCCTCATCTGATACCCTGATCAACAACATTTAGTCAATAAATAATCTTTTTCCATAAAAGGTACACTGATATAAAAGTACAAATATCCTTTCACTATTCTGTTGAAACGACAATGGGAGTAGGTGTAAAGCTATATAGATTATAATGTTCTAGTAGAGATAAATGTAGTGAAGAATGGAGAATTTTGGTTAAATGACAATGTTATTAGCTTGAATTTAAGTTTTAAGAAGTGATGGGGAGATGACCTCTTCATTTAAGGGATAAGTGGTGGCAGCTACCCATACAATTAAGAAATATGTATTAATAATAAAAAATAATAATTATATTATCAAAGATTTATTACCATTTTTATTAAGTTACCAATGAATATGACCAAGGGTTATTGATCAGCTGATAATCTTGTTAAGTTATCCTATTAAATTGACAAATTAATTTATATGATTCATTGATTATTGACAAGATTTGTTTAACCTGAAATCAATATAATTTAATTTGTAAGGGATCAAGAATACGCGTTACAATCCAACCCTATTTGTAGGTACAATTTGCTAGTAGTTTATTTTGTGATAATTGTAAAATAGGTCAAATATAGCATAAATAAACTAGATAAGGTTAAAGAGCACAAATCTAAGCGTATTCGAAGTTAAAATTAGTGAGCCTGATAACTTAGCCTCCGGCTCCGAGATCAACAACTCAAACAATCACCAAATAGAAAGTAAGATAAATAATGAAAAGCTTGAGGCCTAAGAAAGTAGTATATTGCTTGAGCGAATCAGAGTAAGGATCTCTTTATAATTGAGGAGGGCCGACTATTTATAGAGCGAATCAGAGTAAGGATCTCTTTATAATTGAGGAGGGCCGACTATTTATAGGCTATAATCTTTAGGCCTTGGCCATCTAGAAAGTGTCACTAGATCCCTAAAATACTACAACCTATGTTCTTGTGCCACACGTCCAAATCATTGGATGGTGCCAAATAACATTTCTACACTATCCATATTTGTATGAGCTCGATCGTGCACCTGAGCATCGTGACACTTTTGTACCCTACTTGTCCTTTACGCCTTGTCATTAAGGGTGATGACTCCCTGATCCTTATCCTATATGAGATGGTATTCCTTTCTTTGTTATCTTGGAAGAGGCCTTCCAAGACTCCGCGCTCTCATTGTGTCGAAGACTCTCCGCTGGTCTTGTAGCTACTGCCACGTGTCCTTAATCTAATTTAACCCCATACAAATAGTCCCTTTATTTTTGAGTGCTGCGCTTGCAATACCCAGAAAATGGAAAAAGAAATAAAAAGCTGCGTCCAGTCTGTCATGCCTCTCCTCCCGTTCTGAGAAAATAAAAAAGTCTTCTCCACATGAACTGTTACTTTATCACGTGTATGGCTTATTTGTGCTCTTCCCTAGACAACATGAGGAAGCTTCCCCTCAGATTTATAAATTCTAGGGCTCCAACATTCTCCGCCTGGTTCTAGATACTTCTCCTTCTTACTTGTCTACTATCCTTGGTATTCTCCTTTATTGCAGCCACTTCTTGCCACCCGAACTTTAATTCAGTATGTATGTTTCTTCTTCAAACTCCATCCCGTCCACTCCAATTATTGGAGGGGCGACAAAGAAGAGAAAAATGAGAAATATTCATTTTGACTCGTCAGTTGAGGTATTATCCCTAATATGTACTTTTGTGATAACGACTTCAAAATCCAATTGTGTGGTGGTGAATGGACGACAAAGAGATCCGTGAGAGATCTAGGCTCTCTTGTGAAGGAAAAGGACATTTCTTCGGTTCGAGAAGACTGTGGATAGCCCCTGAAGAAGTAGCAAGTAAAGTCTCCTAATGCATCCAAAGGTATTACTTCTACGAGATCTGATTATCACTTTGTTTATACTTACCCGTTCAGCATGGGCCTTCTCAATCCTATTCATGAGGTGATCCTCTCATTCTGCAACATCTTTCATTTGTGCTTAGGTCATCTCAAACAAGGGGTATGGATGGTTATCGCTTGCTTCACGCGTTGGCCATATGGAATTGGAGAAGAGTTTACCTTGGCCCACTTTCTTCTGCTACATTCTCCTCATTTTGTTTGAGAAGGGATATGCAGCTATTCCATCATGAAAGAAAGTCGTTGCTGGGTTATTTAGATGATGTTAATGATTGAGTCTTGACCAATCGCTTCGTTGCTATTTTTACTAAGAATCTCTCTGAGACTCCCCTTCCCGGGCTCTGGAACATGCAAAGTGAGTGACCATGCTTCACCTTTTCCTCTCCCTGCATTCCTTTTCTTCTCATTATTTGTTGACACCTTATCTTCTTAGCGTATTATGCAGCTCCTCGATTGCATCCAGCCAAAGGCATCCCCTTTCTTTGCCAGGTCGGGGATCTGTGCATGTAGATCATAAAAATCCTTAACTTTTCCCTTACTGCTAGCCAAACTTGGACTCACCTTTCTAACTAGTTTGGATGGAAAGCTGAAAATCACGGTGTGTTTTCACTACCATAGGTTGCCGATTATGACTTTATCTACTCTTTTACTCTTCAAACCCCTTCTCATGCAGGCTTGACATCTGGTTTGATGATACTTCCACCTTTAATATTTGCAACTAGTCTAATTGGCTGAGATCCCTGCATTCAACTTTATGGTCTCGGTGATGCGGTGCCGAACCCTTCCTCCGAAATGGGGTCCTCTTCTTTTAAAAAAGGGAGAAGAGAGAAAGAGGGGCCAAACTCAACCATGGTTAGGGAGATGAGGCCCTTTCCAAAGATCATCATGTTAGATGAAGGTTTTGAAAAGTCAGTGAGAGAATTTCCTGTCTTAAAGGTGAGCAAAGATATGCCGCTTGAAGGGTAAAATTAGTTCCCTAGAGATAAAAGCTCGACTTTAGAAAGAACGTTGAGACCTAGAAAAGGCTCACGATGCTCAGCTTGTGCGAATACAGATTCCAAAAGACACTAAGATGGGTTGCCTCAATTTTGACACAATGATCGAGAAGTCCTTAGCTTTGGTTGACTCACCAGTCGCTCGGATCCTGACGATGAAAAATTTACCTCTGCATCATAAGTTGTCTACTATTGAGATGTCTGCCGATAGCTCTACAGTGACTCTGAGAGTTAAAATCTGGCCTCTCTATGGTCGATTCCATTACCTTATGTAATTACTTTTTTGCTTTCTTATAACTCAGAAACCTTTCCCCCGAGCTTCTGAGTGTGACCTTTTGTATTCTTACTAGAGGTTTGAAAATAAACTATTGAATAAAGGGAGATGCGTAAATACATATTCTTCTTCTTTCCCTTTTTTTATGTTCGCATGGGAAAAAGATTGAACAATTTTTTCCTCATTTCCTGAATCATTAGTTTTAATAGAGAGCCGCCTTGGGTTCCTCATTTCCTAAAAACTGTCTCTTCGTTTTTTAATTCCATTAACCATACCATCCACGTGGAAGACATCCATTGCTCTATTTTCTCATGCATTAAATGGGGTCGGCCTATTAAAACCAGCCTACCTTGCCAATGCTCTTTACTCTACTCAGATCTTTCTATAACCTTATAGCATTGTTTAGTACGACAAATATTGATCCTCTTTATGGAGCACATCCTCTCCTGCCTTCTTGAGTTTAGATTTGTGCTTTTTTTGCCACAGATTTTTCCTTATCCTTGTATTTGATGTAGGATCCATATCCGAGATTTGGTTGCTAGAGTTCCTGATGAGGGTAAGGTAAAAACTATGGAGTAGTTCAAGGGCGAGAGTGGTGAGAGACATATCACCCAACCACTCTCCTCCTCAGCATTCCTAGGATCTGAGTTCAGCCTCAAGGAACCTTGCACTCCACTATTGCACTTGGTGACCGTGTTAGAGGTCTTTCTTTGGGGTTCTGCTTGTTCAACTTGTTGGAGATTTTCCAATGAGTTGTGAGTTGCATCTAAGCTTCTCGGTCTACTATTGAGGAAACCCTTCGACCAAAGGTAGTCTGGGTGAGCTGAATCAGATTACTTGAGCCAGGGGAAGCCCATATCCCTACATGTCCTCTACGTGTCTTTCAAGAAATGGGTTGCACTGGGAGAGGTAGGAACCTTCTTGAGCCTTTCGTTCAATCTGAGGTTTCCATCCTTGGGTATGTAACCAGGCTTTATCGCTTCTTTTCTCAAGCAATACATCCATTCAGATTATCTTGCTGATGAGCATGAGAAAATCAAAATAGGGACATCGCCTTGCCATGCTTTCATGAAATCATTATTGGCGGCCTATTTTTTGACTTTGTTTATTATTGTTTTGCTATTAGTCTCAAATATGTAACTCATTTTAGGCTTTGTAATCTGTAACTTCCAATTTTTGGTTTTATAATTTGTAACTTCCCATTTGTAGGGATCAAAATTCGTAACCCCTTTTCGGGGCTTGTATTTTGTAACTCCTTGTTTGTAGGGATTGTAATCTGTGACCCTTTCTGGGCTTATAATAGAGGAAACTTTGTTCTCTTTTTATGGCCTTTTCGTGCTTCTTGTTTTTTCTTCCTATTTTCTATGCAAGCGGTTTGCCATTTCTTTTTTTGCAAGTCTCTATTCCTTGTGTATTTCTCAGTGTTCTTTTTAACCCAAGATCCCAAACTCAGTTTAACTCTGTCGCTTCATTGGGCGCACTCTCCCAATAAGCAAAAAAATAGCGTCTCTCGAACCCTCCGAGGCATAACATTATTAGCGTTCTTTTTTGTTGGGAAACGTATTTAGTGCTCCTATCCGGGCTAGTGAGTGTCAATTTATGTGATGATTGAAGACGTCTATCAACTGGTTTTTGTTTAGGCACCTCTTCCACTATCATCTTGTAAGGTTGGTGCATTTGTAGCTTTTCGTCCGATCACACGATCTGTAGGTCCAAATCTTATTATACCTCAATAAATGAGAAGGATCCCTTTAATTTTTTAAATTGTTGAGCTTCTAAGTCCGAAAGTCTCCGAGTTAATTTAGAGCGCAAACTAACAGAGAAAAATCTTTATATAGTCATTTCTCGGCTTTGGAATTCTTGATAGGGAACTTAGATTTCAATGCATTTTGAGAATGCCTCCTGATTAGGCCTCATAACGAGTGCACTTTTTGTGATGCCTCAGTTTATCATTATCAAATTATTAGTCCATACAATTTGCCTGAATTTTCTCTTCCAGCAAAGCTGTGGCTCTATCAATTTGTCCGGAAGTATTGCCTCGAGTCTATTAATTAAAAAACCATTTTTGACTTCATCGATAATCCCTGGTGTTTTACCCTTAGTGGGGTGACCTTGGAGTCTTGGATTATCCCTCATTTGGGGGTTAGGGGTTGCTGATATGGGACTCTTGCATCCCTGATTTGTACTCTTGTCCCCTCTTTTTGATCAAGGTGAGTTGTTCATGGAACCATGGGATTTTTGATGTTTAAGTGCTTGCAGCATGTTGTGCTTTAACTTAGGAGTTTTGGTCTCTATGTCTCGGAGCATTCTGGGGCTCCATACTTGCAAGGAAATTGTGCTCTCATACTTAAAAACATTTCTATTTTCTTTACGTCATTGTTCCTTTGAGGCTGTTCGGCCTCTATATGATATAAAAATATAATCCTATTTTATTCCCGAAATTCCCTACTGCTACCTTGTTAAAAACCTTGCCAGAAAGACCCTCAGGGGCATAAAAATTGGACGAAGAAAAAAGAATGTAGCGCGGCCTTTTGGGTTGTCACTTAAATACAACATTTCTCTACTTTCAATGAGTAAAAAATGCTATCATGTTCTTAGGTTTTCCCATCGAGTGCTATCCTTAGGTACTGGTGTTAGCTTTGCCTATTGAGTGCAGACATGATTGACCTTCCCAATGACCTATAGGAGCTCGAGAGGGTGAAGAAAAATAAACAGTTAGGAAAACAAAATGAGGAAAACACGTACTTGTCACCTTGCCACAAGACGCGCAACTTATCATCTTTTAGGGCGTGCTGGGGTTTACTGGTTTCCTGTTCCCCTTGACACCCTTTCCGAAGCTATTCCTTGCTTGATTGTTCAAGAACTCCCGTAGGTGGACATCCTTTAGTAAATCTGCAACTACCTTCTTGCGGTTCCGACAATCCCAAGTGTTATGGCCATGTGTCCCATGGTATTCACACCACAAGTTTCTGTCCCTTGAATCCATGTTTGAGCGTACATGTTTTGGGAATTTTGCCCCTTTGATGTCTCGTATGGCTAAGACCAATTGCATCGTGCTGATGATAAAGTAGTATTCTGAGAGCTGAGGGACATTATTGATGATGTATACAACTGTCTTGGCGGCTTTCTTAGCCTACAACTCTCTATACAGGGAGTCGTTGTCCGTTCTTTTCTCAAAATAAGATTGACTTAGAACACACGAGCTACCACCTCGGCTTACACTAGCTCTTGCACAAACCACGTAGAACACGTACCTTTCTTGAGATGAAACCTTCGTATTTTCCCATCACAAAGGGTTTTGGATAGTCCTTTCGTCAGCATACCATAGGTTCTTCGCAACTTTAGGCTCATTCCATGTTCGGGGGGCTTTGATAATGACCCTCCGGCAATCATCCTCGATCCAAATTTTTGATTCATAGCGGTTATGAATGTCCACCCATGTTATGGCCTCAAACTTGGTCATACTTTCCTTTAGTTTGAATGAAGCGATGGAGCTCTTAGGGTTCAAACCCTTGATGAAAGCCTCTATCGCCCAGTCATCCGACGCCATCGGTAGCTTTATCCTTTCCTTTTAGAACCTCACAATAAATTTCCAAAGCAGCTTTGTGTCTTTCTGCTCTATCTTGAAAATATCTCCCATCTAGGGTTGTAGATGAAGCTATCAGCTAATATGTTAAAAGAACCGATAGAGTTTTCGGGTAAAAAAGAGTACCATACCAAAGCTCCTCTCGATAGGGTTTCTCCAAATTTCTTCACTATTAGGGAGTTGACTTTCTCCTTTGTCAGGTCGTTGCCATTCACAATGGTTGTGAAGAAAAGCAAATAGTCCTAAGGATATGAGTTTCCATCGTATTTAGGAATGCTAGGCATTTTAAACCTTTTCGGGATAGGTTTCATCACTGCGCTTGCCATGTTGGGAACCTTGGCATATCTCTTTGAGTTTGGCCCCTTTATGACAGGAGGTGCCATCGGTATGCGACACTATAATTCTACATACTAAGTCTTCATCTCTTTCCTCAGTAGTTCCATCATCATTGCTATCATATATGCATGGGCTTCGGGTTCAGCTTTGGCCTCCGTAACTTCACATTCCTGCGATCTATCTTCAAGCTCCAAATCATTGAGGGTGTCCCATATGTTTCCCCTTGAGGCATTCAGAGTTACTGATAAGTGGTAAAATTACCACTTATTTACATCTCTTTTCTTAGGCTTTAGCGTCCTCTAATGATGATATGAGACCACTTTTAGCTTATTTTGATCTATTTCAGGTGATTCTTATTCATGAAAAGACTATAAAGCAATTCGAACAAAAGAAGCTAAAAATGAGCTAAAGAGAGGAACAAGCCTCAGATGCCGCAAATGCGGCCAAAGGACCGCAATTGTGGAAGTCAGCAGAAGTCAACATACCGCAAAAGTGGCCACAGGACCACAATTGTAGTGTCTGTTCATTAATTGGAATACCATAATTGCGGAGCTTCTTTTGCAAATACTGAAAACGGGCTCAGCCAGGCCCAAATTGGTCATTTTTCACACTTTTGGAAACCTCAATCCACATAAAATACCTCTCAGCCATTTTGGAACCTATCTTTGGAAAATTTCACAACTCTTGGCAAGCTTGGAGAGCAAGTTCATCTTCTTACACCATATGAATGAAGATTTGGATGTTCTTTATTGTAAAATCTTTTGTTTCCATTCTTCAACTCTCATTCTTAATTGCTAATTTGTAGGTGTAATTATTGAATTGAGATTTGGGTTTTGTGTTAGAGATAATACTAAATTTGAGTATTTAATTCTTATCTTGTTCTTTATCTAGATTAATGATGTGGGTCTATTGAATCTTCCATGCTTTAATCTTATAGTTGATGGTTGCAAATATTGACTTAGCATACTAATTGTGTTCTTGCTTGAAAGAGGAGTTCCTCAATTTGGGAAGGTTTAATAGTGGGAATTTGGGGTTTCCACTCTAGATCAAGGCTAGACATAGTTTGGTTGTCGAAAACTCCCATCTAAGAGTTGGGGTTATAAATAGCCCAACTTACCCAAGTTAATTTGTTGGTTATTACTCACTCGTGGTGTTTCGAGAGAACCCATGAGGATAATTGATTGATTGGTTGAAAGACGGTTGAGTATACCTTTAGCCAAGGCTACCCATATGTTAATTGGGTATAAGTCTTGTGAATTGAATTCCCATTCCCAAGTCTCCTTTGTTGCCCTTGCTTGGTGAAGGCAAGGTGAAATTCATTGATCAAATCTATCTTTTATTAGATTTTCTTTTATCCTTTATTTTATTATCTTTCTTTTTTGCTCTTTGCACTCCAATAAGTTGCTTAGATTCTTTACTATCTCAATCGCGTTTACATTATTCTCTGTGTGATTGACCCCGACTCCTGTCGGGAATATAAATGTGTTTTACTTAATGATCAATGATACCTCCTTTTAAGAGAATACGTTTGAGCGTTATCAGTTACCTGGGCTAAATTGTGGTGGAGGTCGTCCATTTTCTATCCTGAGCCTCCATCCTAGCCCCAACTCTTTTTGAGAGTCCGGAAAACTCTTAAGGACCTTCTGGAGACCTTCCATGCCAGCCATCCCTTCCTCTTCTTCCTCTTCTTCGGTGAGGGGTCTGCGAACCTTTCCTTCATGTTCATGTTAGTTGTGTCCACATTAAGGGGCTCCTCCTCCTCCTTTTTCTGGTGGGTTGTCTTCCCCCTAGAATCTGTCAGGCCAGGAAACAAAGCTCTTGTTGCATCCTCAGCCGCAATGTTATTGAAAGATGCATCCATGATTCGGTCTTCATTGTTAGACATAACCAGCTCCCAACAAAACAACACAAAACCAAGCTAGCAAGAAAAAATAGAATCAAACCCACACATTTGCTTTGGCCCCACAGTGGATACCAAACATTTTACCCTGAAATCAGTACAATTGAATTTGTAGGGAATCAAGAACATGCATTATGATTCAACCCTATTTTAAGGTCCGATTTGCTAGCAGTTTGGTTAGTAATAAATTGTAAAACAGATCAAATATATCATGAATAAACTAGATAAGGTCAAAAGCACAAATCTAAGCGTATCCGAAGTAAAAATGAGTGACCTCGAGAAGTTAGCCTCCATCTCCGAGATCATCTACTTAAACAATCATCAAACAGAAAGTAAGACAAATAAAGAAAAACTTGAGGCCTAAGAAAGTAGTATATTGTTTGAGAGAATCAGAGTCAGGATCTCTTTACAAATGAGGTTGACCGACTATTTATAGGCTACAATGTTTATGCCTTGACCATCAAAAAAGTGTCACTGGAGCCCTACAGTACTACTGCCTATGTTCATGTGCCACGCGTCCAAACTGTTGGATGGTGCCAACTAATATTTCTGCACTGTTCAAATCTGTACGTGCTCGGCCGTACAGCTGAGCATCATGGCACTTTTGTCTCCTACTTCTCCTTTACGCCACATAATTAAGGGTGATGACTCCCTGATCCTTATCCAGTACGAGATGGTATTCCTACCTTTGTTATCTTGCGAGAGGCCTTCCAAGCCTCTGCGCTCTCGTTGTGTCAAAGACTCTCCGCTGGTCTTGCAGCTACTACCACATGTCCTTAATCTAATTTAACCCCAAACAAGATTAATATTGTTTGTAAGAATTTTTTGAGTCCTTACTCAACTATTTAAGTTAATATAACACTTATTTTTCTCTGGAATTAGAATTAGCACAAACACACTGAAAATTTCATTATAACAACAAAGCAAGATGATTAGTTATATTCCTACTTTAACAATCAATTCATTGCCTGAGGCCCAGGTTCAAGAACTTGCTCTATTTGATCCTGTTTTAATTTAGAATTTCCACTTCCGTGCACGAGTTCAATTCTTGATTCGTGAATGGTGTTCAATTGATGAACAAGCAATCAAAACTAAATAAATAAACCAATATGATAAATTCGATAGTGTCAAGTTAAAAATTAAACATCATTATTCTTATTGTTCGAATTTGCCCTGATTTTCTTATATTATTAGAATTTTCTTATCGTAATTATGTTTTACTTCTCAAAAGCAAAACCATTCTAGGAGAAAAAGATTTTGAACTTCTATAAATTGTGGATTGTTCCTTCATAGAATAACTCAATAATATCCACAATATAATGTAGTCTTATAAGGTTAGCGAATCTTGATTAGGGGTAGAATTATTCTCTTGATAATTTTATTCTTTTATATATTCGTAGGTTGTTCATCTCCTTTTATATGAATGTAGGTTAATTGATCAATACATGCTATAATATTCTCTTTGATATATTTTTCTCTTGTTTCTGAGTTATTATCTTTCAAGTTTTGCTTTGTTAACTTTCGCATAAGGCCTTGTTTTTAAGATTTCAACACGTGGTATCAAAGTGAGGTTGAAGAAATGTTCAAGGCGTATCAGTTCTAGCTGCAATAAATTTGACAGTAATGAAGATTTTTGTCTTAAGAAATTTGACCGGAGTGCTACTACATGCGGAACAAATTTACGATCATATTTCCAACATTCTTGCGCTTCTTTTCTTTTTTTTTTAAAATAAAATTTCAACATTCCTATTGCTGCATCTTGAAAATTAAAATTTTAAACTTATTTTTTATCATGACGAGCAACAATGATGAAAATTATGTGAAAAAGGTGAATCAAGTTTTGTCAAAAAATTCAGGTAAAAGGGGAGAATTGAATATTAATTTTAATTTTTAAAATATTTTTTTCCGAAAATTTTTAGAGCTGCAACATTATTAAATAACTACCAAAAATTATATTTTTAGCTAACATGATCATGAAAGATAACTAATTGCTTAATCTGTTAATCGCCTGCCAAGAACGGAAAATTCAATTCAGCGGAGTAATTCTTCAACCTGTTAATCGCCTGCCAAGAACGGAAAATTATCCATTAAATGAAGAAGTCACTCCCCCATAATTTCTTAAAACATAATTTCAAGCTGATAACATAGTCATTTACCCAAAATTCTCCTTTTTCCACTAAATCACCCGATAATCTATATAACTTTACACCTACTCCCATTAATATCGATTTAAATAGAATATTATAGAGGTTATTGGTATTTCCTACACTAAAATCAATCAACTATGGATTATTTACTTTGATATTCTTGTAATAACGTCATAATTTTAATAAATATTTAGCGGGTAACTTTTTTTTTTTTAATTATATCACTGTTTTCACCCTCTTTGTTCCTCAAATTATTTATCGAGTTAATGTTACTAACCGGAGAGTTGATTTTCCAGCTAAAATAAATTCCTTAGAAGTTTGTGTTAAGTTGAATGTTTTTATTGTCCCAAAAAATTCAAAAAATTACTTTATTGTGTTATTTTTATAATTTGGATGATCATTTAAGTAATTCCCTCGAAACATATGAGAATTCAAGCCATCCACCCACAGTTAATAGTATTAAACTTAAAGTCAAGCTGATGAATTTTTACTAGTGGGCATGATCACACCCTATATATAAGAGCAAATTTGTTTCCATTCCAATATCATCAATAAGCAATTACCCAATTTTCCATATAGAGAAAAAAGTAAGAACAAAAAGGATGAAATTTTCTTCAGCTCTCGTCTTTGTGATTTTAGCCTTGTTGCTAACTACAACTTATGCAGAACAATGTGGTAGACAAAACCATAAGCGTAAGTGTCCCAACAAGCTGTGTTGCAGCAAGTTTGGGTGGTGTGGCACTAGTTGTGACTACTGTGGATCTGGCTGCCAGAGCAACTGTTACAAAGGCTGTGCCACTACCATGTTCGCCAATGAAACCGTCTACAATAGTGGCGAACACTTGGATGGTGGTAACTTCAACTGATCGATGAACACTGGCAGATCACGATCATATTATTAAAAGCTTGTAGTATGACACACTAGACGTTGTGTCCTATCTTACGTGTGATATGGATTATATTATGAATAAAATAAACTAGTGGTTACTTTATGCATGTAAAAGTATGTAGCATGAATAAAAGTGATGAAGCACACTATGTAAGCTTCACCGGTTGAATGTATTGTGTAAGAGTGGCCTAGCTACTAATGATGATATTAATATTAACGTTATGTTAAATAATTGCATGGATGAGTAGATATACCATAGTTTAGTTTTGATATTATGTATGTTAAAGCATGTGTTTTTTAAATAATTGCATGGAGTAGATATACCATAGTTTAGTCACAGTGAAATGAAGCTGAAGAATAAATTAAGCCTAACAGTACTAAGTTTATCAAATTGCATGCTAGTAATTTGATTCAACTTATTGTCAATATATACCCAATATCAATATCGCTCATATATTATTGAAATTAATTATTTTCCTCATTCCAGGTTCTAATATAATTTTATAACAAGTCTATATTACATGGAATAGCTTAGCGTTATGCGTATCTTATCAAGAATAAAAGAAATATTAAAATGAACAAGTTTAACATTATAATAATTTGGAAATGAAAATTGCTAATTATTACCTATATTAGACAACAACAACAACATATCTAGTATAATACTCAAGTGGGGTCTGTGGAAGGTAGAGTGTACGCAGACCATACCCCTATCTCGTAGAGATAAATATGATTATTTTCGATAGACTCTCGGCTTAAAATAAAGCATACTCAAGAAGGTAGGAAAAGAAAATGCAAAAGTGAGAGTGATAGCAATAACAAAATAATGTAAAATAAAGAGGAAAGAACAATAATGGAAACAAAATAATGAGATAATCGAAGAGCACACAAACACCAATCATATGTGATAACCGAAATCGAATAACAAGAAACTAGGAGGAGAGTGCTAATACCACTGGTAACAAAGAATTCCAAGTACGACCATCAAGACCATCCCGTAGGAAAGCGGTAGAATGCTCAACTACCAACTAATCTTCTACCCTAATCTACTACCTCCAAACTCTCCTATCAAGGTCATATCCTTGGTAAGCTCAAGATGCGCCATGTCCTGTCTAATCATCTCTCTCCAATACTTCTTCGGCCTGCCTCTACCTTTCATGATGCCCGCTATTGCCAACGTCTCACGTCTTCTCACTAGGACATCTACACTTCTCCTCCTTACATGCCCAAACTATCTCAGTCTCTCTTCTCTCAACTTGTCCACCACGAAAGCCACGTCTTCCTTGTTTCGGATATGTTCATTCATAATCTTATCACTCCTAATATTCTCACAAATTCACCTCAACATTCTCATCCTGCAACCTTCATCTTTTGAACATGTGAGTCTTGACTGACCAACACTCTATTTCATACAACATAGTTAGTCTAACCATCACTCTGTAGAACTTACCTTTAAGTCTTGGAGTTCCTATCACACAAGACTCTGGAGGCGAGCCTCTATTTTGCCCATCCCTCACCAATATGGTGCCTGACATCATCATTAATCTCCTCATACCTTGAATTAAATACCCCAAATACTTGAAACATCATCTCTTGGGAATAACCTAAGCATCAAGCTCACTTCCATGCCATCCTCATGCATAGCATCACTGAACTTACAGTCTATGTATTCAGTCTTGGTCCTGCTTACCCTAAACTCCAGAGTTTTTCTTTAAACCTCTAGACTATCGATAACTCTAATGAAAGTCTCTTCAATTAGTACTATGTCATCTACGAATAACATATACTATAACACTTCACCTTAGATATGCCGCATTAGTACATCTATAACTAGAGCAAAATAAATAGACTAAGAGCCAATCCATATGTAACCCCATCAAGACTGGGAAGTTCTTCGAGTCTCCTCCCACTGTCCGCACCCTAGTGTTGGCTCTATCGTATATATACTTAATTACCTTAGTGTAAGCCACAGGTACACCTTTAACCTCCAAATATCTCCAAAGAACTTCCCTTGGGACTTTGTGGTAAGCCTCTCTAGGTCAATAACACCATTTGTGAATCATTCTTCTTATTCCTATACTGCTCCACCAGTTTCCTCACAAGGTGGATGAATTTTATGGTAGCGCGCCCTGTCATGAATTCAAACTGGTTATCAGAAATATACACACCTCTATAATTACCAACTCAAATGCTTTAGCAAAATCTAAAAGTGATACTCATCCTCCATTTCGATCCCCAAAACTAAAATCTCCATGCACATCGTCATAACCCCCATAGGTTTTTTCAATGTGTCCATTGAAATCTCCTCCTACAAATAACTTCTCGATGAGCGATATACCTCACAACCTCATCTAATCCTTCCAAAAATGTTTTTGACATCCTTGTCTAAGCCCGCTTGTTGTGCGTATATGCTAATAATACTTAAAGTACACCCTTCGACGACTATCTTAATCAATATAATTCTATCATTGACCCTCCTAACCTATACCACTTGCTCCATTAGATCCTTGTCAACTAAAATACCTACTCTATTCCTATTCCTATTCCTTGCATCTCCTGAGTACTATAACTTAAATCCATCCATATCCCAAGCCTTAGTTTCTACCCATTTAGTTTCCTGAATATAAGGTATATCAATCTTCCTCTTCCTAAGAATCTTATCTAAATATCAATAAATTAGAATTTCCTATATTTCAAAAGTGAAAGTATAGTTAGGTTTAATGAACATCACTTCAAGAAAGTATAGAATTGAAAATAATATTTTAGCAATAACAATGCTATTATAAAATATCAATAAATGGCAATAACAATGATGTTGAAAAATGACGTCTTGCAAAAAATGGCTTGGTGCGCCATCCATCCTTGTAGGGGTGCGCCACATTTGTGTATTTCTTAGCAAAACCTATAGATTTCAACTCTCTGAATATATGACTTGGTGCACTGTGCACCTGTATGTTTTTCTGACAGTCAGAGTCAGTTTTGGACTAGAAGAAGTATCAAACTATAAATACATATTAAACACGTTTTTGAAGGGAGATTCAGATTTCGGAGAGACGAATATCGCAGGGAGGTATCACGCACCGTGAAGCAAATATTCACACAGTTTATAATTTTTTTCTTTTATTCTTATAGTTGAACTTGAATGATTATGAAATAGATCCCATTGTCATAGCATCCACATTGGCATACATCATTAAAAGTTGAAGGACTTCAATGAAAAATAAAGAAGATGTTAATCGTGAAAGAGGAGCCCAAGAATGACCCAAGAATTATGACAAGGAATGGACTAAGTGCTACATGTATTTTATGATCCAAGTTCAAGTCTAAAAGAAGTACGATTGGAGCATGTGGAGCCCAAAAAAAAGGGCCCACATGAAGCCCAAGGTGAGCGACATGGAGGGCCCAAGAGAAGCCTAAGTGACAAGTGAAAATCAAGCCCAATAAAGGTTGATTTTCACACATGACAGTGGATCATGGGTTATGTACAAATTGTAATCTAGGTGTACGATAAAAAAAGACTTAGAAAAGCCTATGATTTAGTAGATTGGGTTTTCTTAAAGCAAGTAATGGAAGAGTTATGCTTTCCAGTCAAATTTATTCGATGGATCATGGGTTGTGTACAAACTGTGAGCTATACACTGGTGGTTAACGGAGAACTTACTGCTCCTTTCAATGCTGCTAAGGGACTCAGTCAAGGAGACCCGATATCTATTTTCCTATTTGCTATAGCCATGAAATACCTCAATAGGACTCTCAGTACTCTCAAAGACAACAAAGATTATAGCTATCACCCTAGATGTGCCCAACTAGGTGTTTCTCGCTTATGCTTTGCTGATGATCTACTTTTATTTGCAAGAGATGATCCTAGATCTATTACTGCCTTGATGAACTCATTTAAGTCCTTCTCAGAAGCTTCTGGATTACAAGCTAATTTAGGGAAGTGTTCTATCTACTTTGGAGGAGTCACAATTCCTAAGAGAGACAGGATCATACAACAAACTGGTTTCAATGCCGGAGAGCTGCCTATTAAGTACCTTGGAATTGCCCTCTCCACAAGGAAGCTCTCTCTGATTCAGTGGACACCCTTGGTGGAAAAAATAATGGAAAAGAGTTTCTTTATGGACTGCTAGAAAACTATCTCATGCAGGTAGATTATAGTTAATTCAAGCAATCATTTTTGGAATTTAATCTTACTGGTCCCAACTCTTTATCATCCCAACAAAGATTCTTAAACTTATAGAGTCCTACTGTAGAAGCTACCTATATTCTCGTACCAACACTATCACTACAAAAGCTCTAGTTTCCTGGGATAGAATGTGTACTCCTAAGTCCATAGGAGGTCTGAATCTCATCAATATCCACTTGTGGAACAAAGGTGCCATTGCAAAAACTAGTTGGGATTTAGCTCATAAGCAATACAAGTTATGGATCTGATGGAATCATACTTATTAAATAAAGACCAACTTAGTTTTCACTGCTCCTATACCCCCTCATCCCCAAGACTCTTGGATGATAAAAAAGTCACGACTGCTAGAGATGTCCTGGAGCAAACTCAGACAATAACTCAGAGGTCCATATCTATCAAAACTATCTACCTGAAACTCTTAGGTAATAATCCTAGAGTTCCCTGGAAGTATATGCTGTGTGATAATAATGCAATACCAAAAGCTCGATTTACTCTTTGGTTACAGTTGCAAAATAGACTACAAACTACTGATAGACTTAGTAAATGGGGGTTGAATGTTGATGCAAAGTTCAAGTTGTGTCAGGTCCAGCTGGAATCAAGGGATCATTTGTTTGTCCACTGCGACTTTACTACACGACTGTAGAGCAGAATTATGAAGTGGTTACATTGACAATGGAATGCAGTAACAACTTGAGATACTCATCTAGCTTGGGATATGCATTGCTCTAAAGGCAAATCTCAAAATGCCAGCTTTTCAAAATGGTATACACAGAACTTGTGTATACAGTTTGAATGGAGAGAAACATGAGAACTTTTGAAAATAAGAGAAGAAGATGTGACGAGCTAGCAAAAGACATCGTCAATGAAGGTAATGTACGAGCTCCCATTAGGATCAAGGCAAAACTCCAACAACTTATGTTTTGAATTTCCCTTTATTCCCTAGTTGATTACTCTGTGTTTCTTTTTCTGGATAGCAAACTGTGTTGGTGTGCTTTAACTTTGTAAAGATTTATATTGGTGATTAATAAAGTTCTATTAATTACCAAAAAAAAAAACCAAAGACCCCAAAAATTATAACCAACATTTTTTTAATTTGATGTAGTGATATTCTTTTATTGTTTTATTTTATTATATTGGCAATTTTTATTATCTTAATAAGAAAAAATAATCTACACAGATAAAATAGAAAAAGATTAAAAATATTGGGGAAAACTAAAAAAAATAAAATATCAAACTATGTGTAAAATCATTAACAAAAAATTCATGAAAATTTTCCATAAAGATTTTTCTCCTTTCAATATAATGAGTGAAACGTTACTACAATTGAAATAATGCAGCAACAATTACAGTTGTTAAGCTAATAGTGATTATGAAACTTGAAAAGGAGCTACATGAATTCTCTTTTTTTTCGCACTCTAAAGATCTTACATCTATTTTTATCTTTGTCTTAATCAACCTTCATAATTTGCCATCAAATTGAGGCAATATCAATAAACTATCTAACAGGACAAAAGTTATTCTTTGTTGGAGAGTTGAAACAACTTTTGATACCGGAGATCTTCTTCTTCATCATCTTTTTTTATTTTAAATGCAAAAATAAAATAATTTATGTAACTTAATCAGAATTGATAGTATTCTAATAAATATCTAGAGAAACATTAGTAATATGACAGATTATTTCTTCTTGGCATCCCCTACCTAACCCTTCTTGGCATCGTTGACTTTTTTTGGCTTCCTGTCAAACACTATAATAATAATGATTAATGATTAGATTTTGGAACCCGGATTAATTTGGATCCCTTGGAATAGTAGAAAGGATGAATGAGACTATTTCTAGCCCTTGTAGGTAGAGCATAATTTTTTCGAGAGGGATCAGGTTCTCATGTGTTACACTTCTTTTCAACAAATTCATTGTTTTTCTTAACTACACTGATTCTAGCCTGACAAGTATCTTTGTAATGACCATTTTGACCATAGTGAGTACATAACCAGTTATCAGGATTGATGACTTTCTTTTTAGAAGGTTGTAAGGTGCCTTTGCCTTTTGAAATCTAGTACCTTCTCTAGAGCCAATATTCCTTTTATTTACAAGGACTACCACTTCTGAGGACAAAATCCAAAAAAATAATTTTTCAAGATCAATTTAAATCTTGTTAAAGTTCTCTTCAAGCTCCCTATTTCTTTCAAGTTGAACAGTAAGGTTCAATTTGATTTTTTTGAGTTCATTTTCAAGTTCAAACTGAATCTCACTATCCATGTTCTTTCCTTTTGAAGGATCACCTGAGCACCTTTTAAGTTGGTCATTTAGCATAGATTTTTTTTAGAGAAACTTGCTTAACTTCTTCTTCCAAATCTATGACCTTATTAGTCATCATACTTTTTTCTACTTCATATTCAACAAGTTCATCAATTAAAATGACCTTCTCCTTGATAAGACCATGATAAGCATCAATTAATTTATTTGCAAGAGACTTCAATTCATTCTGAGAGTAGTTAAGTTCTTCTGAATCATAAGAAAGTTTTGTCACACCCCGAGGATACACCCTAGATGCGACTGGCACCCGAAATCATAAGTGGCCCGAGCAAACCCTTAGTTTGGCATACAACTAACTTAGACTATTCATTTATGTGGAAGCTCATAGAGTGGACAAAATATAAAGTAATCTTTACTTTAAGAAAATAATCCCAAAATGAGATGAATCTTTACTATAAAGAAATATTAGTCTAAAAACTTTAGAAAATAACAGAAAGATACTACTGACTGTCTAACTGTCTAATGAAGCCTCTAAATCAATTGAAGAAGTAAGTCAATCGGGAAAAGGCCCCCGCCTACCTTTATGTAAACAAAGTGAGTAAAGACTGAACTGAAAATTGATGACCACATCTAAGTCCTCTGAATGCAAAAAGGACTCACCACAAGCTGAGTGTACATGGCTGATCAAATGTCTGGTCATGAGCCTGAGTGCTAGAATCTACATCATGAGACGATGTAGCACAAAAGGAGCGTCAATACAATGGAATATATTGATATGCAAGATATACTGAATATAAGGGCATAATATAGCTAAAGACTGTAAACTGAGTAGGATCAATATGCAAACATAATCTATATGCATGAGGTGAAGACTAAAACATGAGCAATGATCATTTAAAACATTTCAAAAGTTGATGTCATAATAAGAGAGACTTTGACCCAAAAGCTGAAACACAGGTTGAGATTTACATAGCTGAAATAACCTCATTTCACATAAGCAGTCAAATCAATGTTTAAGTAAAACAATATAAAATCAGATGGCTAAGTGCCAAAGTACTTTCTAAATAATATTTTTTTCTTAGGGGAGTTTCCTATAACCTACATACATCATTGAGCTCATGATGCCCAATCGTCACCCAATTGGGAAGACGTTATTTACCTTGCTAGGGCATAGAATGTGAGCTATACTTGTGGATCCAAACTGAGCCTCTTTTGGGATAAACAAAATTTCTCGACTTGCAGAATAATCTCTTCCTACGTTGACAAACGTAGTTTTGGGGTTTGGGTTTATCTAAACCCTTATCCATCTCAATGCTAAATAGTTCTTCCAAAATATAATTATATGCTCATACTTTAGAATCTATGTTTAAGTAATACTGAAATCATTCTTGGAGGTTATACTCCACTTTAGTTCTTTAACTGAACTATCTGTGAGCCTGTGCTCAAAACTTTCAACTTTGAGTCTATACTTAACCTTTGACTTTAAAATAACTGAAATTTCTTTAAACATGCTCTGTGACATAAATACAAGAAAATTCCATAAAGATCATTTCTTGAATTTTCAAGAGAAGTACAAAGTAACCTTCCTTTATGCATAACACAGACTATGATATCAAAGGTTGAGAAATAATTTCAAATTTTATATCTTGCTATAGCTTTCAAGGTTAAACATCAATAAAGTCAACCCTAGAATTTAAATAAGAAACTTATGGTCATGGGGTTAAAACCCTAACTTTGAATTTCTATTTACCGTAACTTTGAAACTATGGGCATGAGGCTGGATGGATTCCCCCCACTAAACTCTTACATGCCTTAATCGCTTCCAAAACTTCAAGGAATAACCTTAGCTTTGAGGAAGAACTCCAAGAAATCGTTTCTAAAATTCTTGAATTCGTTTGTTAAAAACCCTATGGCCAAGGGTTAAGATTTCTATTATTAATTCATAATAGATGAAAGAAACTAGTTAGAGTTACTTAGAAATATTTGAGAGGACTTACCTTGGTGAAGGAGGAGGAGAGCAGGAGAGAAAACACATTTTAGGTCTGAAAGAATTGCCAAAGAATGAAAAGACGGGTTAAAATCAATCTAAAAAGGTCCATGTCATCCCACTTGCGCTTGAACATGCGCCCGCATGTTAGAACCTGTGGCACGCAGGTGGTCTGCACCTTCTTTCCAGAAGGTTGGACAAATTTTCCCACATGCGCTTGGACATGCGGCCGGATGTGGGCTTCCACGACATGCATGTGGCCCGCACTTATTTTTCAGACTGTCAGTCAAAATTAAAATGGCCATAACTTATTACTCCGACCTTTGTTTGACGAGCGGTCAGTGGCATTGAAAAGAAGACTCAAAGATATTTAATTTTATGGATAATAGGACACATAACTCTTTATATTCTTGTAGGAGTGAGTATTTGAAGTTGACCCTAGTAAAAACCTATACGAAAACTCAATCGGTAGAGTAACATTCAACTTAACTTTGTGCTAGAGGTTTCTTATGACCTTAATTCGTATCCAATACACTTCCTACACTTAAGAAATGATCTTAACACCTAAGTACAATAAAAGTTCATCTGGTTTGAGTATAACCATGCCCTTAAAATGGTTCAAATCTTAGCCCGAAAGTATGGGGTGTTACAATATCTCCCCCTTGAGATCATTCATTCTCGAATAAGGGCTGTAACTAGAAGGAATTTACTGCACTGAACTGAAAGTAAAGCCTTTTAGATTTATTAAATGAATACTAGTAAGTCTGAACTGAACTAATATGAGGAGCCTCATGTAAATTATAAATAAGTGGCTTATCATGAATTATGAGTGCAAAAACTATCATACACATTGACAATTGCATGAGTAATCACGAGTCCTCTGAATAAGAAACAATAATGTGGTCGGAGTATATTAGCCATATGACATAGGATAGATTACCAATGACATAGACTTAGACATAAGTCTCATTCAAGTTGAAGTTACTAAACATGAAATATGAGCACGCTAGGAAGGGAGTAAGAACAAGACTATTCTCACCTTAAATAATATGATTACTACTTTCAATCTTAGCCACACCTTTCAACTATACAACATCCTTTGAATTCTACACCTCATTATATACAACTTATGATTCTCATACTAACACATATACCTAGTAAGGTCTGAGTCTAACCTTTTTCTTTCACTAACTCAAAGGCACAAAGTGCTACATCTACTGCAATCATGTTAGTCTGAATTACGAAATTCTATATTCTAAAGCCTTTTAGGAACTTCCATCCTTGAATGAGATCTTCTCCTAGGTTTGTTCTACAACTTGATAGGGCCTATGGTACTTAGTGTAATCCCCACATATACTACTTCTTCTAATCACCTTAATCAATTCATCGTCGAGCTATAACATGAAGACACTAGTCACGTGATGCAATTGTTCATCTACATTTTTTAGTACCACATTCAAGCCTATTACTATAATCACCTCATAACTCTCTTGGAGATATAACTACCTAAAGATCTCCCCGAGCATCCCTACAATTTGACAACTTAGATAACTTCTATAGGGAATATACTATAAACTCTAATCTAGCCACAACACATGAGTGGACCATTCCTTGAATTCCATCTACACCTATCAATTTAGGGGACACAACAATACCGTAGTTACCACTAATGAAAATATCTATGGACTCTCATCTAAGCCACTATTTAGCTTCCTGTACTAACACCTACCCCAACATAAGCCAAAATCACTAAAGGAATAGAGCGAGAGCATGCACTACATGACCTAAAAAAAGAGTCTGAACTAAGTGTCATTAACAAAAATAAGTGATACTGCTCAATCTTGACTTATACTTAGCCTGAACTTGTCACTCAAGATGATACATAGGAATTAAGTGTAATGGGCATGAATACTTCATATACATGAACACAAAAGTATAAGTCGAGAGTCATCCTGGACATAGACATTTCATAACCGTCTAGAACCATCATAGGTGGAGTGTAAGGGCTTAGAAGAAATAAATCATAAGAACAAATCATTCAAGAGATCTGATATGAGAATGTACATGATATAGCATTATTTCACTAAACATTTTGGGCATATCATGAGGCCTGAGTTCATAGTACTAAGCATACAGTGAGATATAGGTTCATATGTCATGAGTCACATAACGTAAAACTGGGATTTATGGAATCATAGAGTAAAAATAGGATCACTGTCTGGAGCGATTTAATTTTGTTCTAAGAGCTGAGCATGGACGTGAATCTGCATGAAGTGCATAAACCTAGTCATGAGCATGACATAACTATGTCTAAGTAGTATGTCATCTTAGCTGAAATACTAGGAATCTGCTAGAATAAGAATGGATCAATATACCAGCATAGCTCTTTTCTGAAATTCTATATTGGTTGAGTCACAAGACTCGACTTGGTTCTTAATTCTATCATCTCCCCCTTAGCTTAAAAGTCAACATTCAAAATCTATGGACCTCTTACCTAAACTGGGCTATAATCGACGTCATGCCCTGATCCTACACCCTAGATGTGACACGGTGCTCGGTGTCACAAGTGACCCCAAGATAACCCATGATCTGGTATATCTAGGCAAATTCTGATAAATACAAACTGTGCAGAAAACTAAACTGATTAAAATGTATAATAGTTGGGAAATAACCCAAACATGTCTGAATATATATGTATATATGTACCCCCATTCAGGTTATTATCACGTTCCATTGGCAGAAGGAGTAGAATAGTAGGGCAGATTTTATTTCCTCTGTTTCTGGAAGAAACAAGCAACGCTGCTTAATTTCTTCTCATTGTGGCTTTGGAGACTTGAGAGTTAAATGCAATAAGCTATCCATTAAATTGAATTGTTGGCATAAGCTAGTAACAGGTATCTACTTGACCCTATTCTTCATGATTATTTTTTTAAAATTGGAGTTGTCATGGATAATTATGCCTTCCAGTGATTAGGCTAATGATTGGAGGACAAAATGATTGGGCAATGATTAATGGGTTAGTGGAATTAGAGGTGCAATTTGGGATTTGTGAAACCTGCGATCAAAATAATAATAATAAATTAAAACATTGCTTCTAACTTCTAGTTTTATTGATTAGATATTAATAAGGAGGGAGTCATATGGTTAAAGTGATGGTTACAGGAGGTAATATCATATATTAAATCAATGTGGGTTGAGTAGTTTGAGAAATCAGCACTCTACAAAGCTATTGTTTCGAAAAGTTCTGTCTATTAACTGAAGGAGCTGCGTTTCAATTGATATATGGGTATATAATTGATCTAATTTGACTGAGAGTTAAGACTCTAATTTTCAACTTGCTCTAAAAATAGAGAATGACCACCCAAAGGGTTTTGACCATTCTAAATCCCTTTTGGTGTAGCTTGAAGTGATCCGGAGACTCGAGAGCATAGTTCTTGATTGTTGGAAAGGGTACTTGAATTGTGAATATGAGGTAAGTGAGACTTTAAGCTTTGAGTGCTTGTTTTTCAAATTCATTTTGAAAATATATTTTGTCTACCCAGTCTATGTGTTGGGATGAGCGTGTGCTTGGCAGAATTGGTGGTCTTTGAGGATAGCCGAATATATTTTATTTTCAAGTACACTAAGATCTTTGTAAATTGTTTTTGTGATAAGATAGGACTATGTACGAAGAGATAGGGGCATTGTGTATGCTTCTTGATTTCCCTGAGGCATTGTGTATGCTTCCCTGTGCATTGTGTATGCTTCTTTATTCGATAAGGGACCTTGTGTATGCTTCTTGATAGATCTTGCGCATTGTGTATGTTGCCGAGGATATGTGGTGTTGACTAATTATTTTAATTGCCATTTGTGACAAGTCCATAGCGTAAATTGTATTGATATATATTTATGGATAGATGGTTCTTTGGAACATGTTGGATATGCTATTATGATATTATTTTTTATGCTTGTGGTGTGTTTGTATTTTCTAACACTTGTTTCAGGAGTATTTAAAGTGGCGAGTCAAGGATCTTACTGGATTATATTTATATATAGCTCACTCCTTACCTGCATGTCCATGCAGATAATTTTGGTGTGGACGAGGCTAGTGGCTGAAGAGTTGGTTGAGTGGATTCTATCATTGAGGTGAGCGGCCACATTATTCATGGAGGCCGCTGTTTCAGGTTTTCTGATTTAAAGTTATTTATTTCTTTCCTTGGGTTTCCATGCCCGACAACTAAACTCATGTTACTTTTTTTAGATGCTCCATGGTCTTATTGTAGGATTTGGGCTAGAGAATGAGTATTTGAGTGATTTTTAATCAATAGAGTGGTTATGGATTTCTTTGGATTATTATTCTCTATTTATTGGTTAGCATTGATGTGTCTAAACTTGCAGACAATTGTTTTTTTTTTGTTCTTATATAATTGGGTAAGTGAATGGATATTTGGTTCGTCCGATAAGTGGTGTTAGCGGGTGCCACTCACGTCTAAGGGGTATTTTAGGACGTGACATAATCTGATGTGGATCCACTAAACTGATGTCCATAAGGGACAAGGGAGTCATGCCTAAACTGACAGGTGACCCCTTTCTGAACCTACAGTGGTGCCGTAGTTCTGGGACTCAGGGACTGCTACTAAAGGTCTCAACCTAAACTGATGGGTGAGCCTTCATCCCTTCGTCCACTCAGTGCTAAGTCTACTCCAGACTGAATACATAAGCAATGAATGCAACTGAAATGTTGAATAGCTCAAATACTGATAATCATCTGAGAATGCAATAACATGATAATGAAACTGATAGCATTCTAATTCTGAAGCATAACTGACTGAATCATCTGCCTAGCAAGTATGAATTATGAGTACTGGAATTAACACATGCTAGGATTACTGAATTATGTACATATGACTAATCCTAGGTTCCTAAGAAAACATGTAATTATATCATACTCTGAATTGCAATGAATTCATAAGATTCAGGAATCCTAGGTCTTAAGAACTGATTGTTAACTGAAGAACTGGACTGAATCTACGAACTCAATGGGTGAAAGGAACCCACAGATGAAATCCCACATACCTGGAAGAAGATTCTAGCGTTTAACCTTTGGATTTGGGGCTGAACTTGAAGAAAACCTTCTTGCTTGTTCTTGAGAGGAAACACTTCTTTTCTTATTTGAAACTACTTAGTGTCGATTTAGTTTAGGAGTAATGAGCGAAAAAGAGTAAAAACCTTTAATTACTTCCAAAAAGACTTAGGATCAGAGTTAAAAGAATTGGAAAAAGACCAGAATGCCCTTGACTTAAAACAAAAATATTGTAGAAAATCCTTCACTGTATGGGCCGCCCGACGGGTATCGGACCTGAGACAGCCCATCGGCCAGGGCATCAAAACATGGCAGACTAGGGTTGGTCCTCTGGACAGTCCTCACGATGGCTCCCACAGCTCGTCGTGTGTACGATGGCCGTGGTGATTGCCCGTTGGGGTTGAGGAGACTTGGGAGGGGCGCTGGTGGTTTCCCATGGGCTGTTGCATGGCTCGTTAGACTTCCGACGCCCATAGGGATACCTGTCTAGTTGAGGTAAGCTGACAGAGCCTCTGGGATTTTCCCACAGGGACCCCAACGAGCCATCGTGTCCATGACGCCCATAGGTCAGCCCGTGGGGCCTGACTGGAGATGGAATTTTCTGAGTTTTTTCTGAGTTCTGGGTTTTAAATGTTTGGGTGAAATTCTGGGGTGTTACAATATCCCACCCTTTGGATCATTCATCCTCGAATGAAGACTAACTAAGCTGAGTTTGGAGAGAAAGAGCTGCAATCCTTAACAACTGAATACTGGGAGTTGATATGTGACTGGGTCCAATTCTAACGACATGAAAGCATGTTGAAAATACTGGAATAGCTAGGAAAACATGGTACTAAAAATGACATGCATAAGAGGAAACTGAGGGACTGGAGAGGAACTATTACCTCAAGTTGAAACTGGGTCGGAAGGAAAAAGGTGAGGATACTTGGCCATCATGAATGCTTCTGCTTCCCAAGTAGCTCCCTCGACTGGCTAATTCCTCCATAAAACTTTTACCAAAGCGAATTCCTTATTTCTCAACCTACTAACCTGACGGTCAAGAATTTCAACTGGAACCTCCTCATAGGTGAGTCTATCCTTCACAGTCACACTCTCTAAAGGTACAATAGATGTCGAATCACCAACACACTTCTTCAATAATGATACATGGAAAACTGGATGAACCGCTGCTAATTCTGCTGGCAACTCTAATTCATAAGCCACATTGCCAACCTTTTTCAGAATCTTGTAAGGGCCTACATATCGGGAACTAAGCTTTCCTTTCTTGCCAAATCTCATCACTCACACCCTTCATGGGTGACACTTTCAGGAAAACCCAATCATCTATTTTGAACTCTAAGTCCCTTTTCCTCATGTCTGCATAGGAATTCTGATGACTCTGAGCTGGCTTAAGTCTTTCTATGATGAGCTGAACTTTCTACATAGCCTCATGAACCAAATCTGGCCCAATCAAGGCTGCTTCACCTACTTCAAACCAATTAACCAACGATCTATATCTATGCCCATAAAGCGCCTCATATGGGGCCATCTGAATACTGGAGTGAAAAATGTTATTGTAGGCAAACTCTATGAGAGGTAGGTGATCATCCCAACTACCCTTGAAATCGATCACACATGCTCTCAGCATGTCCTCTAAGGTCTGAATGGTACGCTCTGCCTGACCATCTGTCTACGGATGAAATGTTGTACTGAGATTCACCTGGGTACCAAGACCCTTCTGAAATGATCTCCAGAAATGAGATGTGAATTGAGGACCCCTATCTGAGAGGATAGACAAGGAAACCCCATGCAACCTGACTATCTCGCTGATGTAGAGTCTGGCATAGTCCTCCGCTGAATATGAAGTCTTGATAGCCTAAAAGTGAGATGACTTAATAACTCTATCCACTATCACCCAAATGGAGTCATGCTGTCTGCGAGTACGAGGTAAACCCGTAATGAAATCCCTATTAATCACCTCCCACTTCCAAGTAGGAATGCTAATATCCTGAGTCACACCACCTGGTTTCTGATATTCTACTTTCACCTGCTGACAGTTGGGACACTTAGCCATAAAATCTGCAATGTCCCTCTTTATGATGTTCCACCAATAAACTTTCTATAGATCACGGTACATCTTAGTGGCACCGGGATGAATAGAATATATGGAATTATGGGCTTCTGTAAGGATCTGCTGCCTCAACTCACCTTTATTAGGTACACATAAATGACCCTGGTAGCGAAGCACACCATCTCTCCCTTGGGAGAAAACCTCTACTCTCTGCTGATGAACTGCACCTTTCAACTGAAGCAAGATTGGATCACTGTCCTGTTTCTCCTTAACCTCCACTACCAATGAAGATTCTGACCCATTCTGAACTATCACACCACCATCTATCGTGTCCATGAGGCAAACTCCTAAGCGAGCAAGCCTATGAACATCCTTGGCTATTTTTTTCCTCTCTTCCTCAACATGCTACACACTACCCATGGACAGTCTGCTGAGGGCATCAGCCACTACGTTGGCCTTACCCGGATGGTAGAGCATATTCATATCATAGTCTTTGAGGAACTCAAGCCACCATCTCTAACGAAGATTCAACTCTTTCTGGGTGAACACATACTGGAGGCTCTTATGGTCTGTGAGAACATCTACATGAACACTATATAAGTAGTGTCTCTAAATCTTTAAGGCAAACACAACAACTGCAAGCTCAAGGTCATGAGTCAAATAATTCTTCTCATGAATCTTATGCTGTCTGGATGCATAAGCTATGACCTTACCACGCTACATCAAAACACAACCCAAGCTGACTTTGGACCCATCACAATACACTAAAAAATCATCCAAACCCTCAGGCAGAATTAGGACGAGAGATGTAGTCAACTTGGTCTTAAACTCTAGAAAACTCTTCTCACAATCATCTGACCACTGAAACTTAATCTTCTTCTGAGTCAACTTGGTAAATGGGGCATCTATAGAGGAAAATTCCTCAACAAACCTCTGGTAATAACCAGCCAAACCCAAGAAACTTTTGATGTCTGTTAGAGAGGTAGGTCTGGGCCAGTTCTTCACTGCCTCAATCTTTTGAGAATCAACTCGGATGCCCTCACTAGACACCATATGACCAAGAAAAGCAACTGACTTCAACCAGAATTTATAATTACTAAACTTAGCGAATAACTGGCGATCTTTGAGAGCCTGCAACACCACTCTCAAATGGTCTACATGTTCGTACTTGCTACGGGAATATACGAGTATATCATTGATGAAGAAAATGATGAACAAGTCTATATACTGCTTGAACACTCTGTTCATCAAATCCATAAAAGCTGCATGAGCATTTGTTAATCTATATGACATAACTACAAATTTATAGTGACCATACCGAGTTCTGAAGGTTGTCTTCAGAATGTCATAATTTCTGACTCTGAGCTGATGATAGCCAGATCTGAGGTCTATCTAGAGAAGCAACTAGCACCTTGAATTTAGTCGAACAAGGTAGGAGAGTACTCATCCTAGATACAAGTCATCAATCCTGGGAATGGGATACTTATTTTTTATTGTGACCTTGTTCAACTGGCGTTAGGCGATGCACATCATGAGAGAACCATCTTTCTTACACACGAACAATACTGAAGCACCCCATGGAGAGATGTTGGGTCTGATGAAGCCCTTATCCAGAAGGTCTTTCAACTGTTCTTTCAATTCCTTAAGCTTAGCTGGATCCATCTTGTAAGGAGGAATTGAGATAGGCTGGGTATCTGGAAGTAGATCTATTCCGAAGTTGATTTCCCTTTTAGGAGGAACTCCGAGAAGATCTTCTGGAAATACTTATGGGAATTCATTCACCACTGGAACTGACTCAAGAGTTGGGGTCTCAGAGTTTGAATCCTTAACCCAAACAAGATGATAGATATACCCTTTGGAAATTATTTTTCTGGCCTTAAGGTAAGAGATGAATCAACCTACAAGCACTGAGGTATTACCCTTCCACTGTAAGAGTGGCTCATTTGGAAACTGAAATTGAACGATCCTAGTTCTGCAATCAACTAAGTCATAACAAGAATGTAACCAATCCATGCCTAGAATAATATCTAAGTCAATCATTTCTAACTCTACAAGATCGGCTGAGGTGACTTTCTGAGAAACTATGACAGGGTAATTTCTGTATACCCGTCTAGCTATAACTGGGTCACCAACTGGAGTAGAGACTGAGATGGGTTCTAGGAGGACTTCTGGACTAACACCAAAGTCTGATGCTATATAAGGAGTCATAAAGGAAAGTGTAGCTCCGGGATCTAAAAATGCATAAACATCAGTATTAAAAACTCGTAAGGCGACCACCACTTGTATTAGAAGAGGATAGATATACCCTTTGGAAATCATTTTTCTGGCCTTAAGGTAAGAGATGAATCAACCTACAGGCACTGAGGTACTACCCTTCCACTCTAAGACTGGCTCATTTGGAAACTGAAACCAAACGATCCTAGTTCTGCAATCAACTGAGGCATAACAAGAATGTAACCAATCCATGCCTAAAATAATATAGAAGTCAATCATTTCTAACTCTACAAGATCGGCTGAGGTGACTTTCTGAGAAACTATGACAAGGCAACTTCTATATACTTGTCTAGCTATAACTGGGTCACCAACTGGAGTAGAGACTGAGATTGGTTCTAGGAGGACTTCTGGACTAACACCAAAGTCTACTGCTATATAAGGAGTCACAAAGGAAAGTGTAGCTCCAGGATCTAACAATGCATAAACATCAGTATTAAAAACTCGTAAGGTAACCATCACTTGTATTAAAAAAGGCACCCTGCTGAGTAGGGCGACCTGCTGGAGCTGCTATAGAACTAGCCTGATTCTGAGCACTAGTATCCCTACCCTTCTGAGAATTCACTAGGCACTCTTTCCTTCTGTGGCCTGGCTTACCACACTGAAATAATTACCACTGCCTTCTATACACTCACCTTGGTGGTTCCTACCACACTTCTTGCAAACTAGATGAGTGCGCCCTATCCCACCTATCCTGCTTGGACTTAGGCACTGGGGCACTAGTAGAAAATGGGGCCGGAGCTGAATATTTTTGATGGAACTGAGAACGGTTACCACCCTCTGACCTCTGCTGAGAGTAGTTGAAGTCACATGTTCTAGCTCTCTTACTGTCTTCTCCCGTCTCTTTGATTTTCTCCTCCTCGATCTGCTGAGCATAAGTAACCAACCTAGAAAAATCCATCTCCATAACCAGCATAGAAGTCTTGCACTCCTTGACCACATCATCGGACACCCCATATATGAACTTACTCATACGGGCCCTGGAGTCAGCTACTATTGCCAGAGCATACTAAGAACAACTGAGTGAACTTGAGAGAATAATCCTTCACACTTATGTCATCCTGCTTTAGGTTGATGAACTCTTGGACCTGGGCTTTACTGAGCTCAAGTGGGAAGAACCTGTCCAGAAATGCAGTCTTGAAGTGGTTCCAATCCACCGGACCTGCATCAGCACAATGGGACTCCTTCCAATGCTGATATCAAGTATAAGCCACTTCATTCAGCTGGTAGGTGGCTAAATATGCACTCTCGATCGGAGTGAAAACCATAATATTATCACCTTCTGAATGTCGTCAAGAAACTCCTGTGGATCCTATTCGAACTTGGACCCATGAAATTCTAGAGGGTTCATCCAAGTGAAGTTTCAGATCCTAACTACGACAGAGTTGGTCTGAGGTGGAGCTGGTGCCACATCCTGCTGATTGACCTGAGCGGTCATGGCCTGAGCAAGCACCTAGAAAGCAGCCCTAAATTTAGCATGGGTAACTTGTTCATTCATAGGTCTGCTGGATCTTCTGGTGCTGGCTGATTCCTTGCATTGGCTCTTCTGGGAGGCATTTTTGTGAAACACGTAGAGCACGAGTTAGAAGGAGATTAAATAGAGTTCATAGTCTATAGCACGAGCTGGAAAAGAATGAAGTGAAATTTTTCCCTAATGACATCTCATAGCTTTTCCCCCATAATTGTGGCGCACTTGATCATACCCATGAAAAAGACTCTACTCGACGCGGCTTTCAGACACCCTAGACACTTGAACTTGAGGCTCTGATACCAAGTTTGTCATGCCCCGAGCCTACATCCTAGATGCGACACGGTGCTCGGTATCACAAATGACCCCAAGCTAACCCATGGTCTGGCATATCTAGGCAAATCCTAATAAATATGAACTGTGCAGAAAACTGAACTGATTAAAATGTATAATAGTTGGGAAAGAACCCAAATATGTCTGAATATATATGTATATATGTGAAGAGTGATGAGTCTGAGAGTGAGCTGAAATACTCAAAAGCTGATTCTAGTCTATGTCTAAAAGCCTCTAACTGAAGTGAGTTGCTGGGACAAGCCCCCAACTAACTCTGAAACGCTGAAACTGAATTAGCAATACTAAAATAATCAAATCTTACTATCGTCCTTGAATCTAGGAGGACTAACCACTGAGCTGCTGAGTAAGGACTGGAAATCAGGCTAAGCGCGGTCTGAATGCTAAGCACCTGAACCTACATCATAAAATGATGTAGCACAAAAGTATGTCAGTACTTCGGATGTACTAAGCATGCAAGATATAACCAAAGCTGTAAAACATGGATACTAATATAGTAGTGTATACTGAAATATAAACTGAAGAGTAACTGTATGTAATGACCAAGTAACTGACATGAGTATCATAATATGATGACCTGAGCTGAATAACTGAATACACGGTAAATGCAATACATACCCCAAGCTGAGCTGGCTGTGGGACCAACCAATAACCCTGCATGGAAGGGTATTCATACCTTGCCAAGGGTATAAACTAATCTGACGTGGATCCACTAAACTGATGTCCACAAGAGACAAGGGTGTCATGCCTAAACTGACGGGTGACCCTTTTCTGAACCTACGGTGGCACCATAGTTTTGGGACTCAGGGACTGCTACTAAAGGTCTCAGCCTAAACTGATGGGTGAGCCTTCATCTCTTTGTCCACTCGGTGCTAAGTCTACTTCCAACTGAATACATAAGCAATGAATGCAACTGAAATGCTAAATAGCTCAAATACTGATAATTATCTGAGAATGCAATAACATGATACTGAAACTGATAACATTCTAATTCTGAAGCATAACTGACTGAATCATCTATCTAACAAGTATGAATTATGAGTACTGGAATTAACACATGCTAGGATTACTGAACTATGTACATATTACTAATCCTAGGTTCCCAAGAAATCATATAATTATATCATACTCTAAATTGCAATGAATTCATAAGGTTCAGGAACCCTAGGTCTGAAGAACTGATTGTTAACTGAAGAACTGGGACTGAATCCAGGGACTCAATGGGTGAAAGGAACCCACTGATGAAATCCCATATACCTGGAAGAATATTCTATCGTTGAACCTTTGGATTTTGGGCTGAACCTGAAGAAAGCTCTCTTTCTTGTTCTTGAGAGGAAACACTTCTTTTCTTGTTTGAAACTGCCAAGAGTCGATTTAGTTTAGGAGTAATGAGGGAAAAAGAGTAAAAACCCTTTAATTACTCCAAAAATGATTTAGGATCGGAGTTAAAATAATTAGAAAAAGACCAGAATGCCCCTGACTTAAAATGAAAAGTTGCAAAAAATCATTCGCCGGACAGGCCGCCTAACGGGCGTTGGACCTGAGACGGCCTATCAGACAGGGCGTAAAAATAGGGCAGACTAGGGTTGGTCCTCTAGACAGTCCCCATGATAGATCCCATGGACCATCGCATCCATGACGGTCATGGTGATTGCCCGTCGGGGACGAGGAGACTTGGAAGGGGAGCTGGTGGTTTACCACGGGCTGCTCAATGGTGCTTTGGACCTTCGACGCCCATGGGGACCCCCGTCTGGCTGAGGTAAGCTGACAGAGCCTCTGGGCTTCCCACGGGGACCTCAATGGGCCATCGTGTCCACGACGCTCGTCGATCAGCCTGTGGGGCCTGACTAGAGATGGAGTTTTCTGAGTTCTTTCTGAGTTCTAGGTTTCAAATGCTGGTCTGAAATTTTGAGGTGTTACAATTGATTACCTCTATAAGTTAGAGTGCCACTATACACATGAATGCTAAACTCTCCCTTAAAGACTATATCTGCATAGGTTAAAACATTCTGCTAGGACTTCTTTCTGAAATAGTCTCCTAGCTTCTCTTTTGTCTCCAAGGATAACACTATAGAATTCATACCCTTACTATCTTATCAACATCATACCTCCAATCCTTTATCCACCCAAATCAAAAGGGATAAAGCATATAAAAAGAGGCTAAAAATAATCTATCTTATTTAAAATTCCTAGCTTCAGCACTCGGGGACACTATATAATACACACCTATCATTCTCCACACTTTTCCACTCAAGAATATTAAACTTTGCATACATAACACCTTCAGAGCTTAGAATTTTGTGTAACAACATACTACTGCGGATATACATCATTCTTTATAACATTCAAGGCCCTTCTTCACCTAATGACTTAGCCTCCAATCACCTATCTATCTCTAGCTCACATATGTATATCTTTCTTAAATATTAACACTTGCCACAAGTTATAAATTTAAGTTCTTGCATACACTATATCAAGCCTACTAGATCAATTCCACTTAACAAGCATTAAAACCCTCATGCTATCATCCTTCTCACCACAGAGATCATCTAAAGTTCAAGCTTAGCATCTAGTACTTAAACATGGATAGCAACATAAATTCAAACTACACCAACTACAACTACAAGATAAAAAATCAGGAAATACTAGTCCACTGCAAGTTTATGAAAAAACTATAATCGACCCTAATCACACCTCATATCTAACTTTAGCCTACAAGCACATTCTTCTTCACGACATTACTACTACTCCTTACTACCTCATTATACATCTCTTCCCTAAACGGTATTTATACCCTTGTGAATATCATGGGTCCTCTCTTCAAACTCATAAGGTACCGTCTAAATTTTCCAATTTTTTAACCATCACTTCCTTGCGTTCACAACATAGACTTGATCCTTACTAACATAATACACGCCATCATGGACTTCTCCCTCGTTCAAGTATACTTCTAAGTTAACTTAACCAACAATCCTTTCTTTATTATCTACCATAAATTCTACAAAAAATTGACTATGTCAAAGTCAACACCTAAGGGTATATCAGCCCCATCAATCACTTAATATGACTCTATATACATAATTCAATCACACACTATCACCACTTTAAGGCTACTACACTTCTGAATTTATATTTCTGGCTCTGGGATTATTCTACTGCTGATGACTTACAATCTCTCAAATCACCCTATCTCTTGGGTGACAACACTACCTAAACATTCAAATATAGTCTTCTCCCCTCAAATATATTATATATACTAAGGTTTCAAAAGGGGTCTGAGAGCATATCATACTTTGGCTCAATGCACGATTCATATGATCAAGAGCAAGTGTTCATCTTTCGAATCAATGGACTTAAATGCACTAATGGGCTACTCTCAAGCCCTTATGCAGTCTCTAAACTATCTGATGGCTCTATCTTAGAGCACCACATAGATAGGAATCTGATTTTTACTGCTTTTATCACCTCAAAGATGAGGCATTATCAGCGGGATTAGAACAACACATAAATCTGCATAAGTTTCTTAGGATAGCCTAATTGCACGATCTAGAGTGTGAAAAAATGGAAAAGTTTTCTTAAATGTCTGTAGTCCCTCATTTATAGAAGTAGGCCCCTCATAACCATAAAAAGGATCCTACTGACATGACTTTATAGACTCCCTAGGATACTTAAACTTTGTGCTCTAATACCAAGTTTGTCACGCCCTAAACCTACATCCTGGATGCGACTGACACCTAGAACAACAAGTGTCCCGAGCGAATCCTTGGTCTTGCATACTACTAACTTAGAACATTCATTTATGCGGAAGCTCATAGAGTGGACAAATAATAAGCTAATGTTTACTTTTAGAAAATAATCCCAAAATAAGATCAATCTTTACCATAAAGAAATATAAGTTTGAAAACTTTAGAAAATAACCGAAAGTTATTACTGACTGTCTAACTGTCTAATGAAGCCTCTAAAACAACTGAAGAAGTAAGTCAACTGGGACAAGGCCCCCGGCTGCCTTTATATAAAAAAAGTGACTAAAGACTGAACTAAAAACTGATGATGACATCTAAGTCCTTTGAATGCAAGGAGGACTCACCACAAGCTGAGTATACATAGTTGATCAAATGTTTGGTCATGACCCTGAGTCTGAGTACTGGAATTTACATCATGAGATGATGTAGCACAAAAGGAGAGTCAATAAAACAAAATTTATGGGTATGCAAGATAAATTGAACATAAGGGCATAATATAGCTAACAACTATAAACTGAGTAGGATCAATACGTAGACAAAATCTATATGCATGAGGTAAAGACTAAAATATGAGCAATGACCATTTAAAACATTTCAAAGTTGATGTCATAATAAGAGAGTCTTTGACCCAAAATCTGAAACACAGGTTGAGATTTACATAGTTGAAATAACGTCATTTTTATGCTTCCATAAGTAGCCAAATCAATGTCTAAGTAAGACAATATATAATCAGATGGCTAAGTGCCAAAGTACTTTCAAAATAATACTTGTTTCTTTAGAAAATTTCTTATAACCGACATACATCAATGAGCTCATAATGTCCAATCATCACCCGATTAGGAAGCTGTTAAATACCGTGTTGGGGCATAGAATGTGAGTTGTACTTATTAATCCAAACTGAGACTCTTTTGGGCTAAACAAAAATTTTCTACTTGAGGAACAATCCCTTCCTAAGTTGGCATACATAGACTTGGGGTTTAGGTTTATCTATACCCTTACCCATCTCGGTGCTAAATAGTCCTCCCAAATATAATTAGATGCTCATGATTTAGAATCTTTGTTTCAGAGGTACTGATATATTCTTAGAGATTTTACTCCACTTTAGTTCTTTAACTGAACTATCTGTGAGCGTGTGCCCTAAACTATCAACTTTGAGTCTATGCTCAACCTTTAAAATTTAAAATAACTGAACTTTCTTTAAACATACTATGTGACATAAATACAAGGAAATTCCATAAAGATCATATCTTGAATTTTGAAGAGAAGTACAAAGTAACTTTCTTTTATGCATAACTTATTCAAAAACATGATAAGATATCAAAGGTTGAGAAACAATTTAGAATTTTATATCTTGCTATAGCTTTTCAAGGTTAAACATCAATAAAATCAACCCAAGAATTTAATATAAGAAACTTATAGTCATGGGGTTAAAACCCTAACTTTGAACTTCTATTTACGGTAACTTTGAAACTATGGGCATCAGGGTGGATGGATTCCCGCCACTAAATTCTTACATGCCTTAATTTCTTCCACAACTTCAAGGAAGAACCCTAGCTTTAAGGAAGAACTCCAAGAAATCTTTTCTTGAAATTCTTGAATTCGTTTCTTGAAAATCCAATGGCCAAGGGTTAAGATTTCTACTAACAATTCGTAAATAGATGAAAGAAACTATATTGAGTTACCTATAAATCCTTGTGAGAACTTACCTTGGTGAAGGAGGAGGAGAGTAGGAGAGAAAATACGTTCTAGGTCTGAAGAATGGCCAAAGAATTAAAAAAAATAGGTTAAAATTGACTTTAAAAGGTCCCTGTCGGCCCACCTGTGCTTGAACATGCGCTGGCATGTGAGAACCCGCGACATGCAGGTGGTCCATACCTTCTTTCTAGAAATTTGGCCAAAATCCCCACATGCGCTTGGACATGCGGCCGCATGTGGGCTTCCGCGTCATGAATGTGGCTCGAACTTGTTTTTCAGACTGTCAGTCAAAACGAAAATGACCATAACTTTTCACTCCGAGCTTTGTTTAATGAGCGGTCAGTGGCATTGGAAAGAAAACTCAAAGATATTTAATTTGGTGGGTACTAGAACATATAACACTTCATATTTTAGGAGGAGTTATTATTTGAAGTTGATCCTAGCAAAAACTTATATGAAAACTTAATCGGTAGAGAATCATTCAACTTAATTTTGTGCTAGAGGTTTCTTATGACCTTAATTCGTATACAATACACGTCCTACACTTAAGAAATGATTTTAACACCTAAGTAAAATAAAAGTTCATCGAGTTTGAGTCTAACCACACTCTTAAAATGGTTCAAATCTTAGCCTGAAAGCATGGGGTATTACAAGTTTACCTCACTATCATCCTCAGCATTTGACTTGTCCATGAGTGCAAATGGGGACTCAAATTTTGAGGGTACATCATGAAGATCTAACATGGAAGAATCTTCTTGATCCTCTCCATCCTTAGATTCACGAGATGTTTCTTCCCAGGCTGTCAGAGCTTGCTTCACAACATTGTCTGCAACATCTCCTTTTTTTGAACTTCTCGGCCTCCTGGTTCCTTTTTTGAACTTCTCAGCCTCCTGGTTCCTCTTGAATACCTTCTCAGAATTGTTCATGTAGTAGTCCTGCTTGTGAAGTGAAAACTCTTTAATGAAGTGTCCAGGCTTTACACATTTGTGGCAACAATCATCTCCTCTTAGGTATTTGCTTGTGCTTTCATTTCTAGGAAAGACACCATTCTTTCTCACTCTCTTTAGAAATCTCCGAGTGATATAGTACATGTCTGGACCATCCTCACTTGATTCACTCTAGGCTTCTTTGAGTACAAGATCTTTTCCTTCTTAGGTTCTCTCTTTCTGATCTTGTTGTTTCTTTAGCTCATATATTTTGAGGTTGCCGATCAACTCACCTATAGTTAGTTTTTGAAGATCTTTTGCTTCAGAGATGATATTTACCTTGCTTTCCCAGATAGGTGAAATGTTGAGTACCTTGTGATTAAGCTTTTTTGTCTTGATAACTTCACCAAGACAGTAAAGTTCATTGATTATAGAGATGAACTTGGTATGCATGTCTTGAATAGACTCACCCTGCTTCATTTTGAAAAGTTCATACTGAGTAGTGAGCATGTCTATCTTGGACTGCTTTACTTGACTTGTTCCCTCATGAATTTTCTGCAAAGCTCTCCAGATCTCCTTTGTTGTCTCACACGATGAGATCCGATTATATTCGCCAAGTACTATTCCACAGACAAGGATCCTCTTTGCCTTGAAGTTCTTCTCAACAGCTTTCCTTTCAGCATCATTATATTCTTTTCTTATCTTTGGAGTTTGGACAACATCATTAATTGTCATTTTTTTCATGGGAGCATAGGGATCATCGCAAATAACGTTTCACAACTCAGTACATATTTGTCTTCCACCACCCATAGTACTGGCCATTGAATTTAGATGGTCATATTGTAGATTGTCCTTCTTCTAAATTTGATGGAGCATGCATGAGAAGAGTTCCTTTCTAGGTGTTAAACTTTTAAAAAGAATCTGTTCTTATACTAATTGATAGTTTGTATGAGTCCAGCACAACACTGAGAATCAAGTTCTCTACTTGTTTCTACATCTTTAAATAGAAAGTAAAGAAGATAGCATATTTACGTTGTAACCTCTTTGCTCAAGAGAGTAAAATCACGATATACTCACATCGGATTTTCCAGAACTCCACTAACAACACTGAGCAATGTTTAGATTACAACCTATTGCAATCTAGGAATTAAACTCTTAATACCTCACCCTTAACCATTAAGGGTATCAAACGGGCGTGTTGGGCTGAAATTGGAGAGGTTAAAATGAGTTGAATTATAATCGGGTTGGGTTGATCCGCCCAAGTTTACTTTAGGTTAAATTGAGTTGGGTTAAATTGGGCTAAAAACTGGGTTGGGTCATGACTCGCGCAATTTGACCTGCTTAATCTAAACAATACTATTATACTAACATACTTTTATAGTATTATACTATTATCACCCACCCCCACCTCCACCCACCTACCCACCCACACTCCAATTTTTTTTTAAAATTTATACACCACCTACCCTTCCCCACCCCAACCCACACCTAATTTTATCTTAAAAAATTAATTTTTTCTACCCCACCCCTAATTCTCAACTTGCGTACCGAACACAAGAAAATAAGTAAGAAAGAACTTATTTTTCTAAAAAATATTTTTGATTGGGGGTGGAGTAGGGTGGGTGGTGGGGTAAGGTGCAGGTAGAGGGTGGGGTAGGTAGGATGGGGATAGGTAGAGTGGTAGATGTAGGTTGAGGGTGGTGCGGGTGGGGTAGAATTTATTTTTAATAAATTGGGGGGGAATGGGGTGGGGGTAGGGGGTAGGTGTGGGGTAGAAAAAAATTAAAAAAAATTATGGGATGGGTGAGGTGGAGGTGGGGGTGGGGCAGTTAGACTCCGTGAATTTTGAAAGAGAAGATCTAGTGATTCAATATTTCTTACATTGTTAATGTATATAACTTAAATTCAATCTCTAATTTTACCACCCTTTTAGTTAAGTATACTTTATTAGTTCTCCCTTTGGGAAGCTAGGAGGGAGGGATAGGTGTTAGGATGCCTCTATATTCCCCAAGTTTGGGACAAAAATAATCAACAAGATCATTGAAATTTGATGTTCATATTGCATCATAGTTATAGGTTGTAAAATTGTGCAAGTTAATTTGTTACTTTGGGTTTAAGAGCCTACCTGTTCGGCCATGGGCATATATATTGTAAAAGATATTTACTGTGAGTCTATGACATCCATGATGGAGAGCGAGTCAAAGAGAAGGAGTAATAGGCTTATAGGACAACAAACTTTTGAAGTAGTGATGCACATGATACCTTAGGTAAATCTCGTGTTCGGGTAGGAGATGAAACTCGAAATAGCCCTGTCTATCATGACTTTATCCGCTATTTTCGGAATGGGAGAGACTAGGTGAGAGGTGAACCTTCTGTCTTCATTTTAAAGTATAACACAAGTTCACACGGATCGCGTGTTTTCGGTCCCATTATGGAGTATCCCATTAATGAAAAAATCTATAAGGCATGTTAGGCCAAATCGCACAATACATGCCATGGGCTTGGGACTTTACATAATAAAGTTATTTAAAAGTTAAACTACCTAAAGAGACATACCTCCTTACCATATTTACTAACTCTCCCACTACTTTATTTTAATTACTTAATATACCATATGTTAATCAAAAAAATATTCGGATACATCGCCTCGGGTGGTGATACATCACCTCACCTCGTGATACATCGCCTCACCTCGGATACATCCGACCCGATGTATCAAAGGTAAAACCAAAGAATGTCGATGTATCAGAGTGGTTTTGAGATGTATCTAATGGGATTCTGATGTATCCAAGTAGTTTGAGGATGTATCCCGAGGTGAGGCGATGCAGCACGAGGTGAGGCGATGTATCCCGAGGTGAGAGATGTATCCGAGCGGAATTGAAGTGGGAAAAAGAGTAATTAACTCCCAAAAATGTATGTTTTATGTAAGTTACCCTTATTTAAAAGGACAAGTGTGAGTAACTCTCTATAATACATATTGCTCGATAATCAAGACAAGTTGGTAACTAATCTAATATAACTGTAAAAAAGTTGTGTAAAAATTCTTGGACTACAATTTCGTTTCTTATATGCTTAACCTTTTAACAACAATTAACTAAAAACAGGAAAATGTGCAGACTCGTCTTTGAAACTATTATTAGAGGTACTTGTTTGCAGTAGTTATTAGAGAATAAAATAACATTGAATTATAGTTTTATTAAAGGGATAATTTCAAATATGTACAAAAAGTAATAAGTTTATAATAAATATAGTCAAGTTTTTTTTACAAAAAAATTAGCCCAAAAATAAACTAGCCACAAAAAAATAGCCGCATGTATATATAATGTATATGTAATGTATCGATAATGTATAAAAATTATGTAATGTATCAGTATTATATAAATGGTGTATAAACGTGAATCAATATTGTATAAATAGTGTATAAACATGTATCAATATTGTATAAACGATATTTAAACGTGTATCGATATTGTATAAATAATTATGTAATGTATCGATATCCATATTTATTTCTTTAAAAAAGAAGAATCAGCGAAAAAAGTTTAAAAAAACACCGATTTTTCTTAGATCGTGTATAAATCAAGTACAAACGAGTAGCTTGGTCCGCATAGCTTACTTCTTTCTATTCATTCCCGACGAACTCAAAATCTCCTCTAAACAATCCCAAATTTTAAGATATGAGCTCCTCTCAATGTTTCGAGTCTTTTAATATGTTATTCACTCAAAATGATTTATATTTGCGGCATGTCAAATTTTAAAGAAAAATGGAACACAACAAAGAAAAAAGAAGAAGAAGCAGGAAAAAGAATAAAAAAGAAGAACGAAGAATCAGGAAGAAGAATAAAAAAGAAGAGGAGGAATTAGAACGAAGAAAAAAAAAAGAAGCAGGAAGAAGAAGAAGCAGAAAGAAAAAAGAAGCAGGAAGAAGAAGAAACAAAAAGAAAAAAGAAGTAACAGTTAGGGATTATGGCCAAAATAGCCCACGAAATTACATGGAGTGTTCTCAAAAGTGAGTGGTCTTCAATATATGCCCCTCATAAGAAAAGTCTTTAAAAAATACCCTTCCTTCCTTTTTATGTATAGAACATATACATTTTTGCCCCTCTACACCATAACTCTCCATGTTCATTTGTCTCTCAACTCTTAATTTTCATTTTTCTTTTTTCTTTTATCTTTTTAATTTTTTATCTTTTTTTTTTCTCAATTTTTTTTTAATTCTCGTTTTCTTTTTTCTCAACCTTTATTTTCTTTTTTTTTTCTTTTTTTTTTTTTTTTTCTCAACCTTTTTTTTTTTTTTTTTTTTTTTTTTTCTTTTTTTTTTTTCGCTTTTTTTTTTAATCTTTATTTTTTTCTTTTCTCTTTTATTCTTCTCTTTTTTTCTTAACCTCTATTATTTTTTTCTAATGAACAAAAAAAGTTGGATAATCCGCAAAGAAGATCTTCTTTCTTTAAAATCGAAGTAAACTTAAGAGCGTGCTTTGTTGTTTGGAAGTCCTTTGGAACAAGTCTTGCCTGTAAGACAAATGTTATAGAACATCTCATAAATCAAGACACAATGAGGTAGTGTCAAGCCTTGCTCGTGGGGCATAACTTGTTGTTTGAAAAATTCTTGAGCTAAGTCTTACCTCTAAGGCAAGAGTTATAGAGCATCTCATAAATTAAGACACAATGAAGTAGTGTTAACTCTTGCCCATGGGGCATAACTTATTTTTTGGGAGGCCCTGGGCTAAGTCTTGCCTCTAAGGCAAACGTTATAGAGCATCTCATGATCAAGACATAATGTGCTAGTGTCAACTCTTGCCAATGAGGCGTAACTTGTTGTTTGAAAGTCTTTGAGCTAAGTTTTGCCTCTAAGACAAGAGTTATAGAGCATCACATAAATCAAGACACAATGTGGTAGTGTCAACTCTTGCCCATGGGGCGTAATTTGTTATTTGGAAGTCTTTGGGCTAAGTATTGCCTCTTAGGCAAGCGTTATAGAGCATCCCATAAATCAAGCACAATATGATAGTGTCAACTCTTGCCCATGGGGCGTAACCTTTTTGTTTGAAAGTCCTTGGGCTAAGTCTTGTCTCTAAGGCAAGAGTTATAGAATGTCTCATAAATCAAGACACAATGAAGTAGTGTCAAGTCTTGCTCGTGGAGCATAACTTGTTGTTTGAAAATCCTTGAGCTAAGTATTGCCTCTAAGGCAAGAGTTATAGAGTATCTCATAAATTTAGACATAATGAAGTAGTGTGAACTCTTGCTCATGGAGCGTAACTTGTATTTTTTGAGAGGTCCTTGGGCTAAGTCTTGCCTCTGAGGCAAGTGTTATAAAACATCTCATAAATCAAGACACAATATACTAGTGTCAAGTCTTGCTCATGGACGTAATTTGTTGTTTGGAAGTCTTTGGGCTAAGTCTTGCCTCTAAAGCAAGAATTATAGAACATCTCATAAAAAAAATAAAGGTCGAAAAAATTGATTAAAAAAAAGAGAAAGAAAAATTAAAAACCAAAGAAAAAATAAAAAATAGAAGTTGAGAGAAAAAAATAAATATTGAGAAAAAACGAAGAATAAAAACAACAACAACAACAACAACAACATACCCAGTGTATTCCCACAGCGTGGGGTCTGGGGAGGGTAGAGTGTACGCAGACCATACCACTACCTCAGAGGTGAGGTAGAGAGGCTGTTTCCGATAGACCCCCGGCTCAAGACAAAACAGTCTAAAAATAGGCTAAAAAGGACATAACAATGATACAGGATAAAAAATAAGATAAAACTACAAAAGACGATACGGAAGTAATATGTAGTAACAAACAATAGACAAGCAGACAGAAACAGAGCACTGCCACAAAATACTACCACGAGGAATCCAAGAACCAGAAACTATAAGCGTAACACTACGTTTACTAGTCGGGACAATAAGGAAAAACACTCCTACCTACTAGCCTACACCCACTTCTACCTACTACTCTTCTACTCTAATCCGCGTCCTCCACACCTTCCTATCTAGGGTCATGTTCTCGGTAAGCTGCAACTGCGCCAAGTCCTGTCGAATTACCTCTCCCCAATACTTTTTCGGTCTACCTCGTCCTCTCCTGAAACCATCCATAGCCAACCTCTCACACCTCCGCACTGGAGCATCCGTGCCTCTCCTCCTCACATGGCCGAACCATCTCAACCTCTCTTCCCGCATCTTATCTTCCACCGATGCCACACCCACCTTATCTCGGATATCCTCATTCCTAATCCTATCTCTCTTAGTAAACCCGCACATCCATCGCAACATCCTCATCTCCGCCACCTTCATCTTTTGAATATGGGAGTTCTTTACTGGCCAACACTCTACTCCATACAACAAAGCTGGTTGGACCACCACTCTGTAGAATTTCCCTTTAAGTTTAGTAGGCACCTTCTTATCACACAAGACTCCAGATGCGAGCCTCCATTTCATCCACCCAACACCAATACGATGGGTGACATCCTCATCAATCTCTCCATTTCCTTGGATAATAGACCCAAGATACTTGAAACTCCCTTTCTTTTGGATGACCTGTGTATCCAGCTTCACTTCTACGTCATCTTCCTGAGTCGCCTCACTGAACTTGCACTCCATATATTCAGTCTTGGTCCTGCTCAACCTAAACCCCTTCGACTCGAGGTTCTGTCTCCAAACCTCCAACTTAGCATTAACTCCTCCGCGAGTCTCGTCCACCAAAACTACATCATCCGCAAATAACATGCACCATGGCACCTCACCTTGTATTTGCCGCATCAATACATCCATTACCAAGGCAAATAGAAATGGGCTAAGGGTCGATCCCTGGTGCAACCCCATTAACACGGGAAAGTGCTCCGAATCTCCTCCCACAGTTCTAACGCGAGGCTTGGCCCCCTCATACATGTCCTTAATTGATCTGGTGTACGCCACGGGTACACCTCGAGCCTCCAAGCACCTCCAAAGGACCTCCCTAGGGACTTTATCATACGCCTTTTCTAGATCGGTGAACACCATGTGCAAGTCCTTCTTCCTTTCCCTGTACTGCTCCACCAGTCTTCTAAGGAGATGAATAGCTTCTGTAGTCGAGCGTCCTGGCATAAAGCCGAACTGGTTCTCTGAAATAGGCACGATCTGTCTCAACCTCAACTCCAAAACGAAGAATAAAAAGACAACAAAAAATAAAGGTTGAGAAAAATAAAAAAATAAAAACATAAAAAATAAAAGGAGAAAAAAATAGAATTGAGAGGAGAAAAGAAAAAAAAAAGATTGAGAAAAAAAAAAAAACGTAGAAGAAAGAAAAAAACAAAAAATAAAAGAAAAATAAAGGTTGAGAAAAAAGGAAAAAAAATAGAAATAAAAAAAAGAAATATATATAAAAGTTGAGAGACAAATGAGCATTGAGAGTTATTTAAAAATATTTGAGGTGTAGAGGGGCAAAAATGCAAAGTCACTCCCTTTAAAGGGCATTTGTGTAGTTATCCCAAAATAGCCAACAAAGGTAATAAATGAGTAATAATTTTAAAGTGGGTTATTTTGAGTGTAAATAAGTTTGATGAGCTGACATTTTACCTAATTTTCCCTTTATTAAATTAGAGTGGCACAACATTGTTTAAACACAACAAAAATAAAAAACATGCTTGTCAGCCGCCCCTAGACAAATTCAGACGCTGCACTAAGCATGCTCCACATATAGTAAAAATGTTTCAAAAATTTTTCTGGAAAGAATATATTATTTGATCTTTCATGCCAAAGGAGGCATGGACTAGGAAGAATATAGTAGTAAAAGAAGCAGGGAGTATCTTGTTATTTAACTTGTGTGATCACATCATATTTAGATTTATTAGAAAAGTAACACATATATTTATGTTTACTATATTAACATACCAAATTAAATATATACAAGGTTGAAACTGTTAATTTGTTATGTGAAACAAAGTTATGTTATTAAATTACATATTGTCTCTCAACATTTACTGTTATTAAATTACAAAGTTTATGGATTTTGGCCGTTACAACTGAGTTGCAAATAAAACCTGCAAACTTTCAACTTTGTATAGCTATAGGATCTTCACTCTCTCTGCCACCAATTCAGTAATACAGAGTCTCAAAAGTTTCATAACATACAGAATTAAAGTGAAACTTGTGACATATTTTCTGATTTTTCCCAAGATCAAGAATCTTCAATGAATAGTGATTCTAGACGCATACGCATGATGTTAGATTCCAAGTCAAGGTACCTCTTTTTTTTTTTTCTTCTGCTGCTACTGATATACTTGTCTCAGTTTTTTCTCTATGAGGTGGTGTTTGAGACAATTTGCGGGCACCATAACTATTTTATTGGTCACATGTTATCTTCCACCAAGGCTTAGACAAAAACGAGAAACGATTAATTGACCTTTTTTTGTCTTGTTTATTGAACATTTGAGTTTGCATGATCATAAAGACTGAATCTTTGATGTTTTTGGTGGATTTTCAGAGCTGCGTCAAATGATTCGGGAAAGAGGAGAAATACTTCAATCATTTCAAAAACAATTTCTGCATCCAAGCTTTGTAGATGTGATGCTTTGGGATCACAAATTGATACCAATGCCCTTGTTTCTCTTGAAAGGAAGCCCTCTGTTAAGCGTTCGTCTGAGGTATTATAAAAATTGTGATTTACTTATTATCTAGGTACTCAGTATGAAAATTCTGTTTCAAAGATACTTTAAAAAAGAGTACTACTATTAATTCAGACACATGAAGAAATGGATACTTAGAATTGATATAGTCGGCTCCAGCTAGTTTGGGATTGTGGCGTAATCATAGTTGTTGTATTAAATCAACACAAAAATGATGAATTGACTCCCATATTTAAGATCTCACATTCTTTAGTGTGCCGATGGATAAATATTTTTTCATTTTAATTTTATTTACTCAAGTGTATTAAAGGGATTTAAGCAAACAAATTCTTGATTCTTTTTCCTTTTTTTGGGGAAGCGATCTTTTTGATGACTATGATAATGGTTTTGTTTTGTCCAAAAATATGTAATTTTGTTTTTTGTGTATGTAGAATCGGACCAATAGATTTGGTGTCATGCAAGAACAAATGGAAAAACTTGAGGAGGATTTGAGAGAGACTAGAGAGCAATTAGGTTTTGTTGAAGGAGAAAAGAACAAAGCCATTGAAGAACTAAGTGAGATAAAACAAGTAGTCCATGAGGCCAATATGAAGGCTATTGATGGAATAACACCAGGGAAATCAAGTGAAGTCTATGCAGAAGTTAGGACTTTGAAGGAATTGCTTATTAACAAAGAAGAAGAATTAAAGATGAAAGATAAGAATATCAAGTATTTGAAGTTGGAGCTCGAAAAGGCGAAAAAATGTGATCTCAAGTTACCAGAAAAAAATGCTAGTTTAGGAAAAGTGAAAGAGGGATTTAGTCATGTTAAAGCATTCAAGATTCGCGTAACAGATTGGTTATCTGATTTTAAGAGAAGGGTTCAAGAATTAGAAGATGAATTGGAGAACAGGAAGTCATCAGAGTCCAAAATATTTGATGCTTGGGTATCAAAGACAAGGCAGTTTGAAGAAATAAAAATTGAACTTGAAGAATCCATGCTTGAAATAACCTCTCTTCATGAAACAATTGAATCTTTAGACTCTTCTTACGATGGGGAGATTAAAAATTCGACCAAAAAGGAAAAAGTAAACATCAAGTCTGAAGTCGAATTGGCAAAAGAGAATGAGAAGATTGCATCATCAAAGGCCAAGACTTTGATTGAAGAGATGAGTTTGTTAAAAAATGAAATGAAATTGGCAAATGAGGCAGAAGAAAAGAGCAGACAGGCCTTTGATGATTTAGCTTTAGCGTTGAAGGAAGTTGCTTCGGAAGCATCTGAGGCAAAAGAGAAACTTAGTGCTACACAACTAGAATTAAGACAAGTGAAAAAGGAGGCTGGAAATCTGAAAGAGATTATCAAAAGCACTAAGGCCAGATATAAAATGTTTTTGGATGAAGCGAAAAAGGAAACAGATTTATATAGGAACAGAGCAGAGAGATTGAAATTAGAGGCGGAGGAGTCACTTTCTGCTTGGAATGGGAAAGAAATGAGCTTCATCGTGTGTATAAAAGAAGTTCAAGAAGAACGAGATCTTGCTCTACACGAGGCAACTAAGCTAAACGAGTCTCTTAAAGCAGCCGAGCAAAGAAGTAAAACAGCAAGGGAAGAAAACTACAAATTGAGAGACATCTTAAAGCAGGCTATCAGTGAAGCAAATGCTGCAAAAGCTGCTGCTGACTTAGCTAGACGGGAAAATATTCAACTCAAAGATTGTTTGGCTAAAACAGGATGAATCGAGAATATGAATGCATTGTGAATGATGAACCTGCCTCACGATAATGTCAAAGAGTACAAACAGTTGCTTTTTTTCAGCATCAACAGAACATAAGCATGCAGAATGGGAGCAAAAGAAAATGAAGTCACGAAAGTTGAGGATCATATAAGCCAAGAAAATATTCAGCTTCAATCACCGTGAGTTAATTCTTCCAAAAGATCAGGATCCTGAGAAGGGCTGAAAGGCTATGTATCGTAAATATTTTTGCAATTCATGTAGTAATAGGAATTTAATTAGAAGAAGAAAAACATTAGTTCTGAACTTGGGAGAGTTGCTAACCTCATAATGAGGTATAGGTTTCAAAAGAACGGACTATTGCCTAGGCTACATTTTATAGATACAGCTGAAATGGTAGAGTTATTGTCATCTTTGATGCTATCATACTATGCTACATAAATATGGTCATTTATCAGAAGAATACAACTTTTGATCGCCAGAGATCTCTGTTTTTTTATAGTTACATGTACTCCTACGAAATCTTTTTTAAACTACTCCCTCCGTTTCAATTTGGTTGTCATACTTTTCTTTTTAGTCCATTTAAAATATAATGTCTCTTTCCTTTTTCTGAATCTCTTTAAACCATAAGATTAAAGACATTTTGGTACATTCTCCATATCGTTAGTTTAAAACCATATGATTCAAAAGTTTTCCTTACTTACTTAAATACTGTGCCAACTACGGAGGGAGTGTCTGTCTCTAAGCAAGTAATTTACACCACATAATCCCACCAAATAACTCTGTTAATTAGTATAAAGATCAAACCTGAGAGCAAAATGGTCTGTAGCCACAACTGTGTTTAACTCCATTCAGTCAATGCAAGGAGGAAAGACACTGTTTTTTTTTCCAATTCCATATGAATGCAACATATTCATATGAATAGTGATAATTCATATAATAGACCACAGCTAGTTTGGAATTGTGTTTCTGTCTGTCCGTCTGTTGTTTGTTACTACATATTACTTCCTATCGTCTCTTGTAGTTTTATCTTGTTTTTTATCCTGTATCATTGTTACGTCCTTTTTAGCCTATTTTTAGACTATTTTGTCTTGAGCCGGGGGTCTATCGGAAACAGCCTCTCTACCTCACCTCTGAGGTAGTGGTATGGTCTGCGTACACTCTACCCTCCCCAGACCCCACGCTATGGGAATACACTGGGTATATTGTTGTTGTTGTTGTTGTAGCTAGTTTGGAATTGTAGTGTACTCATCGTTGTAGTACAAAAGGGGTGATATATCTGTTTAATTTGCTATGATCTATTAAAATATCTGAAAACAGAATTGTAAACAATAATGTAAGTCAGTAAAGTGATTCCCATTGACTTGGGTTATGGGAAAACTTGTATGGATTCCCGCTGACTTGGTTCTGAACCATACAAAGGAGATAAATTTCAAAGGTTTTTCTATCTTTCTCAATGCAAGTAATTGATTGACTATCAAGGCCACTGGACCATTATAATTATTTTCATATCTTTTACACTGTCAGTTCACAGAACTACCCCCAAACAATATAAAGAAAATAGAGAGCAAGATTAATTTCTTCTTCCGTTTTGTGGAACACAACCCAACTAGTGTCAACTATCAAGGGAATTGGACAGATTCTTTTTCCTTTTGCTACTTATTTTCCTCCTTTTAATCTTTTTCACACTAAATCTGTTTTCATATTAATCTTTTTGCTACCTATTTTCCTCCTCCGTATAAATCTGTTTTCACATTTTGGAAATTATAGTCTATCCTTTACAACTTGTTATTTGTGTTGGTTCTATATAATGGAGTAACTTTGATCTTTTGCAATACCCCACACAAATATCCAGTGTCCAAATTCCATTGATATTTTTAATGCATAGTAACTGCATGGAGAAGCACATTTTATTATTGATTCTTCTCTTTCTATTCAATTTTCTATATCGTTTGAGTGTGATTTTGAACCAAGGGAGAGGGTTAGTTGACTGATTTAAAAGATAGTGTCAGTATTTTTAGAGTCTTTTACCTTTCCAGTTAAATAGCTTTAGGAGTCCTAATTAGTATAAATAGGCCAGTTTAGCAGTCATGGTTAATGCTAAACTAGTGTCTTATTTTTTTCTCTATGTTTGTTGCTCTCCAAGTACTATTTAAAGTCTTTTATCTCAGGTTTTCCAATTGCAATAAAAAGATCAAGTTTTCTCTTTGTTTATCTCTGTTTCTTTATATCATATTGTAGTCTTTTATCTCTACTGTCAATAGTTTTGGTATCAGAGCTTAACTCCAGGTTCAAGATCCATCCTTTCCTCACGCAGGGATTGGTAAAGTTACAGAGAAATAAGAGTGAAATATTGTTAGAATTTTCTTTCGAGAGAAACCAAAAAATTTCCATGGCAGAAAACGGCACAACAGCTTTGTCGCAGCCTCTCATTCCAATTTTCAGAGGGGAAAACTATCAATTTTGGAGTTTAAAATTGAAAACTCTTTTCAAGTCTCAAGAACTTGTGGGATGTAGTTGAGAATATTCTTGAAGAAAATGCAAACCAACTGAGAGAACATCATACGAGAGATTCAAAAGCTCTGTTCATTATCCAGTAAGATCTTGATGATGACATTTTTCCTCGTATATCAGCAGCTGATACTTCTAATCATGCATGGCAGATCCTGAAGCAACAGTACTTTGGTGATTATAAGGTAATTACTTTCAAATTACAAACTCTCCCACGTGATTTTGAAACATTGTTCATGAATGAAAATAAATTTGTGCAAGAATATTTGTCTAGAACATCTGCTATTATTAATAGGATGAGGTCCTATGGTGAGAAAATTGATAATCAGATTTTTGTGTATAAAGTGTTGAGAAGTTTAACCACCAAGTTTAGCATATTGTTACTGCAATTTAAGAATCTAAAGACCTATCTACCTATTCTTTTGATGAATTAATGAGTTCCTTTCTAGCTCATAATGATAGGCTAAATAGGTCTCGTGAGAAGGTTCAAGAAAAGGCATTCCAGGTAAAGAGGGAGTTTTCTTACAAGTGAAAATCAGAAAACTTAGTAGGATGGGGATGGCAGAGGCAATTTCCGCGGTCAAGGGCGTGGTGGTGGCAGAGGTAGGAACCACGTAGGTGAATCAGTCAGTAAATATTGCAAGAAATTCGGCCACAAGGAAGCTGATTGTTGTACAAAGTAGAAAGATGAGCAGAAGGAAGCCAATTTTACACAAAAAGTGAAAGAAAAAAGTAGGTTGTTTATGGCCCATTCCCCAGTAACTGAAAGTACGAATGTTGTATGGTTCATTGATAGCGAATGCTCCAATCACATGTCAAGTTCAAAGTCTCTATTTAGAGATCTTGACGAGTTAAAGAAAAGCGAGGTGCGGCTAGGAGATGACAAACAAGTGCACATTGAAGGAAAAGGTACAGTTGAGATAAAACTGTACAAGGTAGTGTGAACCTTTTATATGGCGTGCAATATGTCCCTAGTTTGGCTCATAACCTATTAAGTGTCGGCCAATTGATGATTAGTGGCTACTCAGTGGTTCTTGATGATTATGCACGCTATATTAAGGTAAAAAATTAGGACACACGATAGCTCGTGTGCCTATGACACAAAACAAAATGTTTTCCCTTGATATTTCAAATGTTGAAAATATTGCCTTAACTTTCAAGGGAAAGAATGAGTCTAATTTGTGGCACTTACATTATGTATATTTGAATATTAATGGGCTGGAACTTTTGGTTCAAAAAGATATGACTGTTGGCTTGCCAAAAATCAATGAACTTGACTTGTGTGAAGGATGTATTTATGGAAAGCAAACTAGGAGAACATTTCCAGTAGGAAAATCATAGAGGGCTATAACTTGTTTTGAACTTGTGCATGCTGATTTTTGTGGGCTAATAAAAGTAGAATCCCTTGGTGGAAGTCGGTACTTTTTTGATGTTTACTGATTATTGCAGCCGCTTTAGTTGGGTTTACTTCTTGGAATTCAAATCAGAAACCTTTGAGAATTTCAAGAAATTTATGGAATTTGTATGATAACAAGATGAAATCACTCCGTATCAATAGAGGTAGTGAATTCTTGTCTTATGAATTTAATATGTTCTGTGATGAGAATAGATTTTGCAGGGAACTTAGAACACCATACACATCGGAGCAGAATGGTGTGGCCAAGCAGAAGCATATGATGGTAGTGGAAATGGCAAGAAGCTCACTGAAAGAAAAGGGTCTATATCACGCCCCAAGCCTACACACTGAACATAACACGGTGCTTAGAGCCACAAGTGACCCCAAGCTAACCCATGGTCTGGCATATACAAAACATTCTAAATAGTAAAGACTAAGAAAAAGCTAAACTGATAAAATTTATAACTTTAATAAGTTGCCTAAAGTTTTGAAATACTATAAATTTGAAAGACAACTCAATAAAAAACTGAAATCTAACTCTATGTCCGAAAGCTTCTACTACTAATAAGCAGTTGGGACAAGCCCTCAGCTAACTCTAAATACTGAGAACTGAAGTAAACTAAAGAAAAAGCATCATAAAAAATTCATCCTCGGATAATAAGGACTCACCACTAGTAGTCGCTAAAGTGGCACTAGAGCGTACTGGTCGTGATGCTAAGACTGAGCGCCTGAAACTGCATCATGATAGGATGCAACACAAAAAGGTATGTGATCAGTACTTTGAATGTACTGAGCATGTGATATATGCAAGTTAAAAGATAACTGGATATGCTAAAATACTACCCAATATACCTTGCCAAGGTATAGAGGCATGACTGGCGTGATCACTAATTCTGAGGCCCAACTAAGGGGCTAAGTAGACCTACGGTGAAACGTAGTTCTAGGACTTTAGATGTAACTGGGGCCCTAGTCCAACTCGGTGCTAAGTACTACTCCTAAACTGAACACTGATAGCTCATTCTTAAAACTAAAATTCTGAAAGCTGGGTCAGAACTTAACTGGTCTAAAAATATTTTTTTCAGAAAAAGCTGTAGACTGAAAACTGACAAATTTCTTATTTAAAACTGAATGCTAGCAGTCTAGGTTAAATTATGAAGAAAACTAATTCAGACGAAAATACTACAATTTCAGGCTAAATTCTTGATTTCTTAAATCCTTGTAAAAGTTCATGCAAATCATTGAAATTAGGATATAAATTTTCTAAAACAAGATATAAATCATATAAAATTGATAAGGACTAGAATCTTGTAAAAATCTACATAGCAGGGTATGAGCCCTACTTTCATAAAAGCCATTGAAAATCAAAATTTAAGACTGAAGTTTTGGACATAAGGGCGAACTAAACCCTTACTGAATACCACATACCTGGTAGTTGAAGAATCTTGAACTAAGAATGATGTTTGAAGCTTTGGAGAAGAAATCCCTAGGTCTTGAAGCTTGAGAGAAGAGTTCTTTTCTTTCTTTCTGAGCTTTGATCGTAAGAATGAGGAGAAATTTGACTAATTATGAATAAAACTCCTCTAGTTAGGTCTAAAATGACTTAGCCTAGGAGTTAAAAGAATAGAAAAAGTTTAAAATACCACTGGGAGACTAAACTGAAAAACTGAGGAAATTTTTGGAACCAGGTTCCATGACTGGTAACCACAGCCCGTGGACTAGTCCATGGCTCGTGGACCTAGTCCATGGTTCCCTTTGATATGGAAGCCTGCAGGTCTGATTTCCATGGATGTAGATCATGGCTCGTGGTCTGTTCCATGATCCATGGACCTGGTCATGGATCTCAAGCCCTTTACCTGATCCTCAAGTCTGATTTCCACAATTAGGGACCATGATTCGTGGTCTATTCCACGGTCCGTGGAACTCTTCCGTGGTCCCTGTCTATCATTTTTAGAGTTTCATACTTAGATTTTTGGTTTAGGTTTTTATTTTAGAATTTTTGGGGTGTTACAATATCTCCCCCTTGGGATCATTAGTCCTAGAATAAAAAATAAACAAGCTGAGTTTGGAGGAAAAGAACCGCAATCCCTACAAACTGAGTTCTAACGAAATTCTAAATGAATTGAATTTGGGAGACATGAATGCATGCTGAAAATACAAGAATATCTGATAGAACATGAAACTAAGCGGAATACTAATGAGGAAACTGAGATTACTAGAGAGGAAACTGTTACCTAAAGCTGGAGCTGAATCATAAGGAAAAAGGTGAGGGTACTTGGTCTTCAAAGTTGCTTCCAAGTAGCTCCCTCAACTGACTGGTTCCTCCAAAGAACTTTCACTGAAGTGACTTTGTTATTCCTCAACTTACAAACCTGATGGTCAAGAATCTAAACTTAGACCTCTTCGTAAGAGACACTATCCTTCATGCACACACTCTCTAATGGTAAAACTGAGGCAGAATCACCAAATGCACTTTTTCAACAGCGAAACATGAAAGATTGGGTGCACCAATGCTAACTCTGCGGGAAACTCTAACTCATAAGACACTTTACTAACTCTCCTCAAAATTCTGTAGGGACCTAAATACCGGGGACTAAGCTTTCCTTTCTTTCACGACCCGCGGCCAGGCCCCAGATGTAATGGGAAACCCAGACCAATGAAGTCCAGAGAGGACCCCTTAGCATTCAGTATAAACACATTCAATAAATAAAGAATTTGCAGAAAAAAGACCCATTTAAGAATATCATTTAAAACATAATTAAAAGTTTACCAAGTGTTGGGAAATAAAATATTTAAACAACATCTACATAGGTCTACGAAGCCTCTAATCATAAGAATATAACATTTATGCTGGGACCTGACCCCGACAATACCATAGAACAGAATACAAATTTAAGAATAGGGATTTGAACCGCCTTTTGAAAGATGGAGGGATCACCAAAAGCTGGACCTGTCTGAATGAGTCTAGTGTTGCACAATACCACGAGAAGGTGTCTCAGAACCTACATCATAAAATGATGTAGTTGCCTGAAGACGGTCAGTGCGTGGAATATAGTGGTACACCGAATAACAAAATAGATACAATATATTTTATCTGAAAAGTTATCATTTTAATGCCTCCAATATAATAAACAATAAAATAACTATAGTAAATTTCATAAGGAGAAAACAATAAACTTTCTATAGGTTACTTTTGAACTAGATGGTATCACCGACTTTCATATTAGGTCATCACGGGCTATGTGAGTCCAACCAATACTCGGTGGCTAAGCCCCAACCCATGTTTGCCGCATGAGTCGGGATATACTTTACATTAAGGCCAACATAATCATCCTCATAGAGGGAACATTAAGGTCGTTCATATCAGGATCGAACCATCCCTGTGTCGGCAAACATAGGTTTTGGGTGTTGAGACATTTAACTCACACCTTCTCAGATCACCATCTAATTCTCTTATAGCCCATATTATTACCATTTTTAATATCGTTAAAAACATCATTCAATAGCGTAAAAACTTTTGTAGGGGCATAATCCGTTACTGGTATCTTCATACCAAGACTTGCAAGTCATTCATTTCATCAATATAGAACCCATAGGGTCTGTCAATAATTTATTATGCCCATTTTATAAAATTGATATAATAAAATGATGATATTTTTGTATCAATCTGATCCCTTAGTAAAAACCATTAACAGAGCAATATCATTCAAATCCGTAAATCATTTGAAGTCCTTTGGATAATAGGAAGAACAAGTAAAACCTTTAAACCCCTTTTTGAGTACCATTTACCATATAACCCTTAGTATTTGCAAAACAAAAGTTAGGGGATAACGAAATCATGAGTTTTTATCCAAGCTAGTAAAACCATACTTGTTACCCTAAGTTCATAATCAAAATCATAATAGTATATTCTCAAGGGCTTGTAAATCATATCTTTTAGAAAGTACTTTGATAAGGGGTCATTCTGCGTACCTTTTGACGGAAAGAAACTCAAGAAGGACTAGAAGTTCACCCTTGAAGCTTGAACACTAAGCTTTGTTATTTCTAGGAACTTTGGAGAGAAAAGTATCGTATGTTCTGATGAATGGGGCATTCTTAGGGACTTAGGAACATTTTAAATGGATGGGGGATGATTTTGGGTAAGGAAGGGACCAAAAGGCCCTTGAAATAATGTAAAAAAACAATTCCTATCGGGTAAACAGGTGGAGTGTGCCGCACAACCCAAGATACGGCACCCCACCAAGGTTCGCATGGTGCAACGCACGGCAGGGACCCGTGCACCGCATGGCCCAACAATCTGTCAATGCTTCACTAAAATGCCCATAAGTTTTTACTTCGAACTTAGATTAGTGAACGATTAGTGGTGTTGGAAAGAATATTCAAATACCTTTAATTTGATGGGTAATAGGCCACATAAATCTTTATATTCTAGGAGCAATGATCATTTGAAGACGACCCAAGTTAGAAAGTTATACGAAAACTTAGCCGGTAGAGAATCTTTCAACATAACTTGTGCTAGAGGTTCTTTAGGACCTTAATTCACACCCAATACTCTTCCCACACATAGTACTTGACCATAACACCTAGTTAAAATATAATCTTCCGGGTTCAGGTCTAATTACACGCGGAAAATGATTGGAATCCTAGCTCAAAAGTTTGGGGTGGTGCAATATCTGCCCCTTGGGATAATTCGTCCTTGAATGATGGGTAGGGACTTATTAAAGCCATACAAGTAAGGAAGTAAAGGCTATAACTTCACATCAAAAATTCTCTTTTAAACAAAGGTAGAAAGACATCAAGAGGCGCTCTATGACAACATCAAGCAAATCGTGTGAGTAGGAATCGTGAGACATATGAGACTTGGGATAGACATGATGTAGGACATAAGTTTTAGGGAATATGATCATTCTAATGTACGACATGAAAATTTTGAAATCATAAGCATGAATTAAGATTGATACGTGGCATGAAATAAGGTTCTGGATGTATGAATAGAAGTAACCTCACCTTAAATGATATGGATAATAGACCTTAGATTTAGTAACACCTTTCAACTATATAACCTCATCTAAATACTACACATCACCACTTATGACTTGAAATTTCCACATTGGCACATATAGCTACTAAAGTATGCATCTAACATCTTTCTGTCACCTCGTTCAAGCCTAAATTGAAGGCATAAAGTGCTACATCTAATGTAATCCTACTAGTCTGAATTTTGAGATTTTATACGCCATAACCATATAGGAACATTCTTCCCTAAACGTGATCAGACCTTAGGTTTATTCTAAACTCGTCAAAGTCTATTTTAACATCTAGATTTATCCTCCAGGAATACTACTTCTCCTTATCACCTTAATCAATCAAGCCCAAGTTTTTAACAATAAGTCACTTGCCACAAGAAGCAATTTCCCACAAGCATCCAACTTCACATTCAAGCCTATTATTATTCTCTTCCCGGCTTATATATATCTAAACTATCAAAGAATTCTCACAAGCATCCCCACAATAAAAAATTCTCGTACTTCTACAAGGAGACATATCATATATTCCCATCTTACTATTTCATATAATAATCCTCATCTCGCACCTCATCCACACTAACAACTTAGGTGACACAATCACACCGTAGCCACCACTAAAAAGGGAACCTCTACTACATCTCATCTAAACCTCTACTTAGCTTCCTTTATTGACAGTTGACTCGACATAAGCTAAACATTACTGAAGGAATAGATTGAGAGCATGAACTGTATAACCTGCAAATAGAGGCCTAACTTTTGACCACAAACATGGAGTATGAACTGAACATATTTAATAAGAGCATGAGCATTGGGGATACATGGATGTTGTTCAATATTGACTTACACTTAGCGTGACCTTGTCACTCAAGATGAGATCTAGGAAATCTGGTGCGATGAGCGCGGGTACTTCATATACACTGAGTGCACAAAGTGCTAACTGAGGGTTGTTCTAAGCATAGACATGCCATAACCATCCATAACTATCAAAGGTGGACGTACACATAGCTTAGAGAAAAGAAATCAAAAGCACGAATCTTTCAAGAAGTCTGATCTGAGTATCTATATGATGTAGCATGATTTCAATAGCCATACTAGATGTATCATGAAGCTTGGGTTTATAGGGCTTAGCATAACATGAGATATGGGTTGTCGGATCATGAGCATCATAACATAGACCTTGGATCCCTAGAACCTTAGAGAAAGATTTATATTACTGGGAGATACTATCACTTCCAGTTCAAAGGACAGAGCATTGGCAAGAGACTATATAGAAAATTTGACCTTTAGACATAGGCATGATTCAAAGGGATAAGACAGGGGTAAAATGTCCTCTTAAGTTGAAGCATAAAGAATACGTTAGAATAAGAATGGGTCACTATGGCACGCATCACGACTCTCTTATGAAACTCATCACCACTACAAACTCAAGACTTTCCTTGGTTCAACACCTCATTATCTCTCCTTTAGAGCAAAGGTCACTATCTTAGGCCTGCGGACCTATGCTGTAAAAAGATCTATGAGTACAACACTCGGCACTGTTGGGTGACACTATACACATGAATGCTAATCTCACCAAGACATTATATTTGAAAAGCAATACTAACTCCTTTCTAGGCCATTCCTTTCAGAGACAATATTCTTAACTTACTCCAACCTCTATAGCCACAATATTAAAACTTAACTCTCTTGGTCACACACATACATATTCTCTAATACTTAACAATTTATTCTCCACTCCTTAGTCTACTAGCATTAAACCTCTAATCTCATAGTCACCCAATTCAACAAATTTTAAAGATTATACCAAAACTACTAAGCCTCTTCCATATAAAGTAACTCCAGAATACTAATCAAGAACACCCAAAACTTAACAACTTAAAACCTTATCTGCCAACATATTACCTCGGGTACAACTTATTCTTATAAACTTATGGCTCTTATTCATCTAATGACTTAGCCACAATTCGCTGCTCCAACACTAGTTCTCATGCATATATCATGCTTACACATTCTGATCTTCCCTAAGTCATCAACCTTAGCTCTCCCATGCACCATATCAAGCCTACTAGACCAGTTTTATAAAAGTAACATCACAACTTAGCATGCTATTCAGGCTTATAGCTACCAGATAAAAATCAAGAAACACTAGTCCACCAAAACTTTTTGATAGAGTGGTCGATCTTAACTCCTTCAACATAATTATAGCTTACAAGAACAATCTCCTTCACTCAACTTAACATCCATGACACATCATCTCACCTACTATATTGGGTTACAACTACTAGAAAAATTCGAGAAACTCTAGGTCTACTAAAACCACATGATAAGGTAGTCGAACTTAATCTTATAATATAACCCATTAATGTACATTAGCACATCCTCCCTTCTCACATCACATCTACTTACTCATGCATACATTTAAACTATCTTCAAGGTTGTATAAACATCACTACGTCTCCCTCTTTGAATTTTCCCAAATTGAAGCCCAAATTTATAAACTCATAATCACTCTATCCTTACATCTACAACCTATAATTGGTCTTTACTACTACAATAGGAAGCCACTATAAGCTCCTTCCCTATTCCAAATAATTAAAAATATCATCTTAACTAACCACTCTATTTCTACCAATCTCCATAAAATTTGCTAATCTTGCTACACTAGAACCCACACCATATGGGCATACCACTTCTATCACTCAATTAGTGGGTACAAGACTCCTGCAATATTTTTTGATCATTTACTACCTGCACTCTCCGGCTTCTAAACTCATGACTCCATATATCATTGGCCTTGAGATCATCTCACTACTCATCTCATAGCACCCTAGTTCATACTTTCTCTCGGGTGGAAATACTATCGCAACACTCGCATACATACCTTTACCTCTTAAGCATGATAACTACAATAAAGTTTTTGAAAGAGTGTGAAAACACGTCTTATCTTGGCTCAAATGCATGATTCACGAAGATAGGGGCTTACACTTAGAATCAATAGACTTTGATGCACTAATGGACTTCTCTCAAGTCCTTGTGTAGTTTCCCAACCTTTTGGATGACTCAAACAGGTAAGATTATGTTGTAAGGAGTTTGAGCTTTGTGCTTCTATCACCTCGAAATTAAGGCATAGTCAGTAGAGTTAGAGCAGAGTTAGAATCTTGATAAGTTTCTCATGGACAACATTTTCGCATGATTTGGAGTATGAAAGAATGGGAAACATTTCCTAAATATATTGTAGCGTCCTGATTATAAGTGTGGTGCACAACACACCCATAAGTAAGACTCTACTCGACACAGCTTCATAGATACCCTGGGACCATGGACTGTTCTCTGATACCAAGTTTGTCATGAACTGAGACTAGGCCCCGGATGTAACGGGAAACCCAGACAAATAAAGGCCTGAGAGGACCCCTTAGCATTCATTATAAGGACATTCAATAAATAAAGAATTTGCGAAAGAAAGACCCATTTGAGAATATCATTTAAAGCATAATTAAAATTTTACCAAGTGTTGGAAAACAAAATGTTTAAACAACATCTACATAGGTCTACGAAGCCTCTAATCATAAGAATACAACATTTATACGGGGACATGACCCTGACAATACCATAGAACAGAATCCAAGGTTTAAAAATAGGGATTTGAACCACCTTTTGAAAGATGGAGGGCTCAACAAAAGCAGGACCTGTCTGAACGAGTCTAGTGCTGCACAGTACCATGAGAAGGTGTCTCGAAACCTATATCATAAAATGATATAGCCGCCGAAAGATGATCAGTACATGGAATATAGTGGTACACAAAACAACAAAATAAATACAATATATTTTATCTGAAAAGTTATCATTTTAATGCTTCCAGTACAATAAATAATAAAATAACCGTAGTAAATTTCATAAGGAGAAAATAATAAACTTTCTATACGTTACTTCTAAACTATATGGTATCACCAACTTCCATATATATGTAACACCCCAGAACTTCCAAGCCCAGACTTAGCTCAGAAAACCAGAAGAAAATAATTTTTCCAACTATCAGCCGAAATCACGAGTCGGTTCCACGACCCATGGAAATTTCCATGAGTCATACACTCAACCTGTGGGATAATCTGAAGCTTGGAGATTTCTCTGAGAACCACAATTGGGTTCTATGGGCCGTGGGGCAACCCATGGAAAACCACTAGTGCCAACCCCCTAGACTTCCTCTATCTTGACGGACTGTCACCACGACCGTCATGGACGCGATGGGCCATGGGAGCCATTGTGGGGAATTTCTAGAGGACCAGACCAGCCTAGTCCATTTTGATGCCCGAGCCGACGGGTCGTCACAGGCTCGACGCCCGTCGGGTAGCCTATCTGGTGAAGGATTTTTTGCACTTTTTCTTTTTAATTGGGGGCATTCTGATCTTTTACCAATTCTTTTAACTCCGACCCTAAGTCATTTTGGAGGGTAATTAAAGGGGGTTTTGTGCTTTTCGCCTCATTACTCCTAAACTAAATCGACACTTAGCAAATTTTAAAATAAAAGAAGTGTTTCCTCTCAAGAACAAGCTAGAGGATTTTGTTCAACTTCAGCCCCGAATCCAAAGGTTCATCCGTAGAATCGTCTTCTAGTTATGTGGGTATTCAGTAAGGGTTAGTTCACCCTTATGCCCAAAACTCTCAGCTTTCTTTACAGTATTTTTCCATGAAGTTAGGAACTAGGGTTTCTACCCAATTATGCAAATCCTTATAGAATTTAGTCCTTATGATCCTCACATGATTTATATCCAAATTTTATATGAATTGCAATATGTTTTGATGATTTGCATGAGTTTGCACCATGACTTGAGGAATTAAGAAATTAGCCCTAAAATGTAGGATCTTTCTAAAGTATTATATTTCCTTCAAAATTTAACCTAGATTATCAGTATGAGTTTTAAAAGTAGAATTTAGCCAGTTTTTAGTCTACTACAGCATTAAAAAAATAGAGATTTCAGACTCGCCTAGTCCTGACTTGGAAACTCAGGACTCCAGTTTTAAAATGAGCTATTATTATTTAGTTGGGAGTAGTGTTTAGCACCGAGTTGGTCTAGGGTTCAGCATACCCTTAAAGTCCCAGAAGTGCGTGCCACCATAGGTTATTTATCCCCTTAGTTGGGCCTCAAAAATAATGATCACATCAACCATATCTTTATACCTTGGCAAGGTATATTGGGTCCTCTCGATGGGGTGTTTACATCGGACTCCACGTTTAGCTTACGTGGTTTATGTTGGTTAATAGACTCTCCCACATGTTATTTTCATAAAGTGCATTAGTACCTCAGTTATGTTTATTCCCACCTTCTTGTATGTTTTAGATTATTCCTGCATTTCAGCTTTTTTATGCATGATTATCCATTTGGACCTATGTACTACAGTTTAGTTCAATTTACAGCTTTTCAGTAATTTAGCATATTTACATATTCAGTCAGCTTTGCATATCCCTCATGCTCAGTACATTCAAAGTAATGACACATACTCTATGTGCTGCATCCTATCATGATGCAAGTTCAGGTTCTCAGATTTAGCCCCACGAGTAGTCCGTAGCAGTGTCAACACAACGATAGCCAGTGGTGAGTCTTCATCATCCGAGGACATATTTTCATGCTTTTTGAGTTAGTTAGTTGTTCCTATTTTCAATATTTAGAGTTAGTTGGGGGCTTGTCCCAGTAGCTCATCAGTCAGACTTTCACTTATGTAGTTCAGTTGATTCTCAGACAGACTATCATTTCAGATATTTTTAGAATCATTATTCCTTTCAGTTATGATTTCTTTTGTATGCTTCTGTTTGTCCAGAATTATGTTCAGTATGCTTGTGATATGCCAGATTCAGGGTTAGCGTGGAGTCACTTGTGACCCTAGGTCCCGTGTTATGTCTAGGGGCTAGCCTCGGGGTGTGAAATATATCAAATGATCATATGTCATAATTAAATTAACCATATGTTATAAGCTTTTATTTTCTAAGACCTCATGTGTTAAGTAATGTTGTAGCCTCCTTGCTTATAAATTGCATGACAAATTTTGCATTATAGTTTATTTGTTCACATGTTACATGTATTATAGTTTAATGGTATACATGCTACCTCATAGTTCACATGCTCATATGAAATAGGTGTTCATTGAACATTTTCATATAGATTACATGTTCATATAGTTCACTTGTTTATACATCTTACACCTATAAGGCTCACGTGTTCATAGGTTAAACCCTTTTTCACTGGGTCACTAGCTAACATGATTAAGTACCCCTTCATACTCATTTCCTTATGTGCCATGAATTTTATGTGACTTATTTGGTCAATGTGATATGCCACTCTATGTAGACCTAATTGAATTGATGGGTAAAGATAAGTTTATCCCTAGAAAGAGAGCTAAGTAGAGTGCCCTATCTAATTATTTAGAGGGATGTCAGGTACTAACAATTGTATATATATGAATAAGAATGATCATTTTCCCACAATATAACTAAAGATAATGATGGTTGTCCCTCAACCATAGTAATGACACCTTTCGAAGACCTTTTTGGGCATTAGCACAAAACTCTTACTAGATGGCTTGTAAGATTTAATTGGTGAAAAAAGATATTGAAGACCGCTCAAAGTTGACAGAGGTTTTACATAGAGGTGCAACCCAAAGATTATGAATTTCATGTGCTCATTGGGTGCTCCAAAAGGTATCACCTCATAGAGTCATCATGTGATTTGAATAGGAAGATCAGCCCTAGATATATGTACTATACAACAGCATAGAGAGTTGTCTTCGGATCTAGCTATAGTTCACCTGGAATCCCATATGTTTACAATACGTAAATGTTTAGAAGAGTATGCATATGCCAATCCTTTTAAAAAAAATAAATTCATAAATGACTTGTCTATTGAAAAGACATTAACGAACGTATTAGACTGTCATGACTAAAAGTTAAGGGCTAAGGATATAGCCCCCATCAGAATGATAATCATAATATAGTTGCTCTAAATCTAAGGACTCGAAGAAGTCTTAATTTCAGCATTTGTTCCAAGGACCTAAAAAAAGGTTCTTAAATCACATGTATTCTTTAAACGAGTCATAATTTTTTATGCATTTATTCATAGTTATCCTATTGGTATGTCTTAAATTCAAGAGTGTCCTTCATGCCTACGAATTCATATACAACATATATCGTGCCACAAGTCAGAATATTAGAGGGATTGTAAGGTATGACATGTTACACAGTCACTTTATTGTATGTCCAAGAAAAGTCTTACTCACCATTTGATTATTTCATGTACCACATTTGTTGAGGCACCCTGTGAGGCTTGTATATATGCATTTTTGTTAGCTGACGGGTTTTAGATAGTCCTACTTAAAGAGGAAACTCTAGCAGAATATTAGAAGAATTGCAGTGTTAGTTTTAATTATGAACTATATCCCACATTCAATGATGAATGTTTCTAAGCGGGGGATAATGTAATACCCCGTATGTCTATGTTAATATACGACTAGTCAAGTGGAGATCAATTGGTGTGAAACCGAGAAAATAAGGATACAAATGAATAATTATTTTAAGAAACATATATATGAAGGTGTTCGAAGTGCTAAACCAAAGTTTTAGGCCAACAAAAGTCATAAAACAAAAGTTCAAGCAAAAAAGGGATACCTTGTAAAATGTTACTTCAAGTGATCTAGCAAACAACATGAGTTTGAATGAGCATATATTCCTGACATATGAAGGATTAGAGGGTGTAATACCTATGAAATTAAAGATATTTGAGTCTATATTCCAGCAAAAGCAAATGGCTCTTCAAGTCGGTTTCTATAACTAGAGTTATATGAGTATGAAGAAGGCACTATTGGAAGGATTTTTGCTTGCGTCCAAGTCACACATTTACGACTAAGTTGCATTGATGCGATTAAATGGGCTTGGGAAAAATAAGACTATATATGAGTCTAAAGTCCAAGGTATTGAAGTGTGTGAAAGTGATGGTAATTGTTTAAAAGAATAAGATTTGAAAGTAAAATAAATATGAGACAAAGTAAGTCACCTATATGCTTCACCTACTAGCATAAACATCCTACTTGTTTGAACATTCTATGAGGATAAGTTGTTTATTTTAACGTTATACTATCTTGAGCTACTAGTATAATTAGCCTATACTAATTAAAGGAATAAAGTATGAAAAAGTAGGACAAGTAGGTGTGTCACCTACTTATGAAAACAAGGCCAAAAAATAATTTAACATGGGTTAGTAGGTGGATCACCTACTTGGTGATTTGAGGCCCAAATTTTAGCAGCCCAAAGGACTTGGGACAGGTCATGGGTCAGGTCCAAGACCCATCAAACCTTATCCATCATATATAGGAACAATCATCTGATTTATTAAATACTTATCCACAGGATAAACACCACACAAAACTCTCTCTTAGAAAGCAAAAAAGCCGCCCCCTTTTTCCCTTGATAGGGTTCATGCTTCAAAGATTATCCAAGGATTAAAGATACTCCCTTGAATGTATTTTCTTATGGTTTTGACATGCAAAAGCAAAAGGAGGGAATCTCCACACGTTGGTTGAGTTTTGGCTGCCCTTGGAGCAAGAAGCTCCATGGTCACCCTTTTTGGCATAATAAGTTCAAGGTAAAGTTCATCCTCTTCCATTCCTTATTGTTATGAAAAGAAAGATATGTATTTTACACGTAATAGTTGTACGAACTCACGTGATGATGATTGGAAGCCATGAGCTTGAGTTATTCTAATTGTGTTGGACTTTTTGGGGTTATTTTATATGTATTGTTGGCTGTAAATATTGGAAGCCTCATTGCTGGGGTTGGTTGCTGCTGTTTTAGGATTAGAATTAGAGCGTGTGGCTATACACCATGTTTTTGCGTAGTTGTGCAGCATGCTGCCTGTTTGGTTATAAGGAACTATTTTATGGGGCCCACATTCTTATTAGCTGATAGAAATTTGTCTATTTTATGTTCAACTTGTGGCTATAACAACAAAAGAAAGATATAAAGAAGCATATGTATCAAAAGAGTTCGACGAGCAAGTCGCCTAGTAGATGACATATTGCAAATATGGCTTAAATGTGTTTGTGGCTGTTTGTAATGGTTGTACCACTTGATTTTTGTGTAGAGTACCTACTGTAAGGAAGGATGACAATACACATTAATTTCACAGGACGTGGAAGTAAGGTATGTAAGGCTAAAACCTCCTTTGCCGTAAGGCACGACCCTACTTCACACATTTCTCTACAAGCGTCTATATAGTTTTATGATATATAAAAATGTTATTCAGTTTGTACGTTTCCTATGCTTCATATTTATCACCCCTGCATATCAGTGATTCATTTTCCATACATTCAAGAGTATTCGAGCTTACCGTTTCAAGTCAAAGTATTCATATTGTCACCAGATCTATATATGTGCCTTCATTTGTATTCTATAGAACTCATATAGTACATTTGTTATATGTTTCTAGAGATAATTCATTTGATATAGCATATTCATCATCTATACAGTAAATACATGTCCATATATTCATTTAAAATAGAGCAAACTTTACTAGTTGATTCACTTAATTAGAGATTATGATTGGTTACACCGTGTTCATAAATTATCATTCAGAGCTTACTATTTATACATTTGGTTTAATTGTGTAATTAATTATTCATAGGCCTTCATGGCATCAGTTGTTAAAAGATAAATTAAGCAATGGTGGGGGAAGGTTAAAGGTATTATATTCACATAACTAACGATGTAATGCTGCCTTGTGCATATGGCTGAGACCACAGATACTTAGAGTTGAGCCTACAGACATACCAGCCTATTATGGCTATATACCCTTAGAGTAGAGCCATTTATGACATACCCACCTATGGGCTGACCTTCAGAGCTGAGCCTTTATGGCGTACTATCAGAGATCACAGACTACGAGACTTAAAATTTTAATATAAGATTCAGAGATAATAGAGTTCATATGTTATCCAATTGATATAAATCCCTCGAGGCTCATATTTAGAGGCTATCATTTATTCATTTGAAAGTACATAAGTTACTTGATTCCACAGAGAATTATACCATTTGATCCCATATTAATAACAAATCCAGAAGACACTTGTATAATAGTGACATAATGATTTTAGACCACATAAAGCATACACCACTACTGAAGCTCAAACTTACGCTGCTGAGTCTTTCCAACCATGGTAGAAGGACCTCGTACTAACTAGAACACTGCTGAAATCTAGAATATCTCGCCTCTTGCAGAGGTTAGCCAAGGACTAGGTGTCCAAGTCCAATAGCCGCATCCACAACTGAAGTAAAGAAGCTAAGTTGCCCGCACCCACTACCTCCGGCACTAGGATGCTGCAACCAAATAGAAACTGCCACGAACCATTCGAGGTAACCTGCCAAGTTATGATTTTGAACACCGACTTTCAAAACTGCCAACCAAAGCCTTGGTCGAACCTTTATGCTGCCAATGAACCCTTAAGAACCCAAGCCAACTAGGCCTGAAAATACAAGTTGCCAACACCACAGCTGCTACTGAAACAAAAACCAATCTATGGAAAACCCACGGCAAGTGTAGACGGCTGGATCGAATCACCAACACACAATCCCAAAGCAAACCTTCATCGCCACCTCAGGCAACTACAAGGACACTTAAACACAAACAAAGAGTCATCTCCCTTCTTTTTCAACTAAACAAAAATGCTTCCTTAGCACATACTAAACCTTATAAATCCTTTCTCCAATAAGAATCTGAAGCCATTACCTTACTACTCATAGCTACACGTCAAATTCAATAAGGCAGGAGAAGAATGGGACAGATGCCCAACTCACCCGAAATGCCTACAAGTACAAGCCTTACCATGAGGTTACGATCAACACTTAGTCGGAAGTGCTTAAAGTCAAGACCCAATCACGATGCCAACATCCAGAGCTCATCGAAAGAACTACGATCAAGATTCATTCGAACTGGAACTAGGGATACAACAAAATACCCAACGGACCAGGAAGTGGAGGAGAATATGGGAACAACCCACATACCTACCAACCTCCTAAACTAATCAACAAAGAGGGTCGACTCTAGATACTCGGGAGACCAAACCAATCTATGCACACTAGCATAACCAATATCTCCCAACTGAGGCAAAATCTGAACTCCGGCCCAACTATTGGTAATACACCAAACCATCAGACAGATCTCTAGTGATGCTAGATAATAGCATAGGCAACAACCATCTAGGACTGTTCAACAAGGGCAACTCAACCACAAGTCAAGAATCACAATGAAACAGGGATAACCCAACTAGAAACAGACTAACAAGAACTACCCATGAGCTACAACTCCGGGAAAACTCCTCTCAAGGCTAACTTACCCCCATCCACTACTAAAGAATAAACTACCAATAAAACAACATATCGATACTACAATTCGGGTAGCCAAACAACTTAAACAAGTAGCAGGTAGGGATATAAGCAATTACACGACAGAAGGGATAGAATCTCAATGCGAGCAGGACTATCACAAGTCGAAGGTAGCAAAAGCCTAACCTGGAGCAACGATATCAGGAACCTCTACCTCTGGCCCACCAAGAGGAGTATCAAGCTGATGGGATATAACTCTGGACTGAGTAGTCGAAACTAAAGGCCTAACTGGCCCTCGCCGGGGACAATATCTATAAAGGTAACCAATCTCTCCATAATGATAACAACCAGGCTGTCTGGGATACACAATCCTGGGGCAATTCCTAGCAAAGTGCCCATGCTCACCACACTAAAAATAGCCTATACCCGATGAAGTCCGACGGGAAAATCTTACCTCGTACTCCAGTACCGATAGACAACCCTGCTAAAGAACTAGAAGCTCAACCCTAACTGAAGCACCACTCACAGAACTAGGTACTAAAACACTCACCGGAGGACTCAGAGTCCTAGCCACGGTGTCCTGAAGGGCTGAGGTCACTATAAATCCAATCAGAGGTTGGGCTGACCCCACACCCCCTATCTAGTGCGGTAAATCCTCACTCTGAAGTCCTGGCGCTAATGGAAGAAATGAAGCAACAGGCACAGAAGCCTCGGCACCAACCGCTATCGCATTCGTCTGAGGAATTTGAGAATGAATGAACAACTGAAGTTTAAAAGTCAATAGAGCCAGGAACGCATGATGAGGAGCCAAGAAGATGAAATTTTTCCTAACAATGCCCTGTAGCCTCCCGCAGATAGGATACGGACGTCATCGTACCGATCCACGAGACTCTACTTAGACACTTGCTTCTGTACCATGACACCGGTGAACCTAGAGCTCTGATACCAAGCTGTCACGACCTAATTTCTCAAGTCATGATGGCACCTACAGTCCCCCAGTAGGCGAACCAATTCCCGTAGCCCATAATGGTTAGTAATGGGCTACTACCTAACCAAAATGCACCAGTAAGCAGAAATAAGCGGAAGCAAAACTCGAATATAAATACATAAAGGAAACTACACCAACCCCAAGACTTGGTATCAATAGTACAGAAGCTTCTAATAGGATACAAGTGCTAGTAGTAACAAAATACAACATAAATTGCCTCCGAAAGTACAAGGAGCAACAATACAACAGATGAGATATAGACAAGACTCGACCGGCAGGCGCTCACCCTAGTCTCAAAGATCCAAAAGCTGCACGAGTCTCCAATGTGATCAACAGCGAAAGCTCAACTAATATCTGGAGTTCTTGGATAACAATATAAGCATGTAGAGAGAGTTGAGAAAATAGCGGTATACCGATAACCTCAAGTAGAAGGAAAAGACGGAGAGCAGTCTAACATACTCAAAATGGAATCAACCAGTATAAGGAAATCATAACACCAATCCAATCACATGATAGCATAACCAGGGAATCACCTCACAAGTACAACCCTAGGATAAAATAACTAGGCCACAATAACCGAGAGATACCACTTAGCTTCCCACAAGAATAGAACCAGAATCTCACACTCTACTCAGAAGGCCACATAGAAGTGTCTCAATAAGATAGGACTCCAAATCCCTCTCAATAATCAGAAATCCCATAACCAAAGCCTCAACAGGCTAGCCATCACTAATCTTTCAAGAACCGGGTGCCAAGACAAGCTCTAAGTAAAAACAGGAGTAAATATAGTCTACCAACAGTCCCAACAGCCGCCCATACACCCGAGGAACATAATCAAGTGAAAACAAACCCTCCGGCATCCCATACTACCGGAGCGTACACTGAACACACAGCAAACAAGGGTGGAATCCAATGCATGATATGATATGATGTGAAATAGAACCTCTGTATATACCTCCTCCGGTGCCAATCGGGCCCAGCAGGTAGGTTCCATGGAAGGACTCAGCCTATATACCTATACTCCACCATATACCCTTCCCTCCGGCGCATGCAGCCCGAAGCCCCAGGCCCAGAGCGGCAAGGTCCATGGAGGTCCTCGACCCCATACTAAAACTCAGTATCAAGACATGTCATCAGGAAGCAAGTCCGGGATCAAGATAGAGACGCAGTCTCAAATATGCATGCCCAGACCCCGTCCAGGACTAAAGTAGTAAAAAATGCCTCAAAAACCCCTCCAAGGGTGCCCGGGCATAACCGGGTCTAAAACTGTAGTAAATCAAGTCTAGTGCTCCGCCCTGCAGAGACTAGTATCAGTAATAAAATCAAGTCAGGTGCTCTGCCCCGCAGAGACTAGTATCAGTAATAAAATCAAGTCTGGTGCTCTGTCCCACAGAGACTAGTACCAGTAATAAAATCAGTGCGAAAACATCCAAAAATCCCCTTTTCTATCAATAACAGTACCAAAAAGGGCCCCCCAGGGCCATGCAAATTTAGGAAAACTGTCGGTAGTGGCTCACAGCCAAAACTATAGTAAAACATGTAGGGGAAAACCTTTTTCATGGATGATATGCTCGCACAAAAATATAAAAGTAGCTCAACGGCTCACAATAATTCCTATCAGCCCTGCACAGGCCCAATAGCTACTCAGCAGGCATAACCAGCCTAAAAGGATAATCTCTATGTCCGGGACTCGTGGACATTCCCAAATAGCCCACCATCTATGTTCCAGAGTCAATACAAGGTCACACAGGACCACAAAGGTAATATACATTACTACGCGAATACTGCAAACAACGTATGAAATAGACGGACGAAAGGCGGACAAGGTCTGGGGTACCAACCTATAACAACCCATCCAAGGATGCTAATTAATGCAGTTATAGCCTATATACGGAGAGTCTAGATAGGGGAAAACCATAACCTACCTGTCATCCGATGACTAGCTGCGGGAACGGCGTCGTCCAGACTCGAACTGCTCCGAGAAGCTCCAAATCACAAAAGAATACTTTTAACTGAAGCCCCAAAGGCGTCTCTATGAAGCCTGACCAACCAAGGTAATGGAACAATTGCTAGAATCGACAAGGCTGCAAGAACAAGCCATAGCCATTTGATAAGGTGTTAATGTTACACTCACGACCAGCCAACTCCAAAACATAAGATGAGGCCAATAACAATAATAAATGGCAGCTAAATCCAACAACAATATGTTAACCACATCTCAAAGGAGCGACGAACTCCCGAGGCACTATTTCAAGGCATACTTCACGTTGTCCAATCCAATCACTATCGTATGCGATCTCAAAAAGAATCGCACAATTTCCCAATCCCTCCAGCACCTTACCACAACCATAACACCACAACAATAACCAAACATAACAAGATAAAGGGGCTGTCCAAAGCCACAAATCCAAAATACCACTTCGTGGCTCAGAAATCCATAAAACAATCCTAGAACATATAATAACGAAGAAGGGTCGTAGGGGAGAGATTTCCTTGACAAAAATATTCAATATCCCAAGATTAACAACCTGCCTCCTTGCAGGAACAACAAACATATCCAAATCCAACAAGAAACTACTACAAGTTATCGAAAAATACAACTTTTCGTGACTAGAAGCTTAGAATCTTGATTCAACAAGTAGATAAGTGTACGGGATCCATACCTCGCCAATATAACTCCGTAGATACTGCCAAATACTCAGAAAACACCTGCTGGCTAGCTGCATCAACACCCACGAAGATACGCCATGAAATCGACGGGGAAAACTATACCAAAATGACGAGCTTGCGACGTAGAGCAACTCCCGTTAAACTTTCGAATTGAAAGGATCAAAGTCCATGGATTATTTAGGGACTTTACCTCTGATTTTCAGTGCATTTTGGGTGAAAATAATGAGTTAAAACGAAGGAGAAATCAGCTTTTATAAGCTGAACCGACTTAGGATGGGGCCCCACTTTGACGTGCCTGCTTGTACAATCTTACGAAAATGTGAATATCTCTCTATTTTGAAGTCGTATGGATGAACGGTTTAGTGCGTTGGAAACTAGACTCATAGACCTTCGATTTGGTATATTAGGGGCCCACTAACTCTTTATATATAGGGAGAAACACCCCAAAATATTTAACCCAAATTTGAAGAGAATTCCTTAAAGGAATTTACAATAACTTTTTCCGAATTTTGTTTCGCAACTTGCTTGACTTCAAAACTTATCATACGACCATTTTGCCATTACAATACCTCATAACACATCCTTATTAGTATATTAGACACTATTAGTCTTACCCCAAAGGCACGGGTTACTTTAAACCTTCCAAACGGGCGAGGTGTTACACGAGGCATTTCTTTAACTCGAACTTTTGAGTAAGGGATTCCTTTGATCTAGAACCTTGGTTAAATTCTTTGATATTACCACGAATGTTGACGGAAGTCAACGATCTCCAAAGTTGAATCCCTAAAATGAGGAACGGCCATAAAGACCAAACAAACGGCCTGGGCACCGAACTACCGGTCCCAAAAAGCCATAAATGACTTGGGGCCGCTACAAGTAAGCTCTAATGGTACAAGAAAGGCAAAAATGTGTAAATGACCGGAAGGGTCATTACACATCTCTAGTCACAATATGACCCAGAAAAGCAACAGACTGCATCCAAAACTCACACTTGCTAAACTTAGCAAATAATTGTCGATCCTTGAGAGTTTGCAACACAACTCTCAAATGATCCACATGCTCCTCCTTACTCCGTGAATATATAAGAATATCATTAATGAAAATAATCAAAAACATATCCAAATACTGTTTGAACACACGGTTCATAAAATACATAAAAGTTGTGGGAGCATTCGTTAGTACAAAAGACATAACCACAAATTCATAATGACCATACCGAGTTCTGAAGGTTGTCTTCGAAATGTCACACTCTCTAACTTTGAGCTGATGATAATTGAATCTAAGGTCGATCTTGGAGAAGTAACTAGCACCCTGAAGTTGATCAAATAAGTCATTAATCCTAGGAATGGGATACTTATTCTTGATTATGGCTTTGTTCAACTGACGGTAGTCAATACACATTCTGAGGGAACCATCTTTCTTTCGTACGAATAAGACTGGATCACCCCATGGAGAGATGATGGGTTAAATAAAACCCTTATCAAGGAGGTCTTTCAACTGATCCTTCAATTCCTTAAGCTCCACGGGAGCCATTCTATAGGGAGGACTAGAGATAGGATGCGTATCTAGAAGAAGATCTATTCCAAAGTTGATCTCCCACTCGGGAGGGACTCCGGGCAAATCCTCGGGAAACACTTCTGGAAACTTATTCACAACAGGAATTGACTGGAGAGATAGGGTTTCGGACTCTGTGTCCAAAACCCAAACTATATAATAAACATAACCCTTAGAAATCCTCTTTCTATCCTTAAGATAAGATATGAAACGACCCTTCGAGGATGAAGGACTACCTTGACACTCTAAGACAGGTTCATTTGGGAACCTGAAACTGACAACTCGAGTACGAAAATCAGCCGAGGCATAACATGCATACAACCAATCCATACCAAGGATGACATCAAAATTAGTCATCCTCAACTCAACCAGATCCGCTGAAGTGACTCTATAAAAGACTGAGATAGGGAAATTTTGGTAAATTCTTTTGGCTAGGACTGACTCACCGGTACGGGTAGAAACACAAAAGGGTTGTAAGAGCTGATCAGGACTAATCTTGAACTTGCAAGCAACATAAGCGGTCACAAAAAATAAGGAGGCACTGGATCTAATAAAGCATACACATCGAGAGAGAAGACTTTCAACATACCAGTAATAACGTCTGGTGAACTCTTTTGGTCCTAGCGAGAGGACATGGCATAAAGGCAGTTCTGGTGCTAACCACCAAAACTAGAAGCAGTACCTTGCTGGGCCGGTCGACCTCCTGAGGCTGGTGGGGTAGACTGAGTCCTGCTACCTCCCTGTCCCTTCTTAGCTGAAGGGCAATCCTTAGTCTTGTGAGCAACCTGACCACACCCAAAGCATCCACCTAAACCAGCTAAACACTCACTAAGATGACTTCCACCACACTTGTTGCAAGAAGGGTAAAGGGTCTCCTTTGCAACACTTCTCTGCGAATAGGAACCTGATCCTCTTCCAGTCTGATCATGACGAGGCCTGGGGGCCTGGGGGCCTGGGTAGGAGCACTAGCTGAAGAATGAATGGGCCCTAATGACTTCTTCTGAAATAAAGAGGGATGTCCACCTCCGGACCTTTGATGGCCAAAATTTGAACTCTCTGATCTAACCCTCTTGTTCTCTCTTGCCATCTCCCTCAACTTGTCACCCTCAATCTGATGGGCATGAGTCAAAAGTCGAGAAATATCCATGTCACCCAAAAGCATAGCGGACCTACACTCCTTGTTTAACAAGTCCTACACTCCATAAACATACTTACTCATCTCATCCCTCGGGTCAGCCACCATGGAAGGGGCATACCTAGAAAGTTGGGTGAACTTTAACCTGTACTCTTGGACTGATATGGGGCCTTGCCTCAAATTCACGAACTCTTCGGCCTTAGCTTGCCTCCACTCCCTTGAGAAGAACCGGTCAAGAAAAGCTCTTTCAAAGAATTTCCAAGTCATAGGGACCAGATCCCTAGCCCTAACATCTTTCCACTGAGTGTACCAAATATGAGCTACGTACTTAAGTTGATAGGAAGCTAGCTCAACACCCTCCACACCAATAATTTGCATCACACTAAAGATTTTCTTCACCTCATCCATGAAATTTTGCAATCCTCACGAACTTTCGAACCCCAAAACTCAAGTGGATTCATGTGAATGAAGTCTCAAACTCAGGCCGTAACTCCACCTTGAGAGTGGAAAGGGATTGGAGCCTGCTGATTGGACTGAGTGGTCATAGTCTGAGCTAGCATATGAATAGCATTCCTGAACTCTACATTTGTGACCTTGGAGTCTGGAATCAGAGGATCAACATTTCAGGCGGCTCTGCAAGGCATGACACGGCGAGGAGGCATAATCTACAATGCATGAAGAATAGATTAGAGGATTACTAGAGTTAAACTCTATCGTACGATATTGATCAAGAAAGAAGTAAAGTTTTTCCTAAGACACCTCGTAGCTTCTCTCTCATAAGTGTGGCATGCTTTACACAGATGAAAGAGACTCTACTCGATGCGGCTTTCAGATACCCTAGGACTCTTGAATCTGATGCTCTGATACTAAGTTTGTCATGCCCCGAGACCACCCCTTAGGCGTAACACGGGACCCGGGACCACAAGTGCCCCAAGTTAACCCTTGGTCATAGCATACTCAGATTAATACAAAGAAACATAGCAGAAGAATAAGTAATGAAGATAGGCAACCATAACCAAATAGGAACAAGGTCTAAGAAATATCAAATCCAAATTACGGAATACAAATCTAGCTATGTCTGAAGTCTCTAAACTTTCATGAGAGTTGATGGGACAATACCCTAACTAACTCAAAAATTTGAAAGAAAGATAGACAAAATGACTAGACTGATACTAGTCCTCAAAGGATGAGGACTCACCAACAGAATCTGGATATCCGGCGTCGTCTAGTTAGGAGCCTAAATATGCATCATCAAGAGGATGCAGCGCAAGCTATGCATTAGTACTGAGTGTGTGAGATATGCATGAATAAGGTAAAAACATGCTTAAAACATAATTAAAACTGGTTTCATACATTATAAGAGAAATCATAAGTAAACATCATAATTTGAACATAAACTGAGAAATAGAAGGGCATAAGACTTAAAGCATTCATACAGGAGTTTCTCCTAACCGAAATAAACCATGATGAGCTATATGGAGTCCAGTGTCATACACCTACACCAAAAAAGGTTATCCTAACAAGCCAAGGTTAGAACCTTATCTATTGGGATCCTGTCATAAGCCACAGAGGGAAATCTATGGTGGCAATGTAGTTTTAGACTTGGGTTATCTAGAACCCACATCGCTTGGTGCTAAATACTACTCCCAAAACATACATATAGCTAATTTTTTACTGGTGATATATCTAATGCCAAATCTCTTTGAAAAGCATAAGGACATATCTAATGTCATGCAATTCATATATCATAAGTCTTAAAACTTAGAATATCCATAATTCAAAACATACTTTCTTTTCTAAGATCATAACTTAAAGAATTAGGCATGCAATTTCATGATAACAGAGGCCATGTTATATAAACATGCCAATTTTACTTAAAAATATGCAATTTAATGAAATCATGATAGAATTCATCATCAACATATGGGCTTTTGAAATTATGCAAGGAATCTTAATGAAAACATGGGTAATGAATGAGAAATCATGAATTGATACTTTAAAACAAAACCCATAATTTTTTCCTAATTTGGGTAAGAACCTTAATTTCACAATTGATAACTCAAAGTAAAAATATGAGGTTTAGGCATAAGGGTGAAAGGAACCCCTTATTGAATAACCTCATACCTTATTGAAGCTTGCTTGATCTAAAGTGAAAATAAATGGAGGCTTGAACTTGAAGCTTGAGACTTGGAGTTTGAAGGAGTTCTTTTCCTCTTTTGTATTGAATGAGAGCTTAAGGGAAGGAACTTAGTCTAAGTGAAGTTAAAATCCTTCTAGAATTGTCCAAAATGACCTTATTTAGAAGTTAAAAGGATGAGAAATTACAAAAATACCCCTAGATTAAAGCTGGGAAAAATAGACTTAAAATCTCGACTTCAGGTCCCACAGACCCTTTTCACGAACCGTAGAAGGAACCATGGTTCGTGGATTGGAGTCGTGGTTCCTGAGCTAAAATTACAAGCTGCGGATAACTTTCGCGGATAACTTTCCACGAGTATATATATATTAATACTTTGTTGATATAGTATTAGAATAATTTCATATTTTATTAAATTTTATATTTATTAATATTTAAATAAAAATAAATTTTACACATTCATATGTCAAAAATAAACTTAATTACTTAATATTCAAATCTTAATATAACATCTTCATATTCATATGTATATTAGATTCAGACATCTACATCTAAATGCATAACTTAAAATTGAAATATGCACTCAAATTCATATATCTTAATCTTATTAAAAAGAAACGAGGCCTAAGTCATCTCAAGTTATTTATCATTTCATCTTCAATACATGCTACTTAAACCTTTCATAGAAGGTTGTCATTTTTTAATCTAGCTAATTTTGTATGATTGCACATCCAACATTCGCATTTCTGTAATATTCATCTTATAGATCGGTTATATTAAACTTTCTCAACCTAGTGCTCACTACCATATAAATATTCTACAGAACTTACCTTATCACTGAGGGGCGGATTGAGGACACCGGTGGGTTTGCAGGAACTTAATAATTTTTGTTCAAATCATAAATTAAATTTTAGATTCCATTAAATATATTTGGGAACTAGGGGTGTATTGTTTTTGTTGCAAAGCTGGAACCCGCTAAAGCTTTGCTTGCCTCTTTGAGAGGATTCAATTCCTCTTGGGCACTATAAAAAGTCTTCCTTTTTCTACAAAAAAATCACGCAAACTTTTATTTTCGAGAAAATCACTCCCTATAAAGATTTAAGACTCTTTATTTTACCAAATAGATCTGATTTTTAATATTTATAAAACTTTGTAAATAATTACAATGCATAACGGATTAGATTTATTAAAGTGTTTTAAATATTTATTTATTTATCCAAAAATATTTTTTTTTTCTAATTGATTTAGTAGACTTAAATTTAAGGATTTGCAATTATCATTACACAACCAAATCTTTTTTCCCTCCACTCCGTCAATATTTTTCTTCTCTCTCCTATAGAATTTTGGGAATTATGAATGAACTGTTGTGTGTTGTTTTTGTTTTTGAATCCTATCTCACCTAATTCTCCACCAAATTGTATGTAATTTGCATGTATAAAAATTTAGATGTGTGTGTATGAATTGCGCATAAGATTTTGTATACATTTGTAATAGAGGATTTTTAAGTACTGGCACAAATATTTAAATTGTATGAAAACTGATTTTTGTTTTACTATATATTGTATGGAATGAATATATAATATGGCATAAAAACTAGTTTACTTAATCTTTATTTTACCAGGTTATATACGAACATATATTAGTGCATTAAATGGATATATAATATGCTATGCAAACTGGTTTACTTAGTTTTTTTATATTAGATTATACACAAATTTATATATTAGTGTATGGAATGAATGCATAATATGGTATACAAACTGATTTTTTTTTATACTGGATTATATACAAATATATATTAGTTTATAATTTTGTATAAATATGACATACAAACTAGGTTGGTTAATCTATTTTATACCAAATTTTATACAAACATATTTTAGTATATGATTTATGTATGAAATATGGTAGATACAAACCAGTTTACTTAATAGAGTGAATTCAATTAAGTAATGAAATTTTAATGGAGCTTGAAAAAATAAGAAAGAGAATGAGGATATGTATAATAGGATTCTTGAAAATATTTTCGAATGAGTGAAGAAAGAAAGGAAAAAATATAAGAGAAATTAATGGAATAAATATCATGAGAAAATATTGACTACAGTAAGGAAATTTTATAACGACCCTTCCAGTCATTATTGGTAAGCTAGTCGTACAAGAATCGTGTTAGAAATTTTTTCGGAATTGGAAGTTGGAAATTTCAGGCTAAGCTAGTCTTAGAAGAAATTCGAGCAAGGTGAGGTATAGGAAAATCTGTGAAGGGATTGGGTTAAATTATTAATGCTTAGATTGTTTTCATTTTGGCTAAGACGATAAATATTCCATAGGACTTTTCAGAAGTAAATTTGGGTGAGTAGAACTCCCGATATCGAACTTGACGTAAAGAGGTTAGTACGGGACATCATGGTTTGAGGGTGTGTTGTGAAAAAGGTAAAACTAAGAGATTTTCTAAGTTTCTGCCTCTCCACACCTGCTATAGCGGGTGGTGGGCCTCTACGCGGGCACCGCTACACCAGAGAAATTCCCGCTATACCGGAAGTCAGAGGTGGTCAACCCTGCTATAGCGTAAGGTTTCCGCCACAGTGGTACCTCTATAGTGGCATTGGTCTCTATGGCGGGATTAATCGTTGTTAATGCAGAAACTTTCCCAAAAATATTCATTATCTCACAAAAACATTTCGGGAAGGCTGTGGCGATTTGGGGCAAACTTTACTGATTCTCTACCATATTTGTTTGTTCAGGTAAGTCTTTTATTCCTGTAATCTAGTACTTTGATTATATATCTTAGAATCATTACTTATAGGCCTTGGGGAGGGTTTAGCTTGACCAAAGCTATAAAATCTGGTGTATGAGGGATTATGGGATAGAAAACCTTGGGTTTTGATTAAAAGTTGTTTATTCATGATTTAATTACCATAATTTGCTAGTGTAACCATATAATTGGTAGTTTCTTAGTGTCTTATTGGTGAAAGACCCTAGGATGGGTGGAATGATCATGCATTTGTCCTGGGAGTTCGGGATTAGGCTATCATCCGCGATACTTGAGGTTATGGATTGAAATTATGTTTACATTTCTGTTTTTAGACCACAATCAGGCCGAGGTTGCTAGAAAAGGGAAAACTCAGGTTCGGTCGAGCATTTCAGGCTTGGATTGAGGTAAGTGATGGTTATTGTAACCTAATTTGCATTATGTATGTATAATAACTGTCTCATTAGTACTACTTGCACAATACGTATTTAGGAAAAAGGAAATAATTGCTAAATGATATCCTAAGTGTTAATCACATGCAATGTGTCTGTCTTGAAAGCTTGTTAGTTGTACAAGTGATGTATGCTATCATTGTGGTTGTGATTGTTGTGATATCTATCATTATTGTTGGATGTACCGGTATACTGGATATCTTCATAGGATTAGTTGGCTCGTGTACCACGCCTGATACAGTTTTTATTATTCATTGATTATCTCAGATACCATGTCGGGTATAATATTTATGATTCATTAGTTGGTTCGGGTACCACGTCGATACAGTACATGGACAAGAGCTCGTCCCTTCTAGGTTATGACTAATGGGCAACTATAAGACCCTTAGAAGGTGTGTACAAGTTTACTTGTTATTATATGTGTTGGTTCCTTGAGTGAACTGGCTTATCTGTTTGTTGAGGTTCATATGTGTTGGTTCCTTGAGAGAACCGGGATTCATTATTCCTTGACCTACATGTTGTTCTTTGAGTGGCCGTGTTGATGTATTTAAGTTCTAAGGTGGTTTTTTATGTAAACCAGGGTTTCATGTTAAATTCCCTAGATGATGTACTAGGGATTCTTGGGTGGTCCGGGTTACTTGCAAACGGTGACATAACTATATGTGGTTTATTTACTTGTATAGTTGGACATGACTTATATGATTGTTGACTGGGAGTCTTATTGGTAGTCACTTTGACTTAACTTGTTACATGTTCTCATGTTGTACTATGTTATTGTTATATATTCACATTTCATATTTTGGAGCTGGACGATGATCCTACTAGTACACTATTATTTCTTATGTACTGATACTGCACGTGCTCTTTTTTTGTTGAGTATAGGGCATATTACATCGGTTGTTACGAGACCTCAGTTGTGAGTCAGGTGCTTTCTGAATTCAAGAGTGAGTTGCATCTTCTGGGCTACCATGAATCCTTTAGTTATTCCAATTCCATTGTTCAGACTTAGACTTTATCTTTATTTTGGGGTTGCATCCCCTTCTTTCAAATATCTATTAGAGTTTTGGTACATCGACTTTCAGATTCTAGGGGCTTAATTTTCACAAGTTGTTAATGTTTTCTTTTAAAGATATGGATTATTAGTTTAATTAATAAGAATTGTTTTAGCTTCCTGATTTTGGTTAAATGTTGGGTTGGCTTACTTGGTTATTTGGTTATCCTACCGGAAGTTTTAGTGTGGGTGCCACTCGCGGCAGGTTTAGGTCATAATAATGTTGGTATCAGAGCCCTATATTCGTTTATCTTATCGTACCAAAATGGGTCTTGTAGAGTCTTGGAGAACAGTTCGAAGATGTATGTACTTTTCTTCGAGAGTCTATAGGACTTTAGGAAACTACCCTTCTTTCTTCTTTCGTGCTATAACTTGATTCCAAATGGTATTTGGCGATATAAATTGGTATCTGACCTCTGTCATTCTTTTGTCTGCAGATGGTGAACACTAGGAATAACGGAGCGAGGTAAGCAACTCCAGCTGTGAGACCGATGGTTCAAGGGCGAGGTTGGGGTAGGGGAAGATGGACAGCAACACCCGCTAGGGATGAAGCTCATATAGCGGCTGATCAGAGGCCATCGACACCTTCGTGACTCCAGGATCATGTTGAGGAGGCTGAGGCAGTGCACGAGGATGGCGTGGAACCAGAGATGGCATCACCGGTTGGAGGTACAGGCCTTCCTCCTATGTCTTATGAGGTTATTCAGCAGGTTTTGGCATTTCTGAGTGGGCTGGCGGGTACTAGAGCCACTCCCACTACGCCAGCTGTTCAGGTTCTGAGTTCTCATCCCGCTGTCACCTTTGCTCCAATGATCGATAAGGCTTCGGGTACAAATGTTTTCTTCTATTCAGCATTAGGCCCTGTCATGACTGGGACCGAACACCAGTTGCTGACTAAGTTTTTGAAAATGAAACCCCCTTCATTTAATGGTACACATGATGAGGATGCTTTTGAATTTATTCTTGATTGCTATGAGAGGCTGCATATGTTAGGGATGGTGCAACAACATGGTGTTGAGTTTGTGACTTTCCAACTACAAGGGGATGCCAAGTAGTGTTAGAGATCCCATGTAGAGTGTCATTCGTCAACCATGCCTCCGATGACTGGGGCTCAGTTTCATGCCCTATTTTTGGAGAAGTATGTACCCTGTACTCTTAGGGATTGCAAGAAAGATGAATTTTTGGCTCTTGAATAGGGCGATATGTCTGTTGTAGCCTATGAGGCTAAGTTCCATGCTTTGTCTTTCTATGCTACTTAGGTTTTGGGCCCCAAGGAGGAGAGGATCCGGCTATATTTTAAGGGCCTGAATACTTATTTGCAGGTTCTGTCTGTTCAGATGACTTTTGTAGAAAGGAGCTTCAATGAGGTGTCTAATTATGTGAAGAAGCTTAAGAGAGTTAAGCAAGTTGGGTAGGCTAAGGTATTAACCAAGAAACCCAGGAATGTGGGTAATTATAGTGGTTCTAATTCCTGGGGTCCCAGCCAGCAGGTTCATTCAGCTAGCCCTATTCAGTCAGCCTTCCCAGCTTTTACAAGTGGTCATTCAGGGGCTATTCAACAGTCTTCAGCTACTAGAGGCCAGGGGGCTTCTTATTCTTCGGTCAGCAAACCTTTTTTAGAGCGAGGTTGTTTTCATTACGGTGATTGTAACACCCCGTAATTTGATCCAGCTTTTAAACTTAAGATATCTGAGAATTTTGAACTTTTCAAAAATTATGGGTCCAAATCACGGACCGTGGTTCAAACCACAAGTCGTGAAGGGAACCTGTGGTTCCAGTCAGTTGGTTCAGCGTCTGGTCTGAGAACCACGAGTTGGTTCTATGGACTATGGTTCTGACTACGGTCTGTCCTGACATGACAGGTTCCCCAGTTTTCACGACTGGTTTATAAGGCCTGTAGATTAAACTACGGACCATCCTGGTAACTCGTAGGACTTAATCAGAGGACAGCTAAGTCCACAGGAATTACGACTTGGGTCTACAACCCGTGATCCATTCTACGGGTCCGTCATATTGACCCGTAGTTTGGTTTTTGCAGCCTGATCACTTGGCCAGGAAAGACGGATGGCAACCACGACCTGTGGTTTGGTCTACGACCCGTGGAATCCATCTGTGGTCCCTGAAAGTCAACTTTTTCCAGCTTTTCCTAATTATGTCCCAGGGGTATTTTAGTCATTACCCGCCCTTTTAACTCCCAAATAATATCATTTTGACTATTTCTAGAAGGGTTTTCACCCTAATTAGCCTAAGTCCCTTCTCAAATCTTCATTCATCTCTCAAAAAGGAAAAGAACTCCTTCAAGCTTCAAGTCTCAAGCTCCAAGATCAAGTATCCTTTCGGGTTAACTTCAATCAAGGTATGTGGGTATTCAACAATGGGTTCCTTTTACCCTTGTTTCCAAAAGCCCCAATTCCTATTTTGAATTATGAACTTGTGAAATTAGGGTTTTGATCTAAATTAGGGAAAGCTTATGGAATCTGTTTCTATGCATCAAGTCATGGTTTCTTGTGGTTTATTTACGATTTGAATAAGATTCCTTAATTGGTTTTAAAAGCCCATGCATTAAAGTTGATTTCTAGCATGGTTCCATTGAATTGCATGTTTTCAAGTGAAAGTTCACATGTTTAAATAACATGTCTTTATGTATTTATTAAATTGCATGCCTAATTCTTCAAGTATGAATTTAAGAAGGAAAAGTATGTTTTGAATTATGGCTACGCTAAGCTTCAAGAACCTATGATATGAGAATTGCATGATGTCCGATGTGTTTTCATGCTTTTCAACAAGATTTGGCATGAGATTGTGCCACTATGAATTTATGAGCTATATGTACATGTTTTGGGAGTACTATTTAGCACCGAGCGACGAGGGTTCGATTACCCAAGTCCAAAACTACGTTGCCAGCGTAGGTTATGAATTGCCCTATGGTCTTATGAGAGTGGTTCCACATCTTGACGTAGGGTGTCCTGTGCTTTAGCAGGCATTACGGCAGCTTTGCCAACTAGGGTTATACAGTAGGATATGGTGACTCGTTCCTTGGCACGGTTCAAGTCAACTTTGCTAACTAGGGTTATATAGTTAGATTCCATGTAGCTCGCATGGTTTATTGTTGGTTATAAGAAAATATTGTATGAATGTTTTGACTTGTTTAAGCTTATGATATATATTTTGAAGTTTGATTCTAATCTTATGCTTACCCCTTTCACATTATGAGATTTATTATTGATAACTCCTTTATGTATGAACCAAGTTTAAAATTACACTTTAAGTATGTTTTCATCATATGTATGCATATCTCACATACTCGATATATCCTATAGTATTGACACATATTTTGCGCTGCATCGTTTAGTGATGCATATTCAGATTTCCTCCCTCAGACACGTGGCTAGTCAGTGTCAGCCATTCGGACCTTATTGGTGAGTCCTCTTCCTACGAGGACCGGAGTTATGATTGGTTCTCTTTATGTCCTTTTTATTAGATTCATGAGTTAGTTGGGGTCTTGTCCTATCAACTCCTATTTCAGATTTAGAGGCTTTAGACATATTTAGTTGTATTCTGGAAAAGTCCTTGTAGATTTTGGCTATTTCAGTTTATGGATTTCTGTCTCTTCCCTATGTATGCTTCCACTTTATTTCCTTAAGTTATCTCAGTATGTTATAGATAAGGGTTAATCTAGGGAACTCGTGTCTCGGATCCCGTGTTATGTACAGGGGGTAGCCTCGGGGCATGACAAACTTGGTATCAGAGCCTCAGTTTCAAGAGTCCTAGGATGTCTGAAAGCCACATCGAGTAGAGTCACTTTCATGTGTGTGAAGCGCGCTACACTTATGAGAGGGAAGCTATGAGATGTCTTAGAAAAACTTCACTTCTTTCATGATCATATCATGTAATAGAACTTAACTCTAACGTCCCTCTAATCCTCTCCTTGTACATTTCAGATTATGTCTCGACATGCTATGCCTCATCGAGCCGCTCGGAATGTTGTTCCTCTAGTTCTAGCCCCCGAAGTCACGAATTAGGAGTTTAGGAACGCCATCCATTTGCTAGCACAGACCATGGCCGCTTAGGCCAACCAACCGGCTCCTATCCCTGTCCACCCTGAAGGTGGGGTAGCGGCCCGGGTTTGTGATTTTGTCCAAATGAACACACCTGAATTTTGGGGTTTGAAAGTGAGTGAGGACCCACTTAGCTTTATTGATAAAGTGAAGAAGATCTTTGATGTTATGCAAGTGGGTGATGTTGATTGTGTGCAGTTCGCATCTTATTAACTCAAGGATGTGGCTCATATTTGGTTCACGCAATGGAAGGAAGCTAGAGCTAGGGACGAGGTCCCTATGACTTGGGAGTGTTTCGAGAGGGCCTTTCTCGATTGGTTCTTTCCCCGAGAGTTGAAGCAAGCGAAGGCTAAAGATTTTGTGAACTTGAGACAGGGATCGATGTCAGTCCAAGAGTACAGTTTGAATTTCACTCAGTTGTCTAGGTATGCCCCCTCTATGGTAGCGAACCCGCAGGACCAGATGAGTAAGTTTATCTATGGGGTTTCAGATATGGTGAAGAAAGAATGTAGGTCTACTATGCTGTTGAGTGATATGAATATTTCCAGACTCATGATCCATGCTCACCAGATTGAGGGAGACAAGCTTAGGGAGATGGCTAGGGAGAACAAGAGGGCTAGATTCGAGGGTTCAGGTTTTGGCCATCAGAAGTCCAGTGGCGGACATTGCTCTTCCTTTCAGAAGAGGTCATCAGGACCCGTGCATTCTTCAGCTAGTACTCCTTCTCAGGCATCTAGGCCCCATTATGATCAGTCCGGTAGGGGTGCAGGCTCTTATTTGCAGGAAGGTGGTGCAAAGGGGCCTTCTTTCCCTGTTTGTACCAAGTGTGGAAAGAGTCATCTTGGTGAATGTCTAGCCGATTTAGGTAGTTACGGCGAATATGGTCAGGCTGGAAATCAGATTAGAGATTTCCCTTCAGCTAAGAAGGGATAGGGATGTGGTAGGGCTCATTCTTCCCCAGCAGCCATAGGAGGTCGACCAACCCAGCAGGGCGCAACTTCTACTTCTAGTAGTCAGCGCTAGAACCGCCTTTATGCTATGTCCTCTCGTCAAGACCAGGAGAGTTCACCTGATGTTGTCACTGGTATGTTGAAACTCTTCTCTCTTGATATGTATACTTTATTGGATTCCAGAACCTCTCTATCTTTTGTGACCCCTTATGTAGCATGCAAATTTGAAAATTATTAGGAATCGCTTTTAGAACCCTTTTGTGTTTCAACTCCTGTTGGTGAGTCAGTCCTAGCCAAAAGAATCTACCAAAATTGCCCTATCTCAGTCCTTCGTAGAGTCACTTTAGCAGATCTAATAGAGTTGCAGATGACTGATTTTGATGTTATTCTTGGTATGGATTGGTTGTATGCTTGTTATGATTCTATTGATTGTCGTACTCGGGTTGTCAGTTTCAATTTCCAAATGAACCCATCTTAGAATGGCAAGGTAGTCCCCCTTCCTCGAAAGGTCGTTTCATATCTTATCTTAAGGCTAGGAAGATGATTTCTAAGGGTTGCGTTTATCATATAGTTTGGGTTATAGACACAGAGTCTGAAACCACATCCCTTCAGTCTGTTTCTGTTGTGAATGAGTTCCCAGAAGTGTTTCCCAAAGATTTGCCCGGAGTCCCTCCCGAGCGGAAAATCGACTTTGGGATCGATTTTCTTCCAGATATGAATCCTATCTTTATCCCCCTATAGAATAGCTCATGTGGAACTTAAAGAGTTGAAGGATCTTCTTGATAAGGGTTTCATCATTCCTAGCATTTATCTATGGGGTGCCCTAGTCTTATTCATGCGAAAGAAAGATGGTTCCCTAAGGATGTGCATTGACTACCGTCAGTTGAACAAGGTCACAATAAAGAATAAGTATCCCATTCTTAGGATTGATGACTCGTTCGATCAGCTTCAGGGTGCTAGCTTCTTCTCTAAGATTGACCTTAGATCCGGTTATCATCAGCTTCGGGTTCGAGAGTGTGATATTCCAAAGACAGCTTTCATGACTCGGTATGGTCATTATGAATTTGTTGTGATGTTTTTTGGTCTAACGAATGCTCCCGCAGCTTTTATGGATTTGATAAATCGTGTGTTCAAGAAGTATTTGGATATGTTCATGATTATTTTCATTGATGATATTCTTATCTATTCTCGGAGTAAGGAGGAGCATGTTGACCATTTGAGAGTGGTGTTCCAGACTCTCAAGGACCGGCAGTTATTTGCTAAGTTTAGGAAGTGTGTGTTTTGGATGCAGTCTGTTGCTTTTCTGGGTCATATTGTGACTAGAGATGGTATTCGAGTCATTTCTCAAAAGTTAAAGGCAGTAAAGAACTAGCCTAGACCCACTTACCCGTCGGATATTAGGAGCTTTTTAGATTTGGCTGGTTACTACAGGAGATTTATGAAAGGATTTTCTTTCATTGCTGCCCCTTTGATCAATTGACTCAGAAGAAGGTTAAATTTCAGAGGTCGGATTTATGTGAGAAGAACTTTCAGGATTTGAAGACTAGATTGACCACAGCTCCAGTGTTGGCTCTACTCGAGGGCCTAGATGATTTTATTGTGTATTGTGATGCTTATAGGATTGGGTTGGGTTGTGTTTTGATGCAGCATGGTAAAATGATTTCTTCTTCTTCGAGACAGCTTAAGACTAATGAGATGAACTACCCTACTCATAATCTTGAGTTAGCAGTTGTGGTCTTTGCCTTGAAGATTTGGAGACATTACTTATATAAGGTGCACATGGATGTATTCACCGATCATAAGAGTCTTCAGTATGTGTTCACTCAAAAGGAGTTGAATTTGCGATAAAGGAGATGGCTTGAGCTTCTTAAGGATTATGACATGAGTGTGCTTTACCATCCGGTTAAGGCCAATGTTGTGGCGGATGCACTTAGTAAATTGTACATGGGTAGTATGTCTTCAGTTGAAGACGGAAGGAAGGAATTGGTTAAGGAGGTTCATAGGCTTGCTCGGTTGGGAGTTCACCTTATGGACTCGACAGAAGGTGGTGTTATTGATCAGAATGGTTCCGAATAATCTTTGGTAGCTGAAGTAAAGGCAAAGCAAGACAGTGATCCTATTTTGCTTCAGTTGAAGGGTGCATCCATCAGCAAAGAGTTGAGGTTTTCTCCCAAAGGGGAGATGGTGTGCTTCATTATCAAGGTCGATTGTGTGTGCCAGATGTATATGGGTTGAGACAGCAGATTTTGACTGAGGGTCACAGTTCCAGATATTCCATTCACTCTGGTGCCACCAAGATGTACCATGATCTACGGAAAGTCTATTTGTGGAATGGTATGAAGAGGGACATAGCCAGTGTTGTAGCTAAGTGTCCTAACTGTCAGCAAGTGAAGGTAGAACATCAGCGACCAGGTGGCATGATTCAAGATATTGACCTTGCTACTTGGAAGTGGGAGGCGATCAATATGGACTTCATCACAGGTTTGCCTCGTACTCGAAGGCAGCAAGATTCAGTTTGGGTGATTGTCGACCAGATGACAAAGTCATCCCACTTCTTGGTTGTTAAGACTACGGACTCAGCGGATGATTATGCCAGACTCTCTATCCGAGAGATAGTCTGATTGCATGGTGTCCCATTGTCTATCATTTCAGATAGAGGTGCTCAGTTTACTTCTCAGTTTTGGAGATCATTTCAGAGAGGTCTTGGTACTCAGGTGAAGATTAGCACAACTTTTCACCCACATACGGATGGCCAGGCGGAGCATACTATTCAGAATTTAGAGGATATGTTAAGAGCTTGTGTGATTGCCTTCAAAGGTAATTGGTATGATCACTTACCTCTTATCGAGTTTTCCAACAACAATAACTTTCACTCTAGCATTCAGATGGCTCCGTTTGAGGCACTTTATGGTCGGAGGTGTAGGTCTCCTATTGGTTGGTTTGAGGTAGGTAAGGCAGCCTTGATTGGTCCAGATTCAGTTCACGAGACTATGGAGAAGGTCCAACCTATTAGGGAAAGATTAAAGATCGCTCAGAGTCAATAGAAATCATATGCGGATGTGAGGAGAAGAGAGTTAGAATTTGAAGTTGATGATTTGGTTTTTCTGAAGGTGTCACCCATGAAGGGTGTGATGAGATTTGGCAAGAAAAGGATGCTTAGTCCCTGTTTTGTAGGTCCCTACCGAATTCTGAGGAGAGTTGGTAGCGTTGTTTATGAGTTGGAGTTGCCGACGGAATTAGAAGTGGTTCATCCAGTTTTCCATGTTTCCTTGTTAAAGAAGTGTGTTTGTGATCCGACCTTGATCGTTCCTTTGAAGGATGTGGGTGTGAAGGATAATTTCACTTATGAGGTGGTTCCCGTAGAGATCCTTGATCGTCAGATTCAGAGGTTGAGGAACAAAGAAGTCGCTTCGATAAAAGTCCTTTAGATGAATCAGCTTGTTGAGGGAGCTACTTGGGAAGCGGAATCAGCCATGAAAGCCAAGCACCCTCATCTCTTTCCTTCTGATTCCATTTCAGCTTGAGGTAATAATTTCCTCCTTTGTATGTCCCTTCTACTCTACTCCACTAGTTCCTCTCATGATCCTAGCATGCATTCATGTTTTCAAAGTTGATTCAGGCATGTTTTAAGTTGCAAGATCAGTTTCATGTTTGTTCTTTAGGTTTTATGAGTTGTTGACTAGTTGGGATGTTTTCATTTCATTTTTCCCTTGTTTAGTCTTCATTCATGGATGAATGATCCCAAGGGGGAGATATTGTAACACCTCAAAATTTGATCCAGCTTTTAAACTTAAGAAATCTGAGAATTTTGAGCTTTTTAGAAATTACGGGTCCAAATCACGGACCGTGGTTTGAATCACAAGTCATGAAGTGAACCCGTGGTTCGAGTCAGTTAGTTCAGCCTCTGGTCTGAGAACCACGAGTTTGTTCTACGGACCGTGGTTCTGACTACGGTCCATCCTGTCAACTCGTGGAATCAGATCAGAGGGTTGACATGTTCCCCAGTTTTAAGGACTGGTTTCTGTGGCCCGTAGATTGAACTACGGACCATCCTGCTAACTAGTAAAACTTAATCAGAGGCCATCTAAGTCCCTAGGCATTACGAGTTGGGTCTACGACCCGTGATCCATTCTACGGGTCTATCCTATTGACCCATAGTTTGGCTTCTGCAGCCTGATCACTTGGCCAGGAATGACGGATGGCAACCACGAGCCGTGGTTTGGTCTACGATCCATGGTCCCTGAAAGTCAACTTTTTCCAGCTTTTTCCTAATTATGTCTGAGGGGTATTTTAGTCATTACCCATCCTTTTAACTCCCAAATGATGTCATTTTGACTATTCCTAGAAGGGTTTTCACCCTCATTAGCCTAAGTCCATTCTCAAATCTTCATTCATCTCCCAAAAAGGAAAAGAACTCATCCAAGCTCCAAGTCTCAAGCTCCAAGATCAAGTCTCCTTTCTTTTTAATTTGAAGTGGGTTAACTTCAATCAAGGTATGTGGGTATTCAACAATGGGTTCCTTTTACCCTTGTGCCCCAAACCCCCAATTCCTATTTTGAATTATGAACTTGTGAAATTAGGGTTTTGATCTAAATTGGGGAAAGCTTATGGAATAAGATTCTATGCATCAATTCATGGTTTCTTATGGTTTATTTATGATTTGAATATGATTCCTTAATTGGTTTCAAAAGCCCATGCATTAAAATTGATTTCTAGCATGGTTCCATTGAATTGCATGTTTTCAAGTGAAAGTTTACATGTTTAAATAACATGTCTTTATGTATTTATGAAATTGCATGCCTAATTCTTCAAGTATGAATTTAAGAAGGAAAAATATGTTTTGAATTATAGCTATGCTAATCTTTAAGAACCTATGATATGAGAATTGCATGATGCCCGATGTGTTTTCATGCATTTCAACAAGATTTGGCATGAGATTGTGCCATTATGAATTTATGAGCTATATGTACATGTTTTAGGAGTAGTATTTAGCACCGAGCGATGAGGGTTCGATTACCCAAGTCCAAAATAACATTGCCAGCGTAGGTTAAAAAATGCCCTATGGGCTTATGAGAGTGGTTACACATCTTAATGTATGGTGTCCTATTTTTTAGCGAGCATTAGGGCAGCTTTTCCAACTAAGGTTATATAGTTGGATATGGTGACTCATTCCTTGGCACGGTTCAAGTCAGCTTTGCTAACTAGGGTTATATAATTAGATTACATGTAGCTCGCATGGTCTATTGTCGGTAATAAGAAACTCCCATAAGAATGTTTTGACTTGTTTAAGCTTATGATATCTATTTTGAAGTTTGACTCTCATCTTACGCTTACCCCTTTCACATTATGAAACTTATTATTGATAACTTCTTTATGCAGGAACCAAGTTTCAAATTACACTTTAAGTATGTTTTCACCATATGTATGCATATCTCACATACTCGGTACATCCTATAGTACTGATGCGTAGTTTGCGTTGCATCCTTTGATGATGCAGATTCAGGTTTCCTCCCTCAGACACGTGGCTAGTCAATGTCAACCATTCGGACGTTATTGGTGAGTCCTCTTCCTACGAGGACCGGAGTTATGATTGATTCTCTTATGTTCTTTTTCTTAGATTTATGAGTTAGTTAGGGTCTTGTCCCATCAACTCCTATTTCAAATTTAGAGTCTTCAGACATATTTAGTTGTATTCTGGATGAGTCTGTGTAGATTTTGTCTATTTCAGTTTATGAATTTCTATCTCTTCCCTATGTATGCTTTTGCTTTATTTTCTTAAGTTATCTGAGTATGTTATAGCCAAGGGTTAATCTAGGGCACTCATATCCCGGATCCCATGTTACGTCCATGGGGTAGCCTCGGAGCGTGACAGTGATGTAGGTCACTTAAAGAGAGTGTGCCCTCTGAGACAGATAGGTAACCAGGTGCAGCAGCAGGCCAGGGATGTAGGTTTAGATGGTGGAGGTGGCAATGGTAAGGGTCATCCATAGGGTGGATGAGGAAATAATAAGGGAGGCCATGGTGAAAACAGAGGTAATAGTAATGCAGGGAAGGGTGAAGCATAGACTGCTAGGGATGTTGCCTATATTGATGATAAAGCTCATTATTATGCCTTCCTAGGCAAGTCCGAGGTCCAGGCCGAGGCCTCTGATGCTGTGATAATAGGTACTATTCTCATCTATGACCGAATGACTTTCGTCTGATTTGATCCAGGTTCCACTTACTCTTATGTATCTGTTAGATTTTGCTTGGGTCTGGACTTGGTTTGTGATGTTCTTGATTCTCCTGTACATATTTCTACTTCGGTTGGAGAGCCTGTGGTAGTGACCCATGTGTATCATACTTGTTCTGTTTTGTTTATGGGTTTTCAAACTTAGGTAGATTTGATCATTTTCGATATGCTTGATTTTTACATTATTCTGGGTATCACTTGGTTGTCTCTGTATCATGTTGTTTTTAACTATAATACTAAGACAGTGACTAGAGATGCCGGGTATGGGTAAACTACAGTGGGAGGGTGTGTATAAGCGTAAGCTAATGAAAATCATATCTTTTGTTTGGGATAGGAAGTTAGTAGGGAAGGGGTGTTCAACCTTCCTAGCTCATATTTGGGATGTTAGTGCGGAGTTCCCTCCTATTGTGTCGGTCCCTGTGGTTTTGGAGTTTCAGGAGGTATTTCCTATGGATCTACATGGTATGCCTCCAGACGGGGATATTGACTTTTGTATTGATTTGGAGCCTAGCACTCGCCCAATCTCTATTACTCCTTATCGAATGGCTCTGGCAGAGTTGAGGAAACTCAAAACTCGATTACATGAACTTCTTGATAAGGATTTATTCATCCCAGTGATTCACCTTGGGGGGCTCCGGTCTTGTTCATTAAGAGGAAAGATAGTAGCATGAGAATGTGTATATATTACATGCAGTTGAACAAGGTTACCATCAAGAATAAGTATCCTTTGTCCCGCATAGATGACCTCTTTGACCAGTTGTAGGGTACTTCAGTATTTTCCGAAATTGACTTGAGGTCAGGGTACCATTAGCTGAAGATTCGGTCTGAGGATATACCTAATATGTCTTTCATGACTCGGTATGGGTACTACGAGTTCCTAATAATGTCGTTTGGGTTGACCAATGCACCGACGGTCATCATGAGCTTGATGAATGGTATTTTCAACTTATTCTTGGATTCCTTTGTGATAGTGTTTATTGATGATATTTCGATTTACTCTAAGATCAAGAAGGAACTTGCAGGTCATCTTCGCATTGTTTTGGGAATTTTAAAGGAGAAACAGGTGTATGCAAAGTTCTTGAAATGCGAGTTCTAGTTATCTTTGGTTGCCTTCTTAGGGCATGTGGTCTCAAAAAAAGGGGCAACGGCAGATCTGCATAAGATTGAGGTAGTTAAGATTTGGGTTCGACCTAGCTCTATGACTGAGGTTAGGAGCTTCATGGGCCTTTCTAGGTTACTATCACAGGTTAGTCAAGAATTTTGCTTCTATTGCTACTCACTTGACAAGGTTGACTCAGAAAGAGACATTTGTTTGGTCTGATAACTGTGAGGAGAGCTTCCAAAAGCTCAAAACACTTTTAACTATAGCCCCTATTCTCTCATTGCCGGTTGAAGGTAAGGATTATGTTGTATCTTGTGATGCTTCACATTCGGGTTTGGGTGCTATGTTGATGCAGGATAGAAATGACATTGCTTATGCTTCAAGGCAATTGAAGCCTCATGAAAAGAATTACCCGACTCGTAATATGGAGTTGGCAGTGGTGGTGTTTGCACTTAAGATCTGGAGGCACTATCTTTCTGGTGTCAAGTGCGAGGTATTCACAGACTATCACAGACTGCAACACTTGTTTATGCAAAGGGATTTAAACCTTTCATAGAGAAGATGGATGGATTTGTTGAAAGACTATGATGTGACCATTCAATATCATCTGGGTAAGGCTAATGTGGTGGTAGATGCATTGAGCCGAAAGGCAATAAGTATGAGTAGTTTGGCCTGCTTGGGGGTGTCAAAGTGACCCTTGGCTAGGGAGTTCCAAATTCTAGCATCTAAGTTCATGCAGTTAGGTATTTCATAAAGGGGTGGAATGATGGCTAGTATTGAGGTAAAGTCAATATTTTTGGATGATATCAAGGAGAAACAATTAGAGGATGAGTAATTGAATAAGCTCCAGAACAAGGTGGCGTATGGTAAGGCTTCAGATGCCACCCTTGATGCATGCGGAGTAATGTGGTTTAGAGAGCGGGTATGTGTTGCTCGGGCTGGTGAATTAGTTCAGAATGTGCTAGCTGAAGCTCATGATTCACGATATTCTATTCATCCAGGTTTAACCAAAATGTACCAAGACTTGAGACAACTTTATTGGTGGCCTGGGATATAGTGGAATATGTGTCTAAGTGTCACAATTGTTAGCAAGTAAAGTACGAACATCTAAGGCCTGCGGGTTTGCTTTAAAGATGCCCATTCCAAGTGGGAAAGGATAGTTATGGACTTTGTGGTAGGGCCTCCTAAGACCTAGGGAAAGTATGACTCAATTTGGGTCATAGTGCATAGACTGGTTAAATCAGCCTATTTTATTCTGGTTAGGGTGGATTACATCTTCAAGCAGTTGGCCAAGATCTACTCAAGGAGATAGTGAGGTTACATGGGGTGCCAATTTCCATTATTTCAGACAGAGGTACACAGTTTACTTCTAAATTCTGGGTAGGTTGTCGTAGAGGACGATTCAGGTGCTTGAGGATATATTGAGGGCATGTGTGATTGACTTCAGAGGCCATTGGGATGAGTTCTTGCTATTGTGTGAATTTTCATACAACAACAATTATCACTCCAATATTGACATAGCACCGTTTGAAGCACTCTATAGGATGGGGTGTAGATTGCCCATAGGATGGTGACGGTCGTAACCGTTGCGATAGACTATTTTTAGCAACGGTTTAAAAATAGTTACTAGCATATCTGTTCTCGTAGGCCCATTTTCTAGTAGTGTCCATATTTTTCCTCAATTATTTTTGTCACCCGCCAATGATAATATTTTTTTTAATTTTGTACATTAATTATTTATATTTTAGTATGTATATGATATTTATAAAATAGCAATCCAATTCAAGTTGTATTATATCTCACTCAAGCTGTTATTTTATTAATTGCTATTATTTTTAGATCTTGATTTCCTTACGTATTACTTTTATTACTAAATAAAATGACATATTTTGTGTTATCTTGACACCTTTTTAAATTCGTATATAATTTATAAATATATAATTTATTTATAATTATTTTTATTTTATCATAAATTTCATATAATATTACATGTCATTAATTTTACGTATAATATGTATACATATTTTATTTACAAGTAATTTTAGCTTAATATTTTGTGATAAGTATTGTTAATTATTATTTTAGCTATCAAATTATATATATGTTATCTTATTAATTATATAACAGCCCAAATTCAATTTTCTCTCAAAAATTATTAGTTCTAGCCACTTTTTACGTTTTATTTTTATTTACTAAATAAATTATGTGTTATCCTAACACTTTCTAAATTCTTATATATATAAGTTATGTATATTTTTAATTATTGTTATTTTATTTGTGAATTTCGTATAATATTACATGTCATCAATTTTGCGTACAATATATTTATGTTATAATAATATTCTTTTGGATAATTACCATTAATTATTATTTTATCTACTAAATTTTATATATATATATATATATATATATATATATATATATATATATATATATATAGTATTTTATTAATTAAATAGCACTTCAATTCAATTGTTCTCTCAATTTATTTATATTCTAGCCATTTCTTGTCCAATCTATATTAATTTTAGCCTTAATTTAGCTCAATTAGTCACTCAATTGAGCTCAATTAGTCACAATTTAAATATCCAATTATTCTTCAATCTGGATGACCTGATTATGACCCAGACCTGACCCATCTGCATCTTTGGATCATAACCATCCAATAACTTAATCCAACGGCTAAGCTTTAATTCCCCACTTCTCTTTTTAATCTACCCTAACCAAAGACCCAATTTCATTCTCACATCACCGCCTCTCTCCCTCTTCTCCGCTCCTCTTCTCTCACTACCACACCACCGCCGCCACCCTCCTCAGCAACTCCGGCCAGCAACCACCATCCGCCAGTAAACCTCCACAGCCACCGCCCCTCCTCTCTCTTCTCCTCTTCGTCTCTTTTCCTCCTCAACCTCCATACCGCCCGTCACCTCTTCTCCATCTCCATCCAAACCCACTCACACCGCCCTATACCACCACCCGCTTCAGCGAACCCCTCCCCCCTCCGCTGCTGCCTCTCCACCGACGAACCTCGACCAAAACAAATTTCATTTTCTCCCTCTCCTTTAGATCGAACTCTCGCTGTCATCACCGTCGTCATTTATTTAGTGCTAAAGATGGCAGTGCTTTTGCTCGTTGGTATGCACGTTTTCTTGCTATTTATTGAATGGGTTTGTTGGTGGATTTAGTTAATTGTTGACATAGATATATGTTTTTCTGGTGAAAAATTTATTGGAGGTAGTGGGTGTGTTTGAATTGTTGAAGGGTTACATTTGCTGATTCATGAACTGAGTTGCTGTTTTCTTCCCTTTTTTCTGGATGATAAATAGCATTTTTAGGTGGATTAAATTTTTTTAATATCACTGAATGTTAAGTATCAAGGCATCCATTATTCATCCATTATTTACTAAGTGAAATGAGTGTGGATTTTAAATATACAAATGTGATTTTCTGGTAAATAAAATATTGAAGGTAGTGGGTGTGTTTGAATTGTTGAAGGGTAACATTTGTGGATTGGTGTTTTCGTTCCCATTTTGGGTGATAAATGAAGTTGCATCATAGTGTTAAGTGTGTGTAAATGTTGGAATAAATAGAGTTAGATATGTGATTTTCTGATATTAAAATTATTGAAATTAATGGATTGTGTTTGATTTATTGAAAGTTACATTGGTGGATTCATGAACTGAGTTGCTGTTTTCTTTCCCTTTTGGAGGCTGATAGATAGAGTTGTGTCATAGTTTTAAGTATGGCTAGCACTGGCACCGGTACTTCCGGACCGGTATTAACCGGAACCGGATTGGTATTGGAGCAATTTTTCGCCGGTTGGCCGGGAACCGGGACGGTATCGGTATCGGGAATTTTTTCCTTTTCGTCCCAGATCGGTACCTATCGGGATCGGACCGGTATATCGGGTCCCACTTTTTTTTTTTAAATTTTAATTAAATTAAAATTTGGTTATTTATAATTGAAAAAGTTTCAGAATATATAAGTTATTTTATATTTCTTTTAAAAGTATAACTTAATAAATTAGATTTTTTTTAGAGTTTAAATTTTAAACTCTAAAAGTTTAAAACTTTAAATTTCAAACTCTAAAAGTTTAAAACTTTAAATTTCAAATTTTAAACTCTTAAAAACTTTTTAAACTCTTGAGTCTTAAGTCTTAAAAGTTTAAATTTAAATTTTTAAACTATAACTAACTTAATAACTTACTTATTTAAGTTTGAAACTTTTTAAACTATCATTTGTTAAACTTTTTTTAATTTCAAATTGTAACTTAAGTTTGAAACATTTAAAAATTGAAATATATAAAAAAGACTTGTATTAAATTGAAGACAATAATTAAAAAAATTTAAGGCGAATAGTCTATAATTTTATTCATAAAAATTAAATAATACAATTTGTAAGAGAATTTAATCTACGCAGCCACCTTTTAGGAAGGGTTCTGTTTAAATTAGGCTTCAAACTATCATACTAATATTTGAATCTTTAAAAATAGTTTTGACGTAGAATTTTTAACAATTCCTTGGTAACATTTTCTGAAAGTGGTTGTTGTGCTTGATCCTTCAATGCATCCATGCCGTCTTCATTAGAATTTACCAAAATATTATCTATATCATATTCAAATTGGACAGGTAAACTAGGACGCCCATAATTTCTTCGCTCAGCATTGATCCAATCTCTAAACAATACCGATATCTCCAAACTGTCTGATGCTAATGAATATCTATGCTCCCAATTTGATATCTTGCTGCACCAAAAGTGCCCTCCGAAGCTACTGAAGATGCTTGAATAGCTAGCAAATCTCGAACCAATGGTTGAAATTTTAGAAATGACTTGCCGCGAGTCTTCCACCATTTCAAAAGTAGGTTTGCCTTGTGCATCCTTAATGCTTTCCATTCCCTGATTAAGATATTCATCAAAATCATTCCTTTCATTAGAAGTAAGACCAAGATAATTTTTCATCATATCATCAATATCATCTTCATTTGAATATCTACGCCTAGAACTTGAAGGTTCTACATTATGTACTTCATCATTTATTCTACTAGAATTGTACAAGTCATACAATTTTCTAGCTTCAATTCTTATGCTATCTTTAACATTGGACAAACTAGGTATTTTGTCCTCTTCGGCAACTTCGTCACCTTGGATACTTTGTTGATATATAATCTCTAAAATATCTAAATTTGAATATATTCTTTCAACCATTCGTGATGCACATATTTCTTTGTAAGTTGGATTTAATAAACAAGCAGTTAAATAAATTTGAGTAATAGAAATAAAATATTTTTTAAATTTTTTAATCATTGCATTAATAGAATCTTTAAATCGTGAAATATTTTTGTATTGAAAAAAATTATTAGAAATAACACATATATTTGGTGAAACTGAACAAATAGTTGGATAATAAAGTCCAGATATTTATTTTGTAGCTAAATAAAAAAAAATTAAAAATTCTTTAAGTTCATATACTTCTTTCCAATCAGTGTCAGTAATTCTATAATCAATATCTGAATTGTGAGCATTCCAAACCATTTATAAAGGCTTTCTATATTTATAAGCAATTTTAAGCATTTCATATAAAGAATTCCATCTAGTAGACACTGTTTTTGGAATTTTTCTAGGGTAGAGTTCTAATTCACGATACTAATTTTCAAACTCTACACGCCTAGACTTTACTTGACATTTAAAAATGAAATGGCATGCAGCTTCACATTTTATACAACCATTATTATACATTGTTACACCATCTCTAACAATTAAATTATATATGTGTGCAGCACACCTAATATGAAAACCGTCAATATAAATAGGGCAAATTGTCGGTTTTAATTTGTCAACATCATTTGTATTATTAGAAGCATTATCAAGGGTGACACTAATTACTTTATTACAAATTCCATAAAATTGTAAAATATCTATAATAGTTTGAGCTATGTAACTACTGGTTTTCAGCATTTTACAACATTTATAATCGAAAATTCTTTTTTGCATGTTTCAATTTTCATCAATCCAATGATTAGTAATAGTGAAATAATCGTTAGGGACAACTACGCAAATGCCCTTTAAAAGAAGTGGCTTTGCATTTTTGCCCCCAATAAAAATGGTCTTACAAAAATAGTCTTTCTTGTTTTTCATGTATAGAGCAACTATATTTTTGCCCCTCTACACCTCAAATATTTTTAAATAACTCTCAATGCTCATTTCTACGTTTTTTCTTTTTTCTCAATCTTTATTTTTTTTCTTTTCTCCTCTCAATTCTATTTTTTTCTCCTTTTATTTTTTATTTTTTTATTTTTTTACTTTTTTATTTTTCTCAACCTTTATTTTTTGTTGTCTTTTTTTTTTCCTTTTTTTCTTTTTTTCTCAATATTTATTTTTTTCTCTCAACTTCTTCTTTTTTATTTTTTCTTTGGTTTTTAATTTTTCTTTTCTCTTTTTTTTAATCAATTTTTTCGATCTTTTTTTTTATGAGATGTTCTATAATTCTTTCAAACAACAAATTACGCCCATGAGCAAGATTTGACACTAGTATATTGTGTTTTGATTTATGAGATGTTTTATAACACTTGCCTCAGAGGTAAGACTTAGCTCAAGGATTTTCAAACAACAAGTTATGCCTCACGAGCAAGACTTGACACTACCTCATTGTGTTGATTTATGAGACAATTTATAACTCTTGCCTTAGAGACAAGACTTAGCCCAAAGACTTTCAAACAACAAGTTACGCCCCATGGGCAAGAGTTGACACTATCATATTGTGCTTGATTTATGAGATGCTTTATAACGTTTGCCTAAGAGGCAAGACTTAGCCCAAGGACTTCCAAATAACAAATTACGCCCCATGGGCAAGAGTTGACACTACCATATTGTGTCTCGATTTATGCGATGCTCTATAACTCTTGTCTTAGAGGCAAAACTTAGCTCAAAGACTTTCAAACAACAAGTTACGCCTCATTGGCAAGAGTTGACACTAGCACATTATGTCTTGATCATGAGATGCTCTATAATATTTGCCTTAGAGGCAAGACTTAGTCCAAGGGCCTCCCAAAAAATAAATTATGCCCCATGGGCAAGAGTTAACACTACTTCATTGTGTCTTAATTATGAGATGCTCTATAACTCTTGCCTTAGAGGTAAGACTTAGCTAAAAAAATTTTCAAACAACAAGTTATGTCCCACGAGTAAGGCTTGACACTACCTCATTATGTCTTGATTTATGAGATGTTCTATAACATTTGTTTTAGAGGCAAGACTTGTTTCAAAGGACTTCCAAACAACAAAGCACGCTCTTAAGTTTATTTCGATTTCAAAGAAAGAAGATCTTCTTTGCGGATTATCCAACTTTTTTTGTTCATTAACAAAAAAATAATAGAGGTTAAGAAAAAAAAAAAAGAATAAAAGAGAAAAGGAAAAAATAAAGATAAAAATAAAAGTTGAGAAAAAAAAGAAAAAAGAGAAAAAAAAGTTGAGAAAAAAAAAAAAAAAAAAGAGGAAAAAAAAGAATAAAAAAATAAAGGTTTGAGAAAAAAAAAGATAAAAAAAAGTTAAGAGAAAAAAAGAAAAAAAATAAAGGTTGAGAAAATAAAAAGAACAAAAAAAAGTTAAGAGAAAAAAGAAAATAAAGGTTGAGAAAAAAAAAACAAGAATTAAAAAAAATTGAGAAAAAAGAAAAAAAAGAAAAAAGATAAAAAATTAAAAAGATAAAAGAAAAATGAAAATTAAAAGTTGAGAGACAAATGAACATGAAGAGTTATGGTGTAGAGGGGCAAAAATGTATATGTTCTATACATAAAAAAGAAGGAGGGGTATTTTTTAAAGACTTTTCTTATGAGGGGCATAAATTGAAAATCACTCACTTTTGAGGACACTCCATGTAATTTCCTGTAATCGTTACCAGTAGGACTACGACCCATATCAGAAGTGATAGCCATTCTACAAGTATTATAGTTAAATAAACAACGAAGATATTGTACATGTTGTTCTTGATAATCAAAAATAGTTTTTTTAATAGTATTTCTTGAAAAACCTGTGAAAGAAGGATTATACACTATTTGAATATAATGAACAAAATCGGGATTTTCAGCAAAACTAAAAGGCAAGCCACAAAGAACAATCATTTTAGCTAATTCTTCAAGATCTCTTTCTCTACTATAACTGCGATGTGTACTAGGACCAGCAACATTAGAAGGGTTTAACTGTGTTTGGATCATGTTAGAGGCCCCTACTCCTACAGATGTATCGGGAAGGGGAGTACCATATTTTTTTGCATCGGCTATAGACTAAGCTTGTAAAAATTTATTTTTACAACATCCCATTAAATGATTTCTTAAATGTCCCGTCCCATCCGACTTTCCCGTAGTTTTTATGATTCAAAATATATTTACATATTTTACAAATAGCTTGAGTTTTATCCTCACTTTGAATCATAAATTGTCGCACAACAGATTTTTTAGGTAGTTCAGCCTTTGGCTTAGCCCTAGTAGGATGTACAGGGAGAGGGGGAGTGGGAGCGGGAGCAAGAGTGGACTAGTAGCCGTAGGCGGCTCTGTTTCATCATCATCATAAGTATCATTACCATCATATTCATTATCATATTCTACTTCTTCATCTAGTTCTTCATTAAAATTACCAAACCTTGTCTGTAAAAATTCATGATCTAATTGAGTATTGCTATCAATATTAAAAGAAGTTTCATCAACATGTGTAAAATCATCCGTATTTATTCTTAATTCAGGTTGTTGTCTAATTTTAGATTTGGATTTAGAAGAACTACCGACTTTAGTTTTTCCGGTTACTGCATTAGTCAACCTACCAAAAAGTATTTTTTTACCTTGGCCAACATTTTTATCATCGGATTTCATATTAAAATATTAATAGTAAGCAAATAAATAAATACAAAAAATAAATAAGTAAAGAGATGAAAGTTGGAACGAATGTACCAAACGTCTGCGTAAAAACAAACGTGTATAACCAAAAGCCGAAATTGATAGATGAAACTAGAAGCTTGAAAATTGCTCCAAAATAATTCAACAAATAAAATTAACAATTTAATAGAGACTATTAGAGAATAGAGAGTAGAAGAGTAGAAGATTGAGAGTTGAGAGAGTAGATGAAGAAGAAGAAATTTTGTGTAATAAATAATGAAGGGGTGGGGGGTTTTTATAGTTAAAATTTAGAACTAAAATGTATTTTTAAAAACTTTGGGGTATTAAAAAAAGTTTGGGGGGTAGGGGGTGTTTTGGGGGGCTGTTTGGCTGAAATAGCCGTTGGGTGGGGCTCACTGGCCGTTGCCAACGGCTAACCCAATGGCTATTTAATTAAAAAAAAAAAAAATTTGAAATTTTCCACCAAATCGAACCGGACCGGACCGGTACCGGGACGAATCGGACCGGAATGATCCAGTAATTTTACCCCTTCCGTCCCGTTACCCCTACCGACTAACCCCTCATCCGGACGGAATTGGAGTCCGCTGGACCGAAATCGAATCGGTAACGGACTGGGATGATCCAAAATCGGTACCGGCACCTCCCGATTCCGTTGCCAACCTTAGTTTTAAGTATGTAATGTTGGAATAGGTGGAGATACACAAATTTTTTTTGTAAAAGTGATGGGTGTGTTTGCATATTAGCTGTTTTTTCTCCTTTTTTCTTCTTCTTTATTTATTCTGCTTTAAGAAAAGAATATTGTGATTAGCTGGTCGTATTTACTTAAACATTTTCAGTAGCTAGATGAATTTATGTATGACTTAGAAATCAAGATTTTTACTAGTTTTGAAGAACATGAAATTTTTACTATGAGGAAGGGTAATGATATTATTTATCCTCTTTTGTAGGTGTTCAAAATGAAGAAAGAGAAGAAGAAAAGTGGTGAAGACCTTGGCTTTATTTAAGAAGATTTTTGAATTGTTGATAGATGTTCTAATATTCCTTTTGTTATCGAATATTTTGGAGCTTATCGTAACTCTTGAAATGATGTAAAATTTAACGAATCATTTAGGTTTGAGTACATTTTGCTTTTAGGGATATTTTTTGTTATATAATTTGTATTGTATTATAATTTTATTATATATGTAAATGCTAATTTACAACCAGTGCAATAGGACTATAAAAACACGAGAATTGTTGCAATAGATCGTGGGAACCATTGTAATAGGTCATATAAATCGTACCATTATAATAGATTCATAAACGTTGCAATAAAGGTTTGTAGCAACGGTTATAAATCGTTGCCATAGACATATATTTTTCACACTAGAAGGAAGAATAATCGTTTCTATAGTTATGTATATGGCAACAACTTTGGGCCTACTGCAACGAATTTGATCCTGTTGCTATAACCCTTATTTCTAGTGGTGACACAGCAAACAAGGGTGAAATCTGAGCGAAATATGCATGATGATGTGATCTGATGAATCTGTAACCAAGTGTGATCGCAGTGTTATATGTTATCCTCTCTGGTGCCCCAATAGTCCATTAGAGGCAGGATCCATGAAAGGAATTCTCCCGAGTACCTCTACTCCGCCGTACACCCCTCCCTCCGATCACCGTCAGCTTATAGCACTTGGTCTGGAACAGTAAGGTCCATGGAGGTCTACTGTAGACCACATACAAACAGGAAATTCAAATATCTCAACAATCGAGATCTCGTAGTACGTTCTCAGATTCAATCCGAGTATAAATCAGTAGTCATGTATCAATAACCCTCATCAAGGGTACCCAGAGCATAACCGGGTCTAAAACAGTAGTCAAGTCTCAATGACCCTTATAAAAGGGTTCCAGGAGTGTATCCGGGTCTAAAACAGAAATCAAGTATCAAAATTTCTAAACAGGGTGCCCGGCTCGTATCCGGGTCTAAATCTGTAGAAAACAATGTTAGTGCTACGGTCCAGCCAAGCCTAGTATCAGAATGAAGATCAGTAATCAAATCATCGCAATCTCCCCTCTACTCTGAGAGGTTTCGTAAAATTCAATTTAAAAGTCTTTTCCAAGTCATGTATCAAAAAGGACCCTCGGGGCCATGCAAAGTTTAGAAAATCAATTATAGTAGGCCCGAAGCCAAATCGGTAGTAAAACATGCAGGGAAAACCTTTTCATGTATGATATATTTGCAAACAATAGAGTAGCCCAAAATGGCTTACAAACATTCCTATCAGCCCTGCACAGGCTCAACAGCTCTACAACAGTCATAACCAGCCTAGAAGGATATCTCTATGTCTGAGACTCGCGGACATTCCCAAATAACCGACCATCTATGTTCCAGAGTCAATACAAGGTCACACAGGACCACAAGGGGAATATACAATACTGATACAAATACTAAAATCAATGTATGAAATAAATGGATAGAAAAGATGGGCACGGTCTGGGGTACCAACCTAAAACAACCCACCCAAGGATACTAATTAATGCAGTTATAGCCTATATACGCAGAGTCTAGGTAGGCAAAGTCATACCCTACCTGTCATCTGATGACTTGCTGTGGGAACGACGTCGTCCAGGCTCAAACTGCGTCGTCCAGGCTGGAACTGCTCCGGGAAGCTCCAAAACGCAAAACCACTATCAACACAATAATCTACACATTAACACGAGAATAATGATATAACGCTATAAAAATACCCGGGTCAAAATTTGGGTCACCGATGAGCTGGTGGGCCCTGTAACCCGAAGTCGAAAATGAAAGAGTGCAAAATGATCACAACGATCATGGGATTACATGCCCATAAAATTGAAGGATTTGGGCACTAAAATCAGGCTAAAACAGCCCACCCACTTAAAAGAAATCAAGGAGGAAATTAAGAGAATGAAAAGTTAAAATTTAACAGAAAGCTTACAGGATTAATGATGGAAAAGAGCTCACGAAGCTATAGTGAGTTCGATCCAAGAAATTAATGGCCAGAAGTGAAGAAATTAGTGTTTAGGAGCTTTAACAATGGTGGAACGAAGTTGAAAATGAGGAAATGGAGAAGAAGGTCTAATTTACAACATTGCCAGCAGATACTGCAATTGTGGTACTTTCATCACAAATATGTACACTGCAAATGCGGCCAAAGCACCGCAAATGCGTAAAAACAATGCAAATGCGGCATTTTATCTCAATTGCGGTGGCCGCAAATGCAGTCAAATGCCTGCAAATGCGGACCCAACAGGTACAACAAAACTCAGGTAAGCTTAAAACTTTGAATGGACCCTCGAGATTCATTCGGGGTCCCAAGGATACAAACGAATAGATCTATTTGACTAGAAATGACATGCTGGATCCAACAGAATCGATGAAAATCCCATCGGAGGTCGATTTAACGAAAAAGTGTGCCTCGTGCCCAAAACCAACTTTAGGCCAACTATTTCCAACGGAACCCAATGGCTGAAAACAAGTCCAGAAGCCTCGGGACCCGAACCAATAGTCCCTCTAACCTAAACTCGACTTTCCGGAGCTAACAACGATGATGGAATTTCCATCCCAGGCCATCTTCTCCAAATGTTTACCAAAGTCAACCAAACAAGCCCAACTAGCTTGAAAACATAAAATGAAAGAGAATTCCAAGCTGAAAAGCTTTTGGATCCCGACCAAAGGTCCTACTAAACCAAAGTTCAAGCTCTGGAGCTAATGGAACTATCAGAATTTAATTCCGAGCACGTTACCAAGCATGTTGACTAAAGTCAACGATTTCAAAAGTCTAAAGCTCTAAAACAAGGAACGGCCAAAAAGACCAAATAAACGGCCCGGGTACCGAACTACCGGTCCCAGCAAGCCATAAATGACTTGGAGTCACTATAGGCTAGCTCTAATAGTATATGAAAGGCAAACATGCATAAATGACCGGAAGGGTCATTACATCATCCACTACTAAAAAGACTTTCATCCCTGAAAGTCTGGAAAGAAAAAAAGACTAGAGATTAAAAGAACAGCGGATACGAAGCCCGCACTACTCTCTCGGACAACCCAGGTAGCCTCCTCGATTGGACGGCACCCAACAGAAAAGAATCAAAGAAAGCAACCAAGCATAAACCTCTTATTAGCCAAGCTAGATTTCAAACTCAAACTCCAAAACACCAAGGGTCTGCCAACCCAAACTGAGCCTCTAGAATATCAACCGGTAAGCACCGACACAACACCGAAATTAGAGAAGCAAAGCAACCAACACACAGAACTCAAATCTTTGAAACCATAACCAAGTTTATCAGAAAAGCCAACAATCAAAACTCTAACTCATGAACCCACTGATCTGTAAAAGCCATATTATTCTAAATTGAACCCTTTCACCACGAACAGGAAGCTTCATACAAGTAGAACACTCAAACCACCCTCGAAGCATCAACTGACACACCGGAGATCCATAGTTCCCGCTTATGTTCTATCACGAATGAAGTCACCTTTTTTGATCAATTCTTTCAGGTTTGAGCTATAGTCTTCTAGACTTTTCCATCTAAGATAACACCCCATTGCATATCCTCGAACTGGGGTTACCTCTCCTGACTGACCATCAACCAACGAACGAACCTTTTTGCCAATATTAAACTCAATAAGTGAACCTAACTGAATAACCTATCTGAACTCGATCGAATTTTACACACCATGGTTAGGAAAGACATGAATGAGCACCCTATGTTGACGGAGAAACTCCCAAACTATAGAATAAACCCAACCTTGCTGAATCGTGCTAAGTATGAATCAACTAGAAGCGAATGAACCAGGGAAACCTGCCCAACAAACCTAAACCAAAACCAAGATCCTGCAAGAAGTGTGGTAAGCCTACCACGAAGTCTGTAACCAACACTAAGCTCCAAACTTTAAGAAGTACTATTGCTACTCCCAATACTCACATGCCATTTGGATTTTAAATTGCCTCACTAATTTCACCTCCGGAGAAAATACACCATGCTACGAATATCAAGTCAAAACACCCCAAAGGCAAAAAGAAGAGGTGCCTGGGGTTCAAAGTCACCATCTAGATATAGAATTTTTGCATATACCCTCAACTCACCCCTTTGGTTGGAATCAACCACTCTACCTGATCAACACACAAACCAACCATATCGAAGCACACCACATACCAAACTTCTAGTCCATACTGGTCGAGTCTAACCAACAACTGAACCCCATATAAAAGATAACCCCTGAAGAATCAACTAATCGAGCTTTTTCAAACTCTAGGTAATGAAGGCGATGATCAATCTCAAAGTACCATTAGAACTCATAATAGCCTCGCTAGTCTCAACCTGCACGACCTGATCATATAAAGCATACACCACTGCTAAATCTCAAACTTACACCATTGAGTCTATCCAACCATGGTAGAAGGAACATCGTACTGTCTAGTATACCATTAATATCAGGAATGTCCAGCTTAACTCAAAGGTTAGCCAAGGACCAGGTGTCCAAGGCCAACTGTCACCCCATAATGGAAAATGGGTAAGATAAGTTATCTGAACTCAATGCCTTCCAACCCATGAAGCTGCAACTGAAAGAACCAACCACAAACCATCCGGAGTAGTTTACTAGCCCGCGATTCTGAAACCCAACTTTAAAATTGCCAACCAAAGCCTTTGTCGAACCCGTATGCTGCAAATGAACCCTTAGGAACTGAATCCAACTAGGCTTTGAATAACAAGTCTTCTAATCCATAGATGCTACTGAACCCCAAACTGCTCGAAGGAAAAGCCATTGCAATCTGTAAATGGCCGAATCAAATCACCAACACACAACCCAAGGCAAACCTCCGTCGTCACCTCACTCAACTACTAAAATACATAAGCACAAACAAAGAGTCATCTCCCTCCTTTTCCAACTAAACGAACCCTTCCTTGGCATATACTGAACCCTACAAACTCCTTTTCAAACCAAATTTGGAGCCATTTCCTTGGCTCCCATACTTACATTGTCCAATCTTAACAAGGCAGGAGAAGAATGGACCGGATGCCCTACTTACCCAGAATGCTATGAATACATCTCAACCATGAGGCTACGGTCAACACTTAGTCAAAAATTCTAAAGCCAAACTCAATCACAATACTGATATAAAAGCTCAACCAGAGGGCTATGATCGAAATTCATTCCAACTGGAACCGGGGAAATAATAAAATAATCCAACCGAATAAGAAACTGAGGGAGACTATGGGAACAACCCACATACCTGCCAACCTCCTAAACCAACCAAACAAAATGAGTCGATTCTAATCACAAGCCGAAGGAAGCAAAAGCCTAACCAGAAGCAATGATATCAGGAACTTCTACCTTGGGCCCACCAAGAAGGGCATCGGATTGATGGGGTCTAACTCTAGACTGAGTAGTCAAAGTTGAAGGCTCAACCATCCCTCGCCGGGGACAATCTCTAGAAAAGTGACCAAGCACTCCACAATCATAACAACCAGGTTGACCGGGATACGCAATCGTGGGGAAATTTCTAGAAAGGTGCCCACGTTCACCACACCGACAACAACCTTTACCTGAACCACTGAATGAAAACCACCTCTAACAATCTGGGGACCAACCTTAGTACCCTGCACTCCACCTCTAGCCGGTGGCACTGAAGCCCTGGGAGATAACTTTTGCTGACCCTGCTGACTGAAAAGTGGAATTGTGGGACAATCCCTAACAAAATGCCTACGCCCACTGCACTGAAAGCAAATTCCACTAAATGCATGCTAGCGGGAAGATCTCACTGAACCTAACCGGCCACCACGGCCTACAAAACCTGAATGCAAACCTCGAGAAATCTGACCCATACCGTTTCCACTCTGCTTAATATGTCCTGTGCCAACACCCTCCAAAACCTGTGGAGTAACTGAAACTGTCCGGGTAGATAAGAAGCAATGGAACCTATCTCTGGTAGAGAATCCGCTACCCCGAGTCTGAGAACCTCAGAAATGTCCGAGCGACGATACTTCTTAGCACCACCTCTATAAGCCTCACGGCACAAACCCTCGATAGCCAAAGCATTATCCACTACCTGAAGCAAGGTAGTCCCAACTGTAATCAAATGCTCGGTCGCCAAATAGAGAAGTGAAATTAAACCTCCAATAAAGCTCTGAACTATATCAAACTCGAAAGGTACAGCCCTAGCAGTACGCCTAACCATGTTATAAAATCTCGCCTCATACTCCAATACTGATAGACAATCCTGCTAGAGAACTGGAAGCTCAACCCTAACTGAAGCACCACTCGTAGAATCGGGTACTGAAACACCCATCGGAGGACTCAGAGTCCTAGCCACGGTGTCCTGAAGAATCTGGAGTAGATATGAATCCAATCGGAGGCTGGGCTGGCCCCACACCCCCTATCTGATGCGGTAAAATCTCACTCTAAAGCCTTGGCACTGACGAAAGCACTGAAGCAACAAGCATAGAAGCCTCGACACCAACCGCTGTCAAACTCGTCTTAGGCATCTGAGAAGGAATAAAATAACTAAAGTTTAGAAGTCAATAGAGCCAGGAACGCACGATAAGGAGCCAAGAATATAGACCTCTTCATAATAATGCCCTATAGCCTCCCACAAATAGGATACGGACGCTATCGTACTGATCCGCGAGACTCTACTTAGACACTTGCTTCTGTACCACGACACCGGTGAACCTAGAGCTCTGATACCAAGTTGTCACAACTTGATTTTTCAGGTCATGATGGAGCCTACAACCCTACAGTAGGAGAAACAATTCCCGTTGTCCAGAATGGGTAGTAATGGGCTACTACCTAACCAATATGCACAACAAGAAGAAATAAGCGAAAACTAAATATAAAGATAGATAATGCGGAAGCAATAACCTGAATTTATACATAATGAAACTACACCAACCCCAAGATTTGGTATCGATAGTACAGAAGCTTCTAATAGAATATAAGTGCTAGAAGTAACAAAATAATAAGTACAACTCTCTCCAAATTTAGAGACGAGAGTAACAGTAGAACAAATGGTGAAAGCTTTGACCGTTAGGCGCTCACCCTGGTCTCAAATCTCCCATAATCTGCACGAGTCTCTAACGCGATCAACGGTGAAATCTCAACTAATATCTGCACCAAGAAGTGCAAAAGTGTAGTATAGGCACCAATTTCTAAGCAACGGGTACCTAGTAGGCATCATCAGCCGACTGAGCGCATATAAGATATAAAAATAGTAATATAGCAGATAGCAAGAAAGTGGTCACATAAAATGATTGAGGAAGCACAAAGAACTAGCATAGAGAATAGACAACCAAGAGTTATAAACAAATAATGTTAGCATAGAAAACAAATATACATAGAACACATGTGTAAGAAAGAGGGATGCACCTGGGATCCTTGCAACAATAGTATAAATAAAGAAAGAGAGAATCAGGAACATGGCGGTATACTGGTAACCTCAAGTAAGAAGGAAAAGAAGGAAAGCAACCCAACATAATTAACTAGAAGCCATAAAGTAACAAAAATGTACTAAACACACCAACTCTCAAGATAAGGATGAAGCAGGATCCATCTCACAATTTACAACCTAGAATGGAATAACTAAACCACCAGAACCAAGAGTTATACTCACAATCAAGATAAGGAATAACTTCCAATAAATCACAACCGCTGAGGAGGACACATGATGGAGCCTCAAAGATATAGGATTCACTAGCCCCTCAATACTCAAACCCACAACTCAGAGCCTCAACAGGATAAAACTTACCAATTCACAAGAACCAAGGACCATAACTAGCTCTATGAAATGACATGAGTAATATAATATACCTACAGTCCCAACGGCCGCCCATACAATCGAGTAATGCAATCAAGTGAAAACAAACTCCGGCCGCTCATACAACTAGAGCGTACACTGAACACACAATAAACAAGGGTGGAATCTGAGTGAAATATGCATGATGATGTGATATGATGAATCTGTAACCAAGTGTGATTGCAGTGTTGTATGTTACCCCCTCCGGTGCCCCAAAAGCTCATTAGAGGCAGGATCCATGGAAGGAATTCTCCTGAGTACCTCTACCCTATCATACACCCCTCCCTTCTATCACCGTTGGCCTATAACACTTGGTCCTAAATAGTAGGGTCCATAGAGGTCTACTTGTAGACCACATACAAACACAAAATTCAAATATCTCAACAACCAGGATATCATAGTATGTGCCCGAATTCAATCTGAGTCTAAATTAGAAGTTATGTATAAATAACCCTCATCAAGGGTGCCCAGAGCATAACCGAGTCTAAAACAGTAGTCAAGTCTCAATTACCCTTATAAAAGGGTGCTCGGAGTGTATCCGGGTCTAAAATAAAAATCAAGTATCAAAATCCCTATACAGGGTGCCCGACTCGTATCCGGGTCTAAATCCATAGGAAACAATGTCTAGTGCTATGGTCCAGCCGAGCCTAGTTTCAAAATGAAGATCAGTAATCAAATCATCGCAATCTCCCCTCTACTCTGAGAAGTTTCGTTAAAGTCAATTTAAAAGTCCTTTCCAAGTCATGTACAAAAAATGGGCCCTCTGGGCCATGCAAAGTTTAGAAAATCAATTATAGTAGGTTCGAAGCCAAATCGGTAGTAAAACATGCAGGGAAAACCTTTTCATGTATGATATTCTAGCAAACAATAGAGTAGCCCAAAATGGCTTACAAACATTTCCTACCGGCCCTGCACGGGCTCAATAGCTCTACAACAGTCATAACCATCCTAGAAGGATATCTCTATGTCCAGGACTCGCGAACATTCCCAAATAACTCACCATCTATGTTCCAGAGTCAATACAAGGCCACACAGGACCACAAGGGTAATATACAATATTGATACAAATACTAAAATCAACGTATGAAATTAACGAACAGAAAAGACGGGGATGGTCTGGGGTACCAACCTAAAACAACCCATCCAAGGATACTAATTAATGCAGTTATAGCCTATATACGTAGAGTCTAGGTAGGGAAAGCCATAACCTACCTGTCATCCAATGACTAGCTGCGAGAATGGCATCGTTCAAGCTCGAACTGCTCCGGAAAGCTCCAAATCATAAAATCACTATCAACACAATAATCTACACATTATCACGAGACTAATGATACCCATAATGCTATAACAATAGCTGGGCCAAAATTTGGGTCACCGACGGGCTCGTGGGCCTCACAACCTGAAGCCGAAAATGAAAGAGTACAAAATGATCACAACGATCATGGGAGTACATGCCCAGAAAATTGAAGGATGTGTGCATTAAAATTGGGCTAAAACAGCCCACATACTTCAAGAAATCAAGGAGGGAATTAAGAGAAAGAAAAGTTGGAATTTAACCAAAACCTTACAGGATTAATGACGGAAAAGAGCTCACGAAGCTATGGTGAGTTTGATCCAAGAAATTGATTGCCAAAAGTGAAGAAATTAGTGTTTAGGAGCTTTAACAATGGTGGAACAAAGTTGGAAATGAGGAAATGGAGAAGAAGGTCTAATTTATAACATTGCCAGTAGATACCGCAATTGCGGTACTTTCATCGTAAATGCGGACACCGCAAATGCGGCCAAAGCACCACAAATGCAGAAAAAAACTACAAATGTAGCATTTTACTGCAATTGCGATGGCTGCAAATGAGGTCAAATGCCCGCAAATGCGGACCCAACCGGTACAACAAAACTCAGCTAAGATTAAAACTTCGAATGGACCCTCGAGATTCATCCGGGGTCCCATGAACACAAATGAATAGAGCTATTTTACTAGAAATGATATTTTGGATCCAACGGAATAGACAAAAATCCAATCGGAGGTCGATTTAATGAAAAAGTGGGTCCCCTGCCCAAAACCAACTTTAGGCCAACTATTTCTAAAACAGAACCCAATGGCCAAATAAAAGTCCAAAAGACTCGGGACCCGAACCAATGGTACTTCTAGCCTAAACTCAACATTACGGAGCTAACAGCGCTGACAAAGTTTCCATCCAAGGCCATCTTCTCAAAATGGTGGCCAAAGTCAACCAAACAAGCTCAACTTGCCTAAAAACACAGAATGAGAGAGAATTCCAAGCTGGAAAGCTTCCGGATCCCAACCAAAGGTCCTACTAGACCAAAGTCCATGCTCCAGAGCTAACAGAACTGTCAGAATTCAATTCCTAGCACGTTCACCAAGAATGTTGACTGAAGTCAATGATTTCAAAAGTCTAAAGCTCTAAAACAAGGAATGTCCAAAAAGACCAAACAAAAGGCTTGGGCAGCAAACTGTCGGTCCCAGCAAGCCATAAATGACTTGAGGCAGCTATAAGCAAACTCTAACCGTACAAGAAAGGCAAACACACGTAAATGACCGGAAGGGTCATTACAATATAATTTTATAAAAATCAATAATTGTGTTGTTATGTTTTGTGTTAAATTATAAAGAGTGTTATATTATTTTCCTTGTGAGAAAATAATACAAATAAAAATGTCATTCTCACACGTTATTAAAATTCTTATCTGTGTCACACATGAACTTATGTTTGTCAACTTGAGCTAGCAATTTTTGAATTAAAATTCAACATTGTTAGTACATCACTCACTATAAATACCACATCCATCCTTCTATTTAAATTTCATCCATAACTAATATTACTGAATATCTCAAAGAAACAAGGGAAGGAAATAAAGAAGAATAAGAAGAAGAAAATGAAAATCATGAAGTTTTCTGTGCTTATTCTAATGATTTTAGCATTGTTGCTAACTGCAACTAATGCACAACAATGTGGAAGTCAAGCTGGTGGAGCTTTATGTGCCAATGGGTTGTGCTATAGTAAATATGGTTACTATGGCACAAGTGCTGCTTACTGTGGACCTGGCTGCCAGAGTCAATGCAAAGGTTCAAATGTCAAGGATGATCATATGAATGATGGTGGTAGAAACTAATGAAATATAGTACTTGTATGTCATGCTTGGTTCTCCTAGACACGTCTGTGTGTTCTAGCATAAAGGCTATGATAAGAATAAGGTAATATATATATAGTTGTGTATTTAAAATTTATAAGTTGTACCTATAGAATAAAGTGAGAACATGTATGTGTTGTGATTTCCACAAGAACAAAAATACTGTTGGCCATGAACACTATTTACTACTTTTTTTTCTGTTTCAATGAGATGTTTGCTAAGGTTGATCAAAAATCACTTAATTAAACGTCCTATAAGTATCAGATCTATCCAAATATTTTTACTATTGATATCATCCTCTTTTTCGATTTTCTTTTTCTTTATATTCATATAATAAATGAAAACAACCATATGATTATTCATAATTTGTTACTTGTCGTGCATGTGTTAAAAATATATTCATCCTAGGTTATTCATGCACTATAAGTTAAATTTAAAGAGAAAAGGTTTACGCATGTAAGATACATGAGATGACTAGTTTCGATACCAATACATTGTCTCCATTACTTATCAAGCCTAGAATACAACAGATCGGGGAGATTGGAATTACAAACAGGGTTCAGGATGACAATTTTATCATTGAAATAGTACCAACACGCTCTGATGGCATGATACCAAAATGTATAATAAAATAACACTTTTCATTTTTGACGAGCAGCTTGAGAGTTACATGCGGTAGAAATTTTTGTGAAGATTTAGAGTAACCCCAATATCTTGATGGCTACATATAAAATTCTCTCAATTGATCTTATTACTTGATTCCTTGTTATTCTTTAATCTCAACCAAAATATAGCATATATTAAATCCACCTTAAGGTATGTATACTTGATAAACGTATTAAAAAACGCAAAAAAATCATAGATTTATTATATTTTTTATCACGACATAATTTCTCAGGTCGTAATAGAACATACCATATCCACCAGTAGGTAAACAAAACTGTTAGCCCAAAATATCAAGTAACAGGCTAATAAGAGAAAGAGACCCAAACAAGATAAAACGCTGTAAATACAAGAAAATAATAGAACTGGCACATATATATAAATAAAGAGGGAAAGAACAATATAAACAAAAGAATCCCCCAAGACTTGGTATCAGCCAGTACAAGAGCTACTATAACATGAGGGGTACTGGATAAGAGTAAATATGTATACACACAACAGTCTCTGAAATACAAAGAAGACTCATCCCAAGGTAGATGGAGATAGATCAACTCTAAACGCCAAAAGCTCACCCTGAATCTCTGAATCTGCAACTCAGCAAAAGGACAACGTCAGCGGTAATAACTCAAGCTAGGGTCTGCATCAGAAAAAAAGATGCAAAAGTATAGCATGAGTATCAAAATATGCAGTATCTAGTAGGCATCATAGGCCGACTGAGCTCAAATAAGATAAAAGTATAGTAAAGTGTGAATATACTAAAGTGTAAGAGAAGAGAGGTTAGAAATGAATAGAAGGTCATAACTAGATAAAACTGGGAAGTCAAAGTAAGTAAATCGTAAAAGCATAAAGTAAGTAAACTAAAGAAAGTAAAGTGATCTAGTTATAACCTAACCGAATCCCTGTAAGCCCAGAAGGAACAATCAACAAATAGATAAACCTAACCAGACTCCGATAAGACCAAAAGGTACAAACAACAATCAATAGATCCAACCAAACCCCCATAAGCCCGAAGGATACAAACAACATGCAATACTAACTAGAAACCAAACTTGATGGGAAATACATGTGGAAAAGTGCCATGATATGCGGTATGGTATAAGTGAAGTTCCCAACAGTATCGTATACTCCTTCTTTAGCCGTAGTTTGCAAAGGCAGGACTGATGGGGGACTTGTGAAATCCGTATACCAAATCTGAACCACTTCTCAATGAGTATGCTAACTATAAATACCGGTAAAACCACCCGAAAGACGTATCTCCTCGGGCATGCAAGTTTAAAAATTAATAAAATCACTTAGAACACTTTCTCCTCGGGCATGCAAGTTTAAAAATTAGTAAAATCACCCAGAACACTTTCTCCTCGGGCATGCAAGTTATCTCAAACCAACTTTCTTAAAATAGGCCATTTTCCCTTTTTGAAAGTGAAATGCATTAAAAAATATTCTGAAAATCCCATTTTTTAAAACAAAAACAATGTTTTAACCCAATCATCTATGCATGATAACAATAGCAACAAAACACGAGTAAAGATTTAATAGCCACATCAAATATGATTATCAAGCTCAGTCAAATCATATCAAATAAAGACAAGGTCTATGCACTAAACAAAAGATACAATTCTTAGACAAAATGCATCGAATTGCTAAACTAACTACAACCTCCCAAGGGAACCCACCTAAGGCACGCAACTAACCTAACCTAGGCTAAGGAAATCAAATATCCTAATCTAAGCTAAGATGAGCAATAAACTAAAATAAGTTAATGAAAGACAAACTGACCTGGAATCCAGCCAATCTAACGCTCACGGCCTCAAACCCATAATTACTCAATATACAAAAATAAGTATGAAGAAGCAATAAATATAAATCAAACAACAAGCGCTTATCTTACCACAAGTCTGTAGGACTTTTCAGAAATAAATTTGAGTGAGTAGAACTCTCGATATCGAACTTGATGTAAAGGGGGTGGTCTAGAACGTCAACATTTGAAGGTGTCTTGCAAATTGGAAAAAACTGGAAGGATTCTCGAGTTTCTATTTTGTATTAGCTGCTATAGCGGGTGACACACCGCTACAACAACACTACTATAGTGGAGAAATTCCCGCTATAACAGGAGTCAAAGACAGTCAATTCTGCAATAGCGGGTAGCTTCCACTACGATAGTTCCGCTATAGCCGGATTGGGCCGTTATAGTTGGATATGTCACTATAAATGCAGAAACTTCCCCAAAAATGTTCATAATTATTCATGAACATTTTGGGGAAGGGCAGAGGCAACTTGGGGCGAATTCCATTAGATTTTCACCAAGATTCTTCGTAAAGGTAAGTAAATTGCTTCCCTAATCTAGTACTTCAATTCCTATATCTTAGAATCAACAAATACAAGCTTTGAGGAGAGTTTGGCTTGAACTAGGGTGGGAAATTTGGTGTAATAAAGATCATTGGATGTCGAAACCTTGGGTTTGTTTTAAAAACTATTTATGCATGATTGTATTACCTTAATTCACTAGTGTACCAAAAAGATTGGTAGTTTTAGGTGAATTATTGATGGAAAATCTCTGGGTTGGGTGGAATGATCATGGGATTGGCCTGGGGATTGAGATTAAGATATAATCCAGGGATATTTAGTTCATTTGGGGTTGATTTTGTGTTTATATTGTTGTTTTTAGACCAAGATCAAGCTAAAACTTCATCAAAAGGGAAAGCTCAGGTCCAGTAGAGCATTCGAGCTTAATTCATGGTAGGTGATGGTTGAATTGTTTCCCAATTACATTATGTGTACATGTTAATTGTTTCGTTAGTATTACCATGTATTACGTGTTTAGGGAATAAGGTAATTAATGTGAAATGATATCTTATTGTCAATCTCATATAATGAACCTGTCTTATATGCTTGTTGGTTTTACAAGTGTGGTTGTATTCATTGTGTTTGTGATTGGATGATATATGTACTTCTTCAGTTGGCTCGGGTACTACATATGGTATAGGTATTATTGGTTGTCTCAGCTACCATTCCTAGTACGGGATATATTATGGTTGGCTTATTCGCTCGGGTACCACGCCTAATATATATTTAATTATACTTCTTGTGTTGGTTCCATGAGTGGACCTGGTCATTTTTGTGATGTATTTATTTCCTGTTTGTCCATGAGTGACCGGGTTGTTGTATTTAAATGGTGGAATGGTTCTGTGTAGACCGGGTTGCATGTTAAACACCATAGATAATATCTTAGGGATTCTTGAGTGGTCCGGATTTACTTGAAGAGTATGTTGAATTTATATGAGTTGTTCTTTTTGTGGTTCTTGTATATGTTTAATGTGATTGTTAAGTCAGGTTGATGACTGAGAGTCTTGTTTATGTTCACTGACTTGGATTTTTACATGTTTTGTCCAGTTTTACTCAGTTATAGTTACTTGATTATATTTTGTATGTTTGGGGCTGGCCGATGATCCTACCAGCATACTGTTGTCTTTGTGTACTGATACTACACTTGCTCTTCTTTTGTGAGTATACGGAACATTCCGGCGGCTGCTGCGCAACCTTAGTTGTAGTTCAGACATTTCCAGAATCTAAGGGTGAGCTGCTTCTTCTGGGCTACCATGGATTATCTGTCCTTGTTCTAGTCCATTATTTGGATTCATACTACTTTTATTGTTGGGGTTGTATTCTCATATTCTAGACTTATGTTTGATGTTTTGGTACATGAATTTCAGGTTCTAGGGGATATATTTCTGCAGGGATTCATTTTCACCTTATTTTGATATGAATCTTAGTTTATTTAATCCAAATTGATTTTAGCTGCTTAGTTTTGGTAAGTGTTGGCTTGGGTAAATGGTTCTCCTATTGGGGGTTTAGCGTGGGAGCCACTCGTGGTGGTTTAGGTTGTGACAAAGATGGTATCAGAGCCCTATGTTTATTAATATTATCGTACCAAAATAGATCTAGTAGAGTCCTGCAGAATGGTATGGAGACGTGTGTAATTTTCTTCGAGAGGCTACCTGACTTTAGAAAACAATCTCTTCTTTCTTCCTTTGTGCTATAACTTGATTCCAATTGGTATTTGGTGATAAGAATTGGTATCTAACTATCTTCATTCTTTTATCTGTAGATGGTTAACACCAGATGAAATGAAGCAAAGGCAGTGGCTCCAGTTGTGGAATCGGCGGTGCGAGGGCGAGGAAGAGGTAGAGGCAGGGGAAGAGGTAGAGAAACACCCATCAGGGGTGGAGCTCAGGAAGCAGCAGACCAGAGGCTGAAGACCCCTTCCCCACCCCGTGATCATGTTGAGAAGGAGGTTGAGGTAGTGCACGAGGATGGTGCGGAACCTGAGGTGGTAGCACCGGTTGGAGGCACAGCTCTTCCCCCTATGTCATCTGAGGTTATTCAGCAGGTATTAGCATTCCTGGGTAGGTTGGAAGATACTGGATCCACTCCCACTATACCGGCTACTCAGGTTCTGGGTGCCCATCCCATTGTCTACACAGCCCTCAGGATGGATGAGGCTTCATGTACAGAAGCATTCTTCTACCGGTACTAGGCCCTATCTTGACCGGGACCGAGCATGAGTTGTTGACCAAGTTCTTAAAGTTGAAACTTCCATCATTTCATGGTACAAAGAATAAGGATACCTTTGAGTTTATTTGGGATTATTCTGAGAGGTTATATAAGTTGGGTATTGTACAACACCATGAAGTAGAGTTTGTGACTTTTTAGTTGCAGGGTGATGCCAAGCAGTGGTGGAGGGCTCATGTAGAGTGTCGATCATCAACTTTGTCTCCGATGACTTGGGCTCAGCTTCATGCCATGTTTCTGGAAAGGTATGTGCCCCGTACTCTCAGAGATTGCAAGAAGGATGAGTTTTTGGTCCTTGAACAGGGCAGCATATCTGTTGCATCTTATGAGTCTAAGTTTCATGCCTTGTCTCGCTATGCTGCACAACTTCTGGGCACTGAGGAGGAGAGGATTCACCAGTATGTCAAGGGTCTGAATACTGAGTTGCAGGTTCTATCTGTACACATGACATCTGGAGGGAAGAGTTTTAATGAGGTAACTGACTATGTGAAGAAATCAGAGGGAATCAAGTAGGTTGGGTAGGCTAAGGTATTATCTAAGAGGTCCAATAATATGGACAACTTCAGTGGTTCTTATTCCAAGGGTCCTGGCCAGCAGGTAATTTTGACTCGCCCAATTTAGTCAGCTCTGCCAGCTTCTACCGGTGGGCAGTAAGGGGCTATTCAGCAGCTCCAGCTCCTAGAGGCCAAGGGGCTTCTTACTCTTCTTCCAGCAGCCCTCTCTTGATCAGGGATGTTTTCATTATGGTGATCTGGGTAATTTTAAGAGGGAATTCCTTCTCAGACAGACGGGTAATCAGGTGCAGCAGCAGACTAAGGCTGTAGTTCTAGCAGGTGGATGTGCTAATGGCAGGGGACGTCCACAAGGTGGGCAAGGTAATCATCAAGGAGGGTGTGGACACAAAGGTAATGGTAATGTGGGAAGGGGAATAGTGCAGCTAGCTAGAGAGGTTTCCTGGATTGATGATAAGGCCCATAGTTATACCTTCCTAGGCAAGTCTAAGGCCGAGGCATTGGCTGTTGTGATAGAAGAAGCTCATGGTTCACGATACTCAGTACATCCGGGCATAACCAAAATGTACCTGGACTTAAGGCAACTTTATTGGTGGACTGGGATGAAGATGAACATAGCTAAATATGTGTCCAAGTATAAAAATTGTCAGCAGGTGAAATATAAGCATCAAAGTCCTGCAGGATTGCTTCAAAGGATGCCCATTCCTGAGTGGAAGTGGGAAAGGATAGCCATGGACTTTGTGGTGGGTTTTCCTAAGACCTTGGAGAAGTATGACTCGATTTGGGTCATCGTGGATAGGCTGACTAAATCAGCCCACTTCATTCTGGTCAGAGTGGACTAAAACTCCCAGCAGTTAGACAAGATCTACGTCGAGGAGATAGTGAAGTTGCACGAGGTGCCCCTTTCCATCATTTCAGACAGAGGTACACAATTTACTTATAAGTTCTGGGGCCAGTTGCATGAAGAGTTGGGAACCCAGCTTACTTTTATCACAAATTTTCATCCTTAGACAGATGGTTAGTCGGAGAGGATGATTGAGGTGCTGCAGGACATGCTGAAAGCATGTGTGATTGATTTTGGATCCAATTAGGATCAGTTCTTACCATTATGTGAATTCTAAAACAATAACAATTATCACTCCAATATTGACATGGAATATTCAAGGCACTCAATGGGAGGGGATGCATATTACTAATAGCGTTGTTCGATGCAGACAATATAAAGCATTTGGGCATTGATTTGGTAAAAGCTCAGGAAAAGGTGAGACGTATCCAAACAAAGTTGTTGGCAGCCCAGAGCAGACAAAAAAAGTATGCTGATTGCAAGGTAAGGGACATGTATTTTTAGGTTTGTGATTAGGTTTTGTTGAATGTGCCTCCGACAAAAAGAGTAATGAGGTTTGGCAAGAAAGGTAAGATTATCCCTCTAGTATATCAGTCTATTTGAGGTTCTCGAGAATGTGGGACTAGTAGCTTACTAGTTAGCATTGCCACCTAGTTTATTCAGGGTCCATCCAGTATTCCATGTGTCCATGATGAAGAGATACCATGGGGATGGAGAGTATATTATCTAGTGGGATTCGGTCTTGCTAGATAAGTACCTTCAGTACGAGGAGGAGCCAATTGTTATTCTTGATAGGGACATCTAAAAATTGAGGACGAAGGAAATTAGATCAGTGAAGGTTATATGGAAGCATCATCTAGTTGAGAAAGCAACTTGGGAAATCGATAAGGGCATGCGGGATAAGTGCCCTCACTTGTTTGAGGATTCAAAACTACATTCTTTTGGATTATCCTTTCTAGCTCATTTTCTTGTTTGATTATTCGGGGGTGAATGATGGGTAAATTAGTATCTGTTGTAATGAACTTTCCTGTTATTATAGGTAAGCTAATCGTACAATAAATCATGTTAGAAAACTTTTGGGTTTGGGAGTTGAAAATTTCAGGCTAGGCTAGGCTCAATAAAAATTAGAGCAAGGTGAAATCTAGGACAATCTGGGAAAGGATTGGGTAAAATGATTAAGGTTGAGCTAGTTTTTCTTTTAGCTGAGGCGTTAAGGAGTCCGTAGGACTTTTTGGAAATGAATTCATGTGAATAAAACTCCCGATATCGAACTTGACATAAAGGGGTTGGTATGGAATGTCATGGTTTGAAGGTATGTTGCAAATTGGGCAAAGCTGGAAGGATTCTCGAGGTTTTGTTCCATGTCAGCTGCTATAGCGGGTGACACACTACTACAGTGATGCTTCTAGAGAAATTCCTTGTAGCAAGAGTCAATGGCGGTCAATTCCGCGATAGCAGACGGCTTTCACTATGGTGGTGCTGCTATAGCGGGATTGGGCTGCTATAGCGGGATAAGTCGCTATAAATGCAGAATCTTCCCCAAAAATGTTCATAATTGTTCAAGAATATATTGAGGAAAGGCAGAGGTTACTTGGGGAAAATTCCATCAGTTTTCTACCAAGATTCTTCTTAAAGGTAAGTAAATTGCTTCCTTAATCTAATACTTTGATTCCTGTACCTTAGAATCGACACATACGGGCTTTGAGGAGAGTTTGGCTTGACCAAGGGTGGGAAATCTGGGGTAATAAGGATCATTGGATGTAGAAACCTGGGGTTTGTTTTAAAAAGTGTTTATGCATGATTATATTACCTTAATTTACTAGTGTAACCATAAAGATTGGTAATTCTAGGTGAATTATTGGTGGAAAAGCCCTGGGTTAGGTGGAATAATCATGGGATTGGCTTGGGGATTGGGATTAACATATAATCCAGGGATATTTAGGCCATTTGGGGTTGTTTTGTGTTTATATTGTTGTTTTTAGACCAAGATCAAGCTAAAACTTCACAAAAAGGGAAAGCTCGGGTCCAGAGAGAATTCAAGCTTAATTCGAGGTAGGTGAAGGTTGAATTATTTCCCAACTATGTTAGGTGTACATGTTAACTATTTTGTTAGTATTACCGTGCATTACATATTTAGGGAATAAGGGAATGAATGTGAAATGATATCTTGTTGTCAATCTCATGCAATGAACCTGTCTTATATGCTTGTTGGTCTTACAAGTGTGGTTGTATTCATTGTGTTTGTGATTGGATGATATTTGTGCTTCTTTGATTGGCTCGGGTACTATATATGGTACGAGTATTATTGGTTGGCTCAAGTACCATGCCTGGTACGGGATATATTATAGTTGGCTCGGGTACCAAACTTGGTACATGTTCTATTATGGTTGGCTCGGGTACCACGCCTAGGACATGTTTGATTATTCTTTTTGTTTTGGTTCCATAAGTGGACTGGGTCATTGTTGTGATGTATTTATTTCCTGTTGGTCCATGAGTGGCCGGGTTGTTTTGTTTAAATTATAGAATGGTTCTGTGTTGACCAGGGTTGCATGTTAAACACCGTACATGATGTCTTAGGGATCCTTAGGTGGTCCGAGTTTACTTGAAGCGTATGTTAAATTATATGAGTTGTTCTTGTTGTGGTTTTTGGACATGTTTCATGTGATTGATAAGTCAGGTTGATGACTGAGAGTCTTGTGTATATTCACTAACTTGGATGTTTACATGTTTTGTCCTGTTTTACTCAGTTATAATTACTTGATTATATTTTGTATGATAGGTGATAGCCGATGATCCTAGCAATATACTATTGTCTTTGTGTATTGATACTGCACTTTCTCTTCTTTTGTCAGTATAGGGCATATTCCGGCGGCTGCTGCGCAACCTCAGTTGTAGTTCAGACGTTTCCAGAATCCATGGGTGAACTGCTTCTTCCAGGCTACCATGGATCATCTATCCTTATTTTAGTCCATTATTCAGATTCATACTACTTTTTTTGTTAGGGTTGCATTCATGTAGTAGACTTATGTTAGGTGCTTTGGTACACGACTTTTAGGTTCTACGGGATATATTTCCGCAGGGAATCGTTTTCACCTCATTTTGATATGAATCTTAGTTTATTTAATCCAAATTGATTTTAGCTGCTTAAGATTTATGAGTGTAGTCTTGGGTAACTGGTTCTCCTATTGGGGGTTTAGAGTGGGCGCCAATTAGTTTATTTAATCCAAGTGCGAGGAGAGCTTCCAAAAGCTCAAGACAATTCTGACTACAGCTCCTATTCTATCACTGCTGGTGGAAGATAAAAACTTCATTGTATTTTGTGATGCTTCAAATTTGAGTTTGGGTGCTGTATTGACGCAGGACAGGAATTTCATAGATTATGCTTCAAGGCAGTTTAAGTCTCATGAGAAGAACTACCCAATCCATTATTTGGAATAGGAAACGGTGGTGTTTGCACTTAAGATCTGGCGAAATTATCTCTATGGTGTCAAGTGTCAAGCATTCAAAGACCATCACAGCCTGCATCATATGTTTACTTAGAAAGATTTGAATTTGAGATAGAGGAGATGGATGGAGTTGTTGAAAGATTACAACGTGACCATCCAGTATCATCCGGGTAAGGCTAATCTGGTGGCAGACGCATTGAGCTGGAAAATAGTTAGCATGGGCAGTTTGGCTTGTTTGGGGGTGTCTAAGCGACCCTTGTTTAGGGAGATTCAAACTCTAGCGTCCAAGTTCATGTAGTTGGGCATTTCGGAAAAGGGTGGAGTGTTGGCCAGTATCGAGGTTAAACCCACATTTATAGAGGAAATCAAGGCCAAACAGTTTAATGATGTGCAATTGAACAAGCTTCAGAACAAGGTGTTGTTTGGGGAGTCCCCGGACACCACACGTGATGTGTATGGGCTGCTGAGTTTTAGAGGGCAAATTTGTGTTCCTCAGGTTGATGACTTGGTTCAGAATGTGTTGGCAGAAGCTCATGGTTCACGGTACTCGATACATCCGAGCATAACCCAAATGTACCGGGACTTGAGGCAACTTTATTGGTGGCCTGGGATAAAGATGGTCATAGCTAAATATGTGTCCAAGTGTCAAAATTGTCAGCAGTTGAAATATAAGCATCAAAGGTCTTCAAAGGATTCATATTCCTAAGTGGAAGTAGGAAAGGATAGACATGGACTTTGTGGTGGGTCTTCCTAAGACCTTGGCGAAGTATGACTCGATTTGGGTCATCATGGATAGGCTGACTAAATCAGCCCACTTTTTTCCGATCAGAGTGGATTACAACTCCCAGCAGTTAGCCAAGATCTACTCCAAGGAGACAGTGAAGTTGCACGAGGTGCCCCATTCTATCATTTCAGAGAGAGGTACGCGGTTTACTTCTAAGTTCTGGGAAAGTTACATGAAGAGTTGGACACCCATCTAAATTTTATCACAACTTTTCATACTCAGAGAGATGGTCAGTCGGAGAGGATGATTCAGGTGCTATAGGACATGCTGAGAGCATCTGTGACTGATTTTGGAGGCCATTGGGATCAGTTCTTACCATTGTGTGAATTCTCAAACAACAACAATTATCACTCTAGTATTGACATGGCACCATTCGACGCACTCTATGGGAGGGGATGTAGATCACCCATAGCATGGTTCGAGGCAGAAGATATGAAGCCTTTGGGCATTGATTTGGTAAATGAAGCTCAGGAAAAGGTGAGACGTATCAAAACTAAGTTGTTGGCAGCCCAAAGCAGACAAAAGGAGTATGCTAATCGCAAGGTAAGGGACAAGTCTTTTCAGGTTGGAGAGTAGGTTCTGTTGAAGGTGTCACTAATGAAAGGGGTAATGAGGTTTTTGCAAGAAGAGTAAGATTAGCCCTCGGTATATCAGTTTATTTGAGGTTCTCGAGAATGTAGGACCAGTATCTTACCAGTTAGCATTGCCACCTAGTTCATCCGGGGTCTATCCAATGTTCTATGTATCGATGCCAAAGAGACACCATGGGGATGGGGAGTATGTTATCAAGTGGGATACGGTCTTGCTAGATAAGTACCTTCAGTACGAGCAGGAGCCAGGTGCTATTCTTTATCGGGATGTCCTAAAATTGAGGACGAAGGAAATAAGATCAGTGAAGGTTCTATGGAAGCGTCATCTAGTTGAGGAAGACATTTGGTAAATCGATAAGGACATGCGGGATAAGTACCCTCACTTGTTTGAGGATTCAGGCACCAAATTTTTTAGATTTTCCTTTCTAGCTTGTTTTTCTTGTTTGATCATTCGGGGGTGAACGATTGGTAAAGTGGTATCTATTGTAATGACCCTTCCTGTCATAATGGGTGAGCTAATCGTACAGTAAATCAGGTTAGAAAACTTTTGGATTTGGGAGTTGGAAATTTAAGGCTAAGTTAGGCTCGAACAAAATTTGAGTAAGGTGAAGTCTAGGACAATCTAAGAAAGGATTGGGTAAAATGATTAAGGTTGAGCTATTATTCTATTAGCTAAGGCTTTAATAATTTCATAAGACTTTTTGGAAATAAATTTGGGTGAGTATAACTCCCGATATCAAACTTGACATAAAGGGGTTGGTCTGGAACGTCAAGGTTTGAAGGTGTGTTGCGAATTGGGAAACTGGGAGGATTCCCGAGTTTCTGTTCCATGTCAGCCAGTATAGCGGGTGACACATTGCTATGGAGATGCTGCTATAGCAGAGAAATTTCTGCTATAGCAAGAGTCAAAGGCGGTTAATTTTGCGATAGGGGGCGGCTTCCGCTATAGCGGCACCGCTATAGCGGGATAAGTCATTGTAAATGCAGAAACTTCCCCAAAAATTTTCATAATTGTTCAAAAATGTTTTGGGGAAGGGAAGAGGCAACTTGGGGAAAATTCCATCAGTTTTCCACCAAGATTCTTCATAAAGATAAGTAAATTTCTTCCCTAAGCTAGTACTTTGATTCCTGTACCTTAGAATTGATAATTCTGGGCTTTGGGGAGAGTTTTTCTTGACCTAGGGTGGGAAATCTGGTGTACAAGGATCATTAGATGTAGAAACCTTGGGTTTGTTTTAAAAAATGTTTATGCATGATTATATTACTTTATTTCACTAGTGTAACCATAAAGATTGGTAATTCTAGGTGAATTATTACTGGAAAAGCCATGGGTTGGGTGGAATGATTATGTGAATGGCTTGGGGATTGTGATTAAGATATAATCTGGGGATACTTAGGCCATTTGGGGTTGATTTTGTGTTTATATTTTTATTTTTAGACTAAGATCAAGCTAAAGCTTCACAAAAAGGGAAAGCTCAGGTCCAGTAGAGCATTCAGGCTTAATTTGAGGTAGGTGATGGTTGAATTGCTTCCCAATTACGTTATGTGTACATGTTAACTGTTTCATTAGTATTACCGGGAATTACATGTTTAGGGAATAAGGGAATGAATGTGAAATGATATCCTATTGTCAATCTCATACAATGAACCTGTTATGCTTGTTGGTTTTACAAATGTGGGTGTATTCATTGTGTTTGTGATTGGATGATATCTGTTCTTCTTTGATTGGCTCGGGTACCATGCCTGGTACGGGTATTACTGGTTAGCTTGGGTACCATGCCTGGTACGAGATATATTATGGTCGGCTCAGGTACTATGCCTAGTACAGGTTCTTTTATGGTTGGCTCGGGTACCCCATCTAGTACATGTTGATTCTTCTTCTTGTGTTGGTTCCATGAGTGGACCGGGTTATTGTTGTGATGTATTTATTTCTTGTTGGTCCATGAGTGACCCGATTATCATGTTTAAATGCTGGAATGGTTCTGTGTAGACCAGAGTTGCATGTTAAACACAGTAGATGATGTCTTAGGGATCCTTGGGTGGTTCTGATTTACTTGAAGAGTATGTTGAATTTATATGAGTTGTTCTTGTTGTGGTTCTTGGACATGTTTCATGTGATTGTTAAGTCAGGTTAATGAATGAGAGTCTAGTTTATATTCACAGACTTGTATTTTACATATTTTGTCCGATTTTAATAAGTTATAGTTACTTGATCATATTTCGTATGTTTGCGACTGGCCGATGATCCTACCAGTACACTGTTGTCTTTGTGTAATGATACTGCACTTTCTCTTGTTTTGTGAGTGCAGGGCATATTCCGACGGCTGCTGCATGACCTCAGTTATGGTTCAGACGTTTCCAGAATCCAAGGGTGAGCTGCTTCTTTTGGGCTACTGTGGGTTCATCTATCCTTATTATAGTGCATTATTCCGACTCAGACTACTTTTACTATTGTGGTTGCATCCCCATATTCTAGACTTATGTTAGATATTTTGGTATACGGCTTTCATGTTCTAGGGGATATATTTCCACAGGGATTCGTTTTCCCCTTATTTTGATGTGAATCCTAGTTTATTTAATCCAAATTGCTTTTAGCTGCTTAGTTTTGGTAAGTGTTGGCTTGGTAAATGGTTCTCCCTCCAGGGGTTTAGCGTGGGTGCCACTCGCGGAGGTTTACGTCATGACAAAAGTCTATTGCTAACTCTTTACTAAGAAAGGCACATGATTTTAATCCTCAAGCTACTACTCCAACTACGCCAATTCTATGATGGAATAAGGACCATCTAAACTAAGGACCCCAAACTCAATTCTATACAAAAGCACCTAAACCGGCTAAAAGGATCATAGTCACCTAATCATCACATCTAAACAACGATATCCCACCAACAATTAAAAAATACCATAGAAATACCTTAAACAAGCTAAGTCTAAAAGTAGGTAAGCCGTAACCTACCTGAGAGCCGAACACGCATGCACGCATCCACTAGACCAGAGTTTTTCCTTTTCGAAAAGCCCCTGAATGTTGCATGCTATCAAAATAGTAATTTACGCATTAAAATACGAACAACAATATACATATTATGGATTTATAACTCAAACCAAAAATCGGGTGAAAAACCACCCGTGGGGCTTGTATATGTATTTCAAAAATTAAATCAGGGATTATGTCACTCGTGAGACAAGGATTACATGCCCAAAAAATAAGGAAAGTTTAGCTCCAAAATTAAGCTAAAGTAGCCCTAACTTTAGAGGAATAAAATAAGGAATCAAATGAAGAATTCAACGAAATTAAAGTCGGAAACCTACAAAAATGACATTGTAAATATGATCACGGATGAGAATAAATCCACCCAAGTTTCACCAAGCAATTTCCTAGAGTTTCTAAGGTTTAGAGCTCCCAAAAATTGAGGAAATTTGTGAAGAAATGATTTAAAGACAAAGAGAATTTCACTAGTCATGCGTACCTATGCAAAAGCAGGCATCCATAAAAGCGGACCTTTACCGCCAAAGTGGTATCCGCAAATGTGACAAAAGGGTCACAAAAGCGGATGCACCTGTACTAATACACCAGAAAATTTGGCCAAGTTAGGAATTCAACGAATGGGTCCTCGAGATTCATTTGAAACCCCATGAATACAAATGAATCATGCTACCCTACCAAAAATGACATTCCATATTCAATGGATTAATGAAATTTCCAATGGAGATCGTTTCAATAAAAAATGGGCCCCACACCTAAGATGTCTGTATGGACGGAAAAGTTTAGCCAAAATCCAACTAATAGCCTAAAATAAGTCTGAAAGCCACGAAATTTGAACCAAATGTCCCACTAGCCCAAAGTCTACACTTTGAAGCTATCGGTGCTGACATAATTATCATCTGAGCTCATTTATTCTGAATGTTGACCAAAGTCAACTTCAACTTTAAGAGTTTCAAAAAAGATAAATTGACTTAAAACACAAATGAACTGCTTGAGAAATGAATCGTCAACCCCGACAAGTTATAAATGACTTGTAGCCACTGTGGGAAAGCTTAGAACACATAAAATATACCAAATAGAGCAAATGACCTGGAGGGTCATTATAACATCCACTACTAAATGGAATTTCATCCTCGAAAGTTAGAAGAAGGGAAGTACCTGAAGGCTCGAAAAGATAAGGATATTAGGCTCACATATCATGCTCAGTCTCCTAAGTAGCATCCTCAATGGGATGATGTATCCACTGCACCTTAACAACCACAATCCCTATAGACCTCAATCGTCTAACATCCCAAGTTAAAATAGCTACTTGCTCCTCCTCAAAAATCAAATGGTCATCTAACTGAACACAATCCCACCGAAGCACGTGAGACTTATCCAAAATGTAGCAACAAAGTATCGACATATAGAAAACAGGATGAATAGCAGAAAAATCTATAGGCAAGGCTAACTCATAATCAACATCACCAACTCGCTGAGGAATCTCAAACGACCTGATATGCCTAGGGCTAAGCTTGCCCCTCCTCTGGAACCTCATCACGTCACTTGAAGGAACATATGATCACCAACGCTAACTCTAAAGCACGATGCCTACAATCAGCATAAATCTTCTATCTACTCGGGGCTGCCCAAGAACTATCATGAATCAACCAAACATGATCTAAAGACTCACCCAACAAATCAGTACCCTAGGACCTAGACTCAAGATTATCAAACCACCCAATAGGAGACCTTTATTGCCTACCATATAATGCCTCAAAAAGAGACATCTGAATACTCGAATGGTAGCTATAATTATAAGCAAACTCTGCCAAGGGTAGAAGTTGGTCCCACTGACCCCCAAAATCTATAACATAAGCATGAAGCATGTCCTTTAGAACCTGAATAGTTTGCTCAGACTGGACATCAGTCTGCAGATGGAATGTCATGCTAAGATCAACCTGGGTACCCAACTCCACCTGAAATTCCCTCCAAAAGTAGGAGGTAAACTAAGTACCTCTATATGAAATAATGGATATCGGCACATCATGAAGATGGACTATCTCTTGCACATATATCTGAGCTAACCTCTCTGCACTAATAGAAGACTGAATGGGTACAAAGTGATCAGACTTAGTCAATCGATCCACAATGGCCCAAATTCTATGAAAACTTCACAAAGTACGCGAAAATCCCACTACGAAGACTTTGGTAATCTGCTCCCACTTTTACACAGGAATGGGTAACCTTTGAAGCAAACCACCAAGTCTCAAGTGCTCGAACTTCACCTGTTAATAGCTCAAGTACCGAGATACAAAGTCCACTATGTACCTCTTCATCCTGCTCCACCGATAATGTTGTCTCAAATTGCTATACATCTTAGCCACCCCAGGATTAATGGAATATTTGGAATAATGAGCCTCCTATAATATCAGTTGAATCATGTTGTCAACCCTCAGAACACATATACTGAACTCGAATCTCAAGACAACCTTTAAATATATGGTGGAATTCCTAGACTCCCTGCTCAACACATGATCATGAAGCTCACAAAGTCGACTATCCTCAAACTTCCATTCTCGAAGTTGGAAATTTTAAGATAGGCTAGTCTTAGATGAAATCCAAGTAAGGTGAGGTCTAGGGTAATTGGGGAAGTGATTGGGTTAAGGTATTTATTCTTATCTTGATTCATGTTAGCTACGACAATAAGGAATCTATAGGACTTTTCAGAAGTGAATTCGGGTGAGTAGAACTCCCGATATCGAACTTGACGTAAGGGGGTTAGTCTGGGATGTCATGGTTTCAGGGTGGGTTGTGAAAAAAGGCAATACTGGGATATTTTCCATGTTTTTTCTTCGCCACACCCGCTATAGTGGGTGGCAGGCCGCTATGCGAGCACCGCTATAGCAAAGAAATTCCCGCTATAGCGGGAGTCATAGGCAGTCAATCCTGGCATAGCGGTAGGCTTTTGCCACGGCGGTATCGTTATAGCGGCATTGGGTCGCTATAGTGGGGTTAATTGCTGTTAATGCATAAAATTCCCCAAAAATATTCATTATGTTACAAAAAAAAATTGGGAAAGGTTGTGGCAATTTGGAGCGAACTCTACTAATTTTCCACCAGATTTCTTCCTTAATGTAAGTCTTTTATCCCCATAATCTAGTACTTTGATTCCTATGTCTTAGAATTGTTAGTTACTGGCCTTGGGGAGGTTTTATTTTGACGTAAGCTATAATATATGGTGTATGAGGGATTATGGGATATAAAACCTTGGGTTTTGATTACAAGTTGTTTATTCATGATTTAATTATCGTAATTCGCTAGTGCAACCATAGAATTGGTAGTTTCTAATTGAATTATTGGTGGGAAGACCCTAGGATGGGTGGAATGATCATGAATTTGGCCTGGAGGTTCGGGAATAGGCTATATAATCTGCGATATTTGAGGTCATGGGTTGAAATTCTGTTTACATTTCCACTTTTAGACCACAATCAAGTTGAGCTTGCCAGAAAAAAGAAAGCTCAGGTTTGGTAGAGCATTTCAAGCTTGGATAAAGGTAGGTGATGGTTGTTCTAATCCAATTTGTGTTATGTGTGTATAATAATTGTCTGATTAGTACTATCTGCACAATATGTGTTCAGAAAAAAGGGAATGATTGGTAAATGATATCCTAAGTGTTAATCACATGCAATGAGTCTATCTTGAAAGTTTGTTGGTTGTACAAGTGTTCTATACTATCATTGTTGTTGTGATTGTTGTGATATCTATCATTATTGTGGGATGTACAGGTATACTAGACATCATCACAAGATTGGTTGGATTAGGTACCACGCCTGGTACAGTTTCTATTATTCATTGGTTGGCTCAGGTACCACGCTTGGTACATTATTTATGATTCATTAGTTGGCTCGGGTACCACGCTGGTACAATACATGTACAAGATCTCATCTCCTGCAGGTCATGACTAGCGGGCAACCGTAATACTCTTAGCATGTGTGTACAGGTTTACTTGTTATTCATATGTGTTGGTTCCTTGAGTGAATCGAGATTATCTATTTGTTGAGGTTCATATGTGTTGGCTCCTTGAGAGAGTCGGGATTCATTATTACTTGACATATATGTTGGACCTTGCGTGACCAGGTTGGTGTGTTTAAATGCTAAGGTGGTTTCTTATGTAAATCGGGGTTTCATGTTAAGTGCCCTAGATGATGTCCTAGGGATCTTTGGGTGGTTCGGGTTACTTGGAAGAAGTGACATAATTATATGTGGTTTGTTTACTTGTGTAGTTGAACATGACTTATATGGTTGTTGAGTCAGGTTATTGACTGGGAGTCTTATTAGCAGTCACTTTGACTTGATTTGTTACATGTTGTCTTGTTGTACAATGTTATTGTTATATGTTTACATTTTGTATTTTGGAGCTGACCGATGATCCTACTAGTAAACTGTTATTTTTTGTGTACTTATACTACACGTGTTCTTCTTTTGTTGAGTACTGAGCATATTCCGGGGCTGCTACGAGACCTCAGCTGTGAGTCAGGCGCTTTCCGAATTCAAGGGTGAGTTGCATCTTCCGGGCTACCATGAATTCTTCAGTTATTTCAAGTCCATTGTTCGGACTTAGACTTTATCTTTGTTTTGGCATTGCATCCCCTTCTTTCAGATAGCTATTAAAGTTTTGGTACAGCGACTTTCAAATTTTAGGAGTTTAATTTCCACAAGTTGTTATTATTTTCTTTTAAAGATATGGATTATTGGTTTAATTAAAAAGAATTTTTTTAGCTGCCTGATTTTGGTTAAGTGTCTGGTTGCTTACTTGGTTATTTGGTTCTCCAACCGGGGGTTTTAGTGTGGGTGCCACTCGCAGTAGGTTTAGGTCGTGATAAAAAAAAATTACCATGCTTTTTTATTTTTTTATTTAAAGGAGAGAGAACATGGGAAGACAAAAATTAGGAGAAATTTATGGAAATAGTTTCATGGAATATATATTTTTTACTGTGTTTGAAGGAACATAAAATTTATCATGCCTTTTATCTTTTATTCAAAGGAGAGATTAGGGGAAGACACAAATTTAGGGGGAAAGATAATAGGAAGGAGTAAAATAAGGAAAGATAGATATATAAGAGATAATTGGTTTAATTGATATCAATAAACGTTAATTTAGGGATGATGAACACTTTTTTTTTATGTTTTTACGGTATTTTCCTTTTTTTTTCCTTGTTACGTTTTGATAGAATTCTACAGCTAGGTATTGAAAACTAGAAACTACTGTTATGAATAGTAATAATTTATCTAATATAACATATATAGATTTTTTTTCTCATTATTTTTTCTCTCTATTTATTTTTAATATAATACTGTTGAGAATCCATAAACTTTAAATCCTGAATTCTCTTATGCAATTATTTTAATATTTATTTTTTTCTAAGCACATTAAACCCAAATAACTTTTCAATTTTAACCATTTAGTTATATATTATACGAGTAACATCTTCATCAATTATTTCATTCTCCAAAAATAACAAGCCTAAGTATCAAAATTGTTTGTATATCGACACCACAATCTAGTCTAGTATTATCGCAACTTAATTTGTTCTTCCCACATTGACTAAGTTTGTAATTCATATATTCAATCTTATTTCTACTCATCCTAATTTCCTTATTCTCTAAAGTTTTTTCCATAATTCAAGTTTTTAATTGACATTCTATATTGTGGGGATTATTAACCACCACAAATTGTAACAAATTGCGGTATCTACAAACCACAAAAATTTAATGCAATTTACGAAGGTTATCACAAACATCCACAATAAGACTGCCAACAAAAAAATATATAGTATGAATTAAAAGAAATGGTATAAAATAATCTTATAGTGGGAGTTCTTAAGATCGACACAAATAAACCTCTGCAATTTAGATATACGTTTCAAGGTGGTATTATATTCACTTTTAGTATGTACAGGTGTAATAGGTTATCAGATTATTTTAGTGTGAAATTAACTTTTTTGGACAACTTCAGGGTGCTTTGATGTCTTTTCCCTCAAATATTCCAAATTATTCATTTAGTTATAATTTTGTTAAAATTTTATTTATGTTTATTAGTTATTAGTAAATGAAGACACTTTAGGAGAAAATATTTATCAGGAAATCACATTTGAAAGTGTAGTTTATTAATTACTATAATTCTATTGAGTTTTGGTGTAATTTAATATTTTCATGGTGTAGTTTTTTTTTTGTTTTTGTTCTAACTTTTGTGTTTGGTATTATTTTTTAACGGGTCATTTTTGAGAATTGACAAGACTTTCTTGGTGTTTTTAGTTTAAAAAATTCATAGTTTCCGCAAAATTTAATAAATAGAGTTCGTTAAATATTTAACAAATTCATAGGACCAAAAGTATCACTACTCAACAATATAATTAAAAGATTATCTTAGAAATATCAAAATAGTATGGACTTATTTGTCATTTTTCCTTATTAGCGTGAGACAAAATATCACAATACATTCAATTTAAGTTTTCCGTATGATGGAATTTTCTGGCTGAGCCGCCTGAATATTATTTATGTGAACGAAGTTTCAAAGGTTACAAAAATGATAGTGTTGTGATTCAACTTTGTCTCCTCTTTCTCCCTATTATAGAAGCCACCTTTTAGGATAAGAACTCTTCAAAACATTATTGTTTTCAGTTTGTCCTTTCTAATAATGTTGTGAAAATTAAGTATCTAACTATGAATGTATTGTGTCAAATTATGTTTATCAATCTAATTTTAATAAATCAATAATTGTGTTGTTATGTTTTGTGTTAAATTAAAAAGATTGTTATATTATTTTCCTTGTGAGAAAATAATACAAATAAAAATGTCATTCTCACACGTTATTAAAATTCTTATCTCTCTCACACATAAACTTAAGTTTGTCAACTTGAGCTAGCAATTCTTAAATCCAAATTCAATATAGTTAGTACATCACTCACTATAAATACCACATTCATCCTTCTATTTAAATTTCATCCATAACTAATATTACTGAATATCTCAAAGAAACAAGGGAAGGAAATAAAGAAGAATAAGAAGAAAATGAAAATCATGAACTTTTTTGTACTTATTCTAATGATTTTAGCATTGTTGCTAACTGCAGCTAATGCACAACAATGTGGAAGTCAAGCTGGTGGAGCTTTATGTGCCAATGGGCTGTGCTGCAGCAAATATGGTTATTGTGGCACAAGTAATGCTTACTGTGGACCTGGCTGTCAGAGTCAATGCAATGGTTCAAATGTCAAGGATGATCATATGAATGATGGTGGTAGCAACTAATGAAATATAGTACTTGTATGTCGTGCTTGGTTCTCCTAGACACGTCTGTGAGTTCTAGCATAAAGGCTATGATAAGAATAAGGTAATAGCTATGTAGTTGTGTGTTTAAAATATATAAGTTGTACCTATAGAATAAAGTGAGAAAATGTATGTATTGTGAGTTCCACAAGAACAAAAATAGTGTCAGGCCATGAACACTATTTTCTACTTTTTTTTCTATTTCAATGAGATGTTTACTAAGGTTGATCAAAAATCACTTAATTAAACCTCCAATAAGTATCAAATCCATCCAAATTTTTTTACTTTTGATATCATCCTTTTTTTATTTTCTTTTTCTTATATTCATATAATAAATGAAAACGGCCATATGATTATTCATAATTTGTTACTTTTCATGCATGTGTTAAAAATATATGCATCCTGGGTCATTCATGCACTACAATTTAAATTTAAGAAAAAAAGGTTTAAGCTTGTAAGATACATGAGATGACTAGTTTCGGTACCAATACATTATCTCCATTACTTATCAAGCATAAAATACAACAGACGAGGAGAATGGAATTATAAATAGGGTTTAAGATGACAACTTTCCATTGAAATAATACCAACATGCTCCAATGACATGATACAAAAAAGTACAATAAATAACAATTTTTCATTCTTGACGAGCAGCTTGAGAGTTACATACGGTAGAATTTTTGTGAAGATGAAGGGTAACACCAATATCTTGATGGATACATATAAAATTTTCTCTCAATTGACCTTATCAGTTGATTCCTTGTTATTCTTTAATCTCAACTAAAAGATAGCATATATTAAATGCACTTTAAGGTATGTATACTTGATAAACGTATTCAAAAACGCAAAAAAAATCATAAATTTTTTTCCTTCACGATCCAATTTCTCAGGTCGTAATGGAACCTACTATAATCCACCAGTAGGTAAGTCGAACTCTTAGCCTGGAATAACAAGTAACAGGCTAATAAGATAAAGAAACCAAAAAAATATAACACACAGTAAATACAAGAAAATAACGGAACTAGCATATATATATATATATATATATATATATATATATATATATATATATAGATAAAGAGGGAGAGAACAAAATAAACAGAAGAATCCCCCAAGACATGGTATCAGCCAGTACAAGAGCTACTACAACATGAGGAGTACTAGACAAGAGTAAATATATATATATATACACACAATATTTCTGAAAGACAAAGAAGACTCATCCCAAGGTAGATGGAGATTGATCAACTGTGGATGCCACCCTGAATCTCTGAATGTGCAACTCATTAGAAGGACAAGTCAGCAACAATAACTCGAGCTAGGGTCTGCATCAGGGAAACAAAATACAGTAGTATAGCATGAGTACCAAAATACGTGATACCCAATAGGCATCATAGGCCGACTGAGCTCAAATAAGATAAAAGTATAATAAAGTGCAAAAATACTAAAGGGTAAGAGAAGAGAGGTCAAAAACGAATAGAAGGTCATAACTAGATAACACTGGGATGTCAAAGTAAGTAAATCGTAAAAGCATAAAGTAAGTAGAGTAAAGAAAGTAAAGTGATCTAGTTATAACCTAACCGGACCCCCATAAGCCCGAAATGTACAATCAGCAAATAGATAAACCTACCAGACCCCCATAAGCTCAAAAGGTACAAACAATAATCAATAGATCCAATCGAACCCCCATAATCTCGGAGGTTACAAACAACACGTAATACTAACTAGAAACCAAACCTGATAGAAAGATGCATGTGGAAAAGTGCCATGATATGCAGTATGGTATGAGTGAAGTGCCCAACAGTATCGTATACTCTTACTTTAGACGTAGCTTGAAAAGGCAAGACTGATGGGGGACTCGCGAAATCCGTATACCAAATCTGAACCACTTTTCAATGAGTATGCCAACTATGAATACCAATAAAACCACCCGAAACACGTGTCTCCTCGGGCATGCAATTTTAAAAATTAGTAAAACCACCCAGAACACTTTCTCCTCGGGCATGCAAGTTATCTCAAATCAACTTTCTAAAAATAGGCCATTTTCCCTTTTTTGAAGCGAATTGCATTAAAAAATATTTCAAAAATCCTATTTTTGAAACCGAAACAGTGTTTTAGCCCAGTCATCCATGTACCATGATAAAAATAGTGACAAAACACGAGTAAAGATTTAATAGCCATGTCAAATATGATTATCAAGCTCAGTCAAATCATATCGAAGAAAGACAAGGTCTACGCACTAAACAAAGGATACAATTCTTAGAGAAAATACATTGAATTGCTAAACTAACTGCAACCTCCCAAGGGAACCCACCTAAGGCACGCAACTAACCTAATCTAGGCTAAGGCAAGAAATTATCCTAATCTAATCTAAGACGAGAAACAAACTAAAATATGATAAGGAATAGACAAACTGACCTGGAGTCCAGCCAATCTACGCTCACGGCCTCAGACCCATAATTACTCAATATACAGAAATAAATACGAAAGAAATTGGTAAATATAAATGAAACAACACGCGCCTATTTTACCACAAAGTCTATTTCTAACTCTATACTAATGAAGGCACACAATTCTAATCCTAATGATACTACTCCAACTACGCCAATTCTACGAAGGAATAAGGACCATCTAAACTAATAACACCAACCCCAGTTTTATACTAAAGCACCTAAACTGGCTAAAAGGATCATAATCACCTAATCATCATATTCAAATCATGATATCCCACCAATATTTAGAAAAATACCATATAAATACCTTAAATGAGCTAAGTCTAAAAGTAGGTATGTCATAACCTACCTAAAATCTGAACACGCGTGCACAAACCCATTAGACTGGAGTTTTACCTTTTCGGTAAGCCTCTAACTGCTGCCATGCTATCAAAATAGTAACTTACACATTAAAAATTGAACAACAATATCCATATTGCAGATTTATAGCTCAAACCAAAAATCGGGTGAAAAACCACCCGTGGGGCCCGTATACGAATTTCAAAAATTAAATCAGGGATTATGTCACTCGTGAGACAAGGATTACATGCCAAAAAAATTGGGAAGTTCATCTACAAAAATGAGCTAAAGCATCCCCAACTTTAGAGGAATAAAACAAGGAATCAAATGAAGAATTCAACAAAATTAAAGTTGGAAACTTACGAAAATGACAATGGAAATATGATCACAGATGAGAATAAATCCACCCCAAGATTCACCAAGCAATTCCATAGAGTTTCTAAGTTTTAGAGCTCCTAAGAATGGAGGAAATTTGTGAAGAAATGATTTAAAAATAAAGAGAATTTCATATATACAGCTACCTCCGCAAAAATGGTGAACACAAAAGACACATACCCTCCGCAAAAGTAAGGGTCACTATTAACCCGCACCTCCACAAAAGTGCAAGTTTTCCACAAAAGCAGAAGTCACAAAAGCAATAGATCCTCCAAAAAAGCAGAAGTCACTGGTCATGCGTACCTCTGCAAAAGCCGGCATCCACTAAAGTGGACCTTTACACTATTAGAGCTTTTCTGTAGTGGCCACAAGTCATTTATCATTTGTTGGGACTGGTGGTTCAGTGCTCGGGCCATTTATTTGGTCTTTATGGCCGTTTTCCTATTTTGAAGTTTTAACTTAGGAAATCATTGACTTTTGTCATTATTCTTAGCAAGCTCGCTCGAAATTGAATTATGAAAATTTCATTAGCTCTGGAGCTAGATTTTGGTCTAGCTAGACCCTTGGTCGGGGTCTAAAGATTTTAGGGATTTAATTTCCGCAAGTTGTTATTATTTTCTTTTAAACATATAAATTATTGGTTTAATTAATAAGTATTGTTTTAGCTGCCTGATTTTGGTTAAGTGTCGGGTTAGCTTATTGGTTATTTGATTCTCCAACTGGAGTTATTAGTGTGGGTGCCACCCGCAGCGAATTTAGGTCGTGATAAATTTTTCTTTTACCATGCTTTTTTATTTTTTTATTTAAAGGAGAGGGAACATGGAAAGACAAAAATTAGGAGAAATTTATGGAATTAGTTTCATGGGATATATATTTCTTACTGTGTTTGAAGGAACATAAAATTTATCATGCCTTTTATCTTTTATTCAAAGGAGAGATTAGGGGAAGACACAAATAAAGGGGGAAAGATAATAGGAAGGAGTAAAATAAGGGAAGATAGATATATGAGAGATATTTGGGTTAATTGATATCAATAAACGTTATTTTAGGGATGTTAAACGCTTTTTTCTGTTTTTACGGTATTTTTCTTTTTTTCTTTGTTACTTTTTAAGAGAATTCTACTGCTAGGTATTGAAAACTAGAAACTACTGTTATGAATAGTAATAATTTATCTAATATAACATATATAGATTCTTTTCTCTTTATTTTCTCTCTATTTCTTTTTAATATAAAACTGTTGAGAATCCATAAACTTTAAATCCTGAATTCTCTTATGCAATTATTTTAATATTCATTTTTTTTCTAAGCACATAACACCGAAATAACTTTTCAATATTAACCATTCAGTTATATATTATATGAGTAACATCTTTATCAATTATTTCATTCTCCAAAAATAACAAGCCTAAGTATCAAAATTGTTTGTATGCCGACACCACAATCTCATCTAGTATTATCCCAACTTAATTTGTTCTTCTCACATTGACTAAGTTTGCAATGCATATATTCAATCTTATTTCTACTCATCCTAATTTCCTTATTCTCTAAAGTTTTTTTCATAATTCAAAGTTTTGATTGACATTCTATATTGTGGGGATTATTAACCACCACAAATTGTAACGAATTGTGGTATCTACAAACCACAAGAATTTGATGCAATTTGCAGAGGTTATCACAAACATCCACAATAAGACTGCCAACAAAAAATTATATAGCTTGAATTAAAAGAAATGCTATAAAATGATCTTATAGTGGGAGTTCTTAAGACCTACACAAATAAACCTCCGCAATTTAGCTATACGTTTCAAGGTGGTATTATATTCACTTTTGGTATGTACAGGAGTGTAATAGGTTATCAGATTAGTTTGAGTATGAAATTAACTTTTTTGGACAACTTCAGGGTGCATTGATGTCTACTTCCTCAAATATTCCAAATTATTCATTTAGTTATAATTTTGTTAAAAATTTTATTTATGTTTATCAGTTATTAGTAAATGAAGACACTTTAGGAGAAAATATTTATGAGGAACTCACATTTGAAAGTTAGTTTATTAATTACTACAATTCTATTGAGTTTTTGTGTCATTTAATGTTTTCATGGTGTCGTTTTGTTTTTGTTGTTTTTGTTCTAATTTTTGTGTCTGGTATTATTTTTTAACTGGTCATTTTTGAGAAATGACAAGACTTTCTTGGTGTTCTTAGTTTAAAAAATTGCATAGTTTCCGCAAAACTTAATAACTAGAGTTCATTAAATATTTAACAAATTTATAGGACCAAAAGTCATCACTACTCAACAATATAATTAAAAGACTATCTTAGACATAAAAATATGATGGACCTTTTTGTCATTTTTTCTTATTAACATGAGATAAAATATCAAAATTCATTCAATTTAGTTTTTCCGTATGATGGATTTTTCTGGCTGAGCCACCTGAACATTATTTATGTGAACGAAGTTTCAAAGGTTACATAAATGGTAGTGTTGTGATTCAACTTTGTCTCCTCTTTCTCCCTATTATAGTAAAAGCCCCTTTTCGGATAAGAACCCTTCAAAACATTATTATTTTCAGTTTGTCCTTTCTAATAATGTTGTGAAAATTAAGTATCTAACTATGAATGTATTGTGTCAAATTATGTTTGTCAATCTAATTTTAATAAATCAATAATTGTGTTGTTATATTTGTGTTAAATTAAAAAGTGTTATATTATTTTCCCTGTGAGAAAATAATACAAATAAAAATGTCATTCTCAAACGTTATTAAAATTCTTATCTCTCTCACACATGACCTTAAGTTTGTCAACTTGATCTAGCAATTCTTGAATAATTCAACATAGTTAGTACATCACTCACTATAAATACAACATTCATCCTTCTATTTAAATTTCATCCATAACTAATATTACTGAATATCTCAAAGAAACAAGGAAAGGAAATAAAGAAGAATAAGAAGAAGAAAATGAAAATTATGAAGTTTTATGTGCTTATTCTAATGATTTTAGTATTGTTGCTAACTGCAGCTAATGCCCAACAATGTGGAAGTCAAGCTGGTGGAGCTTTATGTGCCAATGGGCTGTGCTGCAGTAAATATGGTTACTGTGGCACAAGTACTGCTTACTGTGGACCTGGCTGCCAGAGTCAATGCAATGGTTCAAATGTCAAGGATGATCATATGAATGATGGTGGTAGCAACTAATGAAATATAGTACTTGTATGTCGTGCTTGGTTCTCCTAGACACGTCTGTGTGTTCTAGTATAAAGGCTATGGTAAGAATAAGGTAATAGCTATGTAGTTGTGTGTTTAAAATATATAAGTTGTACCTATAGAATAAAGTGAGAACATGTATGTACTGTGAGTTCCACAAGAACAAAAATAGTGTCAGGCCATGAACACTATTTACTACTTTTTTTTCTCTTTCAATGAGATGTCTACTAAGGTTGATCAAATATCACTAAATTAAACGTCCAATAAGTATCAGATCCATCCAAATATTTTTACTTTTGATATCATGCTCTTTTTTGATTTTCTTTTTCTTTATATTCATATAATAAATGAAAACGGACATATGATTATTCATAATTTGTTACTTGTCATGCATGTGTTAAAAATATATGCATCCTAGTTCATTCATGCACTACAATTTAAATTTAAGGAGAAAGGATTAAGCTTGTAAGATACATGAGATGACTAGTTTCGATACCAATACATTATCTCCATCACTTATCAAGCATAAAATACAACAGATCGGGGAGAATGAAATTATAAACAGGGTTTAAGATGACAATTTTTCATTGAAATAATACCAACATGCTCCAATGACATGATACAAAAATGTACAATAAAATAACAATTTTTCATTCTTGATGAGTAGCTTGAGAGTTCATACGGTAGAAATTTTTGTGAGGACGAAGGGTAACACGAATATCTTGATGGCTACATATAAAATTTTCTCTCAATTGACCTTATTAGTTGATTCCTTGTTATTCTTTAATCTCAACCAAAATGTAGCATATATTAAACGCATGTTAAGGTATGTATACTTGATAAACATATTCAAAAACGCAAAAAAATCATAAATTTATTATATTTTTTGTCACGACTCAATTTCTCAGGTCATGATGGCACTTGCTATAACCCACCAGTAGGTAAACCAAACTCTTAGCCTGGAATAACAAGTAATATGCTAATAAGATAAAGAGACCCAAACAAGATAACACACAGTAAATACAAGAAAATAACGGAACTAGCACACATATATATAGATAAAGAGGGAGAGAACAACATAAACAGAAGAATCCCCCAAGACTTGGTATCAGCCATGACAAGAGCTACTACAACATGAGGAGTACTAGATAAGAGTAAATATATATATATACATAATAGTCTCCGAAAGACAAAGAAGACTCATCCCAAAGTAGATGGAGATCGATCAATTGTGAATGCCAAAAGCTCATCTTGAATCTCTGAATGCGCAATTCATTAGAAGGACAAGTCAGCAACAATAACTCGAGTTAGGGTCTGCATTAGAAAAAAATACAGTAGTGTAGCATGAGTATCAAAATACGCAATACCCAGTAGGTATCATAGGCTGGCTGAGCTCAAATAAGATAAAAGTATAATAAAGTGCGAATATACTAACGGGTAAGAGAAGAGAGGTCAAAAACGAATAGAAGGTCATAACTAGATAACACTGGGAAGTCAAAGTAAGTAAATCATAAATGCATAAAGTAAGTAGAGTAAAGAAAGTAAAGTGATCTAGTTATAACCTAACCGGACCCCCATAAGCCTGGAAGGTACAATCAGCAAATAGAAAAACCTAACCAGACCCCCATAAGCTCAAAAGGTACAAACAACAATCAATAGATCCATCCGAACCCTCATAAGCCCGGAGGCTACAAACAACATGCAATACTAACTAGAAACCAAACCTGATGGGAAGATGCATGTGGAAAAGTGCCATGATATGCAGTATGGTATGAGTGAAGTGCCCAACAGTACCGTATACTCTTCCTTCAGCCGTAGCTTGCAAAGGCAAGACTGATAGGGGACTCGCGAAATCCATATACCAAATCTGAACCACTTCTCAATGAGTATGCCAACTATGACACCACCCGAAACACGTGTCTCCTCGGGCATGCAAGTTTAAAAATTAGTAAAACCACCCAGAACACTTTATCCTCGGGCATGCAAGTTATCTCAAATCAACTTTCTAAAAATAGGTCATTTTCCCTTTTTTTAAGTGAAATGCATTAAAAAAATATTTTGAAAATCCTATTTTTGAAACTCTAACAGTGTTTTAGCCCAGTCATCCATATACCATGATAAAAACAGCGACAAAATACGAGTAAAGATTCAATAGCCAGGTCAACTATGACTTTCAAGCTCAGTCAAATCATATCGAAGAATGACAAGGTCTACGCCTAAACAAAGGATACAATTCTTAGAGAAAATACATCGAATTGCTAAACTAACTGCAACCTCCCAAGGGAACCCACCTAAGGCACGCAAATAACCTAATCTAGGCTAAGGCAAGAAACTATCCTAATCTAATCTAAGATGACCAACAAACTAAAATAAGCTAAGGATAAGACAAACTGACCTAGAGTCCATCCAATCTATGCTCACGGCCTCAGGCCCATAATTACTCAATATACAGAAATAAATATGAAATGAAATTGGTAAATATAAATTGAACAACACGTGCCTATTTTACCACAAAGTCTATTGCTAACTCTATTCTAAGGAAGGTACACAATTCTAATCCTAATGATACTACTCTAACTATGCCAATTCTACGAAGGAATAAGGACCATCTAAACTAATGACTCGAACCCCAGTTCTATACTAAAGCACCTAAACTGGCTAAAAGAATCATAATCACCTAATCATCATATTCAAACCATGATATCCCACCAACAATTAGAAAAATGCCATATAAATACCTTAAATGAGCTAAGTTTAAAAGTAGGTAAGTCGTAACCTACCTGAAAATCGAACATGTGCGCACAAACCAATTAGACATGAGTTTTTCCTCTTCGGGAAGCCTTGAGTGTTGTCATGCTATCAAAATAGTAATTTACACATTAAAATATGAACAAAAATATCCATATTGCAGATTCATAACTCAAACCAAAAATCAGGTGAAAAACTACCCATGGGGCCCGTATACGAATTTCAAAAATTAAATCAGGGATTATGCCACTTGTGAGACAAGGATTACATGCCTAAAAAATTGGAAAATTCATATCCAAAAATGAGCTAAAGCAGCCCCAACTTAGAGGAATAAAACAAGGAATCAAATGAAGAATTCAACGGAATTAAACTTGGAAACTTACAAAAATGACAACGGAAATATGATCACAGATGAGAATAAATCCACCCCAAGATTCACCAAGCAATTCCCTAGAGTTTCTAAGGTTTAGAGCTCCCAAAAATGGAGGAAATTTATGAAGAAATAATTTAAAAATGAAGAGAATTTCATATATACAGCTACCTCCGCAAAACTGGTGGTCACAAAAGCGACATACCCTTTGCAAAAGTGAAGGTCACTATTAACCTGCACTTCCACAAAAGTGCAGGTTTTCCACAAAAGTGGAAGTCACAAAAGCAATAGATCCTTCGCAAAAGCATAAGTCACCAGTCATGCGTACCTCTGCAAAAACGGGCATCCATAAAAGTGGACCTTTACACTGTTAGAGCTTTCTTGTAGTGACCACAAGTCATTTATCACTTGCTGGGACTGGTGGTTCGGTGCCCGGGCTGTTTGTTTGGTCTTTATGGTTGTTTCCTTATTTTAGAGCTTTAACTTAGGAAATCATTGACTTTAGTCACTATTCTTAGCAAGAACACTCATAATTGAATTATGACAATTCCGTTTGCTCTGGAGCTTGATTTCGGTCTAGATAGATCCTTGGTCGGGGCCTAAGAGCTTTCAGAATGGTTTTATCTCACTTTATGATATTTTTGGTCGGTTGGAGTTAGAAGTTTGACTTTGGTCAACTTTTAATGATTGAAGCATCATATTTGAAATCCGACAGTACCATCATCTCCAGAATGTCGAGTTTGTGTTAGGTAGGTGGTTGGTTGGGGTCCCGGGTGAGCCGGGCTCATTTTGGATGTTTGGTTAAATTTTGTAAGTGTTGAATTGGGTCAACATTTCATCAAAACAACCTCGTATAGAAGTTTCATCAATTCCATTGAGTTTGTGATGTTATTTCTGGTAGGGTAGCATAGTTCATTTGCGCATGTGAGGTCCTGGATGAGTCTCGTGGACCCATTCGATGACTTTTTGTCTTAAGCTTTCTATTGGTTGCTGTTGCAGGTGAACGCCTCAGTCCTTAATCAAAACCATGAGGGAGGCCATGCAATCACAATCATCTAACTCTTTGGGCATTGCAACCGTGAGGTCCTCTTTCTGCGATCGTGATGAAAGGCCTGTGGACCTGACACCTTTTGCTCTTCACGATCATGAGGCTCCTTCTCACAACTGTGATGAAGGCCCTGCCCCTTCTTCTTCATGACTGCGTAGCTGATATTTTTTACTATGATGGTCTAGCAGGCGTGGTCATTGAGATTGCGTAGGGGTCTTTTGCAATCGTGATGAAGGACCCTTGGTTGTATATAAACTCTTCTCCAATGTTTTCTTCTTTATTCAAATGATTTCCACCATCTTCCTTGAGCTCTAAGCTCTATTTTCTATGTGGGCATTTCCTAGGGTACTGGGATAGTTTATCCATGGTCCGCGATCGATTCCTAGTCGTAAATTGTAAGTATTCCACCTTTAATTCTGTTAATTTCTCAGTTTCTATTCCTATTTTATTCTTGGGTTTTTAAGGGCTGTTTTGGGCTATTCCTTACCTGAATTCTGCTAAAATTCTATGCATGAGTTTCTGGTAGCATTAGGAACTCTGTGGTAACTTTTGTTCTCAGTTTTGGGTTATGGGGCCCATGGGTCTACCCAATAGGAGACCTACACCGCCTACCATACAATGCCTCAAAAGGAGACATCTGAATACTTGAATGGTAGCTATAATTATAAGCAAACTTTGTCAAGGCTAGAAACTGGTCCTACTGACCCCTAAAATCTATAACACAAGAATGGAGCATGTCCTTTAGAACCTGAATAGTTTGCTCAGACTGGCCATCAGTCTGTGGATGGAATGCCATGCTAATATCAACTTGGGTACACAACTTCACCTGAAATGCCCTCCAAAAGTGGGAGGTGAACTGAGTACCTCTATCTGAAATAATGGATACCGGCACATCATGAAGATGGACTATCTTTCGCACAGAGATCTGAGGTAACCTCTCAACACTAAAGGAAGACTGAATGGGTAGAAAGTGAGCAGACTTAGTCAATCGATCCACAATGGTCCAAACTCTATCAAAACTTCACTAAGTATGTGGAAATCCAACTACAGAGTCCATGGTAATCTTCTCCCATTTTTACTTAAGAATGGGTAATCTCTGAAGCAAACCACCAAGTCTCAAGTGCTCGAACTTCACCTGTTAATAGCTCAAGCACCGAGATACAAATTTCACTATGTCCCTCTTCATCCCGCTCCACCAATAATGTTGTCTCAAACTCCTATACATCTTTGCCACCCCAGAATAAATGGAATATCTAGAATAATGAGCCTCTTGTAATATCAGCTGAATCAAGTCGTCAACCCTCAAAATACATATACAACCCTCGAATCTCAAGACACTTTCTAAATCTATGATGGCTTTATTGGGATCGCTGCTCAACACCTGATCATGAAGCTCACAAAGTCGACTATCCTCAAACTTCCATTCTCGAAGTTGGAAATTTCAGGCTAGGCTAGTCTTGGATGAAATCCGAGAAAGATGCAGTATAGGGCAATCAAGGAAGGGATTGGGTTAAATTATTAATACTTAGCTTGTTTTCATGTTAGCTAAGAGGATAAGAAATATGTAGGACTTTTTGAAAGTGAATTCGAGTGAGTAGAACTCCTGATATCGAACTTGATGTAAGGGGGTTAGTCTGGGACATCATAGTTTGAGGGTGTGTTGTGAAAAAGGTAAAACTGGGAGTTTTTTTTTGAGCTTTTGCCTTGCTACACCCGCTATAGCGGGTGGTGAGCCACTATGAAAACACTGGTATAGCAGAGAAATTCCTGCTATAGCGGGAGTCAAAGGTGGTCAATCCTGCCATAGCGGGAGGCTTCTGCCACGGCAGTACCATTATAGTGGCATTGGGTCGTTATAGTGGGGTTAATCACTGTTAATGTAAAAACATCCCCAAAAATATTTATTATTTTACAAAAATGTTTTGGATAAGGCTGTGGCAATTTGGGGCGAACTCTACTAATTTTCCACCAGATTTCCTCGTTATGGTAAGTCGTTTATCCCCCTAATCTAGTACTTTGATTCCTATGTTTCTGAATCATTAGTTACAGGCCTTGGGGAGGGTTTAGCTTGACCTAAACTATAAAATATGGTGTATGAGGGATTATGGGATATAAAACCTTGGGTTTTGATTAAAATTTGTTTATTCATGATTTAACTTTCATAATTCTCTAGTGTAACCATAAAATTGGTTGTTTCTAAGTGAATTATTGGTGGAAAGACCCTAGAATGGGTGGAACGATCATGAATTTGGCCCGAATGTTGGGGGTTAAGCAATAATATGTGATATTTGATGTCATGGGTTGAAATTATGTTTGCATTTCTATTTTTGTACCATAATCAAGGTGAGGTTGCCAGAAAAGGGAAATCTTAGGTTCGGTAGAGCAATTTGTTGCATCCTAACGCACATGCAAGTGTACGCGGTCGTACATGTAATATAGGATTGTAAGTCCAGATATCGTACCCACAGGGACTTGTCGATCAACTATTTTACTAAATTAAACTAGTTCTAATTATTTATTCAAGCCTAAAAACTCAAAGGAATAGTTATTAACCAAAGTAAAAAGAAGAAGTTAACTAATGAACAATTAACCAAACAAAGAGCAGGTTTTTACGTAATCAATATGATGAAACCGATATAAGATTATAGATTCGCTAACAATCATGTTGAGTAAGCAATTTCATTAACTTGTTTATTTATCTAGTTGTTGATTTTGGGGTTGATTTTACAACTATGGTCTTCCAAGCCTCTAGTTACCTATCCAAAATAGCATCACAACTACATCGTTGAGAAGGGATGTGACATCTTATTCCGAACGCTTTTATATATCTTCCCGTACAAACCAAATGAGGCGTTCTAGGTATATTCCTATCCTAGTCGCTAACCTATACTTTACGTTATAAAAGAGAGGCCTTGCTCCCTCTATTCGTCGTTCTATCCCAATGATTCTTCTTTCGAGTTCACAAAGAGATTATAGATTTATTTTAATAGTCGCGAAGCATTAAAATATTAAGCACAAGAATATAAGAACAACTAATATGATAAACAAATAAGTGAATCAATCGTATACTAAATAATCATGTAGTTAGCTACCATAACCCTAGAATGAGAAGTTTAACTCTACATAGACATGGAGCAATTACAACAAATCATCCAAAGAAAAACGTAAAATAAATAATAAAGGAGAAGAAAAGATGAAACCAATATTCTCTAGCCTCCACGACGGCTCCTAGCTCTTCGTAGGTCAAAAGTTGGGCAAAAATCGTGATGTGAGATGTATTTATAGAGTATGAGGAAAATAACCCCTTTTCCTACTTGGATTCGGAGTAGAAAAAAGCTGGAAAATTTTCGGATTTGGGGTTGGGGTGACGCGCCACCATAGCGCCAACATCAGTCTTCTGAATTTGGGGCCTGGGACGATGTGCCACCAATGCGCCAGCCACACCCATCAGTAGTTTGGGGGCTGGGGTGGCGCACCAGCAGTACGCCACATCCCAGATTTTCTTCTTTTGCTCTCGTTTTCTCCCGAAACTTTGCTAACTCCTTTCCAATGCTTTTATGCTTCCATTTTATCTCTCATGGGTTGTTTTTCTCCATATTTTCCCTGCAAAGCATCTAATCACATATATTAGCTCATAATGAAGAATATGAAAATAATCATAGGGATCGGATATACATCACTTTTGCCCTCAAAACAAGGCTAAAACATGGGTAAATGAGGCAAGCGGGGGTATAAATACGCCCAAGATCACATTTCAGGCTTGGATTGAGGTAGGTGATGGTCATTGTAACCCAACTTGCGTTATATGTGTCTAACAATATAATTTGTCTCATTAGTACTACTTGCACAATACGTGTTCTAGAAAAAGGGAATGATTGCTAAATGGTATCCTAAGTGTTAATCACATGCAATGAGTTTGTATTGATAGTGTATTAGTTTTACAAGTGTATATGCTATCATTATTGTGGTGATTATTGTGATATCTATCATTATTGTGGTATGTATAGGTATACTGGACATCTTCACATGATTGGTTGGCTCGAGTACCATGCCTGAAACAGTTTTTATTATTCATTAGTTGGCTTGGATACCATGCCTTGTATAATATTTATGATTCATTGGTTAGCTCGGGTATCATGTCAGTATAGTACATGGACAAAAGCTCGTCCTTTGCAGGTCATGACAAGTGGGCAACCATAAGAACCTTAGCATGTGTGTACATGTTTACTTGTTATTCATATGTGTTGGTTCCTTGAGTGAACTGGGCTTATCTATTTGTTGAGGTTTATATGTGTTGGTTCTTTGAGAGAACCAGGATTCATTGTTACTTGACATACATGTTGGTCCTTGAATGGCTGAGTGGTGTGTTTAAGTGCTAACATGGTTTTTTATGTAAATTAGGGTTTTATGTTAAGTACCCTAGATGATGTTCTAGGGATCCTTGGATGGTCCGAATTACTTACAAGAGGTGACATAATTATATGTGGTTTGTTTACTTGTGTAGTTGGACATGACTTATATGGTTGTTGAGTCAGGTTATTGACTAGGAGTTTTATTGGTAGTCACTTTGACTTGATTTGTTACATGTTGTCTTGTTGTACAATGTTATTGTTATATGTTCACATTTTATATTTTGGAGTTGGCCGATGATCCTAATAGTACACTGTTGTTTCTTGTGTACTGATACTGCATGTGTTTTTCTTTTGTTGAGTACTGAGCATATTTCGAGGCTGCTACGAGACCTTAGCTGTGAGTCAGGCGCTTTTCGAATTCAAGAGTGAGCTGCATCTTCTGGGCTACCATAAATTCTTCAGTTATTCCTAGTCCATTGTTCAGACTTAGACTTTATCTGTGTTTTGGGATTGCATCCCCTTCTTCCAGACAACTATTATAGTTTTGGTACATCGACTTTCAGATTTTAGGGGTTTAATTTCCACAAGTTGTTATTGTTTTCTTTTAAAGATATGAATTATTGTTTTAATTAATAAGAATTATTTTAGCTGCCTGATTTTGGTTAAGTGTCGGGTTGGCTTACTTGGTTATTTAGTTCTCCAATCGGGGGTTTTAGTGTGGGTTCCACTAGCAGCGGGTTTAGGTCGTGATAATTTTTTTTACCATGCTTTTTTATTTTTTTATTTAAAGGAGAGAGAACATGGGAAGATAAAAATTAGGATAAATTTATGGAATTAGTTTCGTGGGATATATATTTTTTACTGTGTTTGAAGGAACATAAAATTTATCTTGTCTTTTATCTTTTATTCAAAGGAGAGATTAGGGGAAGACACAAATTTAGGGGAAACGATAATAGAAAGAAGTAAAATAAGGTAAAATAGATATATGAGAGATATTTGGGTTAATTGATATCAATAAATGTTATTTTAGGGATGTTGAACGCTTTTTTTTTGTTTTTACTGTATTTTCCTTTTTTTATTTGTTAGGTCTTGATAGAATTCTACTGCTAGATATTTAAACTAGAAACTACTGTTTTAATTAGTAATAATTTATCTAATATAGTATATATAGATTTTATTTCTCTCTTTATTTTCTCTCTCTATTTCTTTTTAATATAAAACTGTTGCGAATCCATAAACTTTAAATCCTAAATTCTCTTATGATATTATTTTGATATTCATTTTTTTCCAAGCACATAACGCCCAAATAACTTTTCAATTTTAACCATTCAGTTATATTTTATACGAGCTATTATTTCATTCTCCAAAAAATAACAAGCCTAAGTATCAAATTTTTTTGTATGTCGACACCACAATCTCATCTAGTATTGTCCCAACTTAATTTATTCTTCTCACATTGACTAAGGTTGAAATGCAAATATTCAATTTTATTTCTACTCTTCCTAATTTCCTTATTCTCTAAAGTTTTTTCTATAATTCATGTTTTTGATTGACATTCTATGTTGTGGAGATTATTAACCACCACAAATTGTAACAAATTGCGGCATCTACAAGGCCACAAAAATTTAATGCAATTTGCGGAGGTTATCACAAACATCCAAATGAGACTGCCAACAAAAACTTATATAGCGTGGATTAAAAGAAATGCTACAAAATAATTTTATAGTGGGAGTTCTGAAGACCTACACAAATAAACCTCCGCAATTTAGCTATACGTTTCAAGGTGGTATTATATTCACTTTTAGTATGTACAGGAGTGTAATAGGCAGGGGCGGAGCTAGGTGGTGGCAAGGGGGTTCATCCGGACCCCCTCGGCCGAAAAATCACATTGTATATATAAGGTCAAATTTCAAATATACGTATAGATATACTATAATGAACCCCCTTGACACAACTGAGAGGCTTAGCTCAGTGGTTGAGGGGGTTCAATTTTTCACTGGCGTCGCCAGTTCAATTCCCGCTAGGCGCTAGCAATATATAATTGCTTATTTTCACATTGCAACCTTGCATATCTCTTATAAATATTTATTTATATCAATATCACAATTTGTTGAATTATTTTCATAATAGTAATAGATTTTACAATCTAAGTTTGTATTACAATTATTCGATAGTAATAGTGTTTTACAATTACAAAATACTATCAATTTTATTCATATATCCTCTATCTTTTCACAAAAAATAGGAATTACATTTAGATTCTTATTATTTTGTTTTATTTTTTCTCCCATTCATAATTCATAAAGCATATTAGACTCTTCTCGTACAAGAAACTTGGCAATTTTTAAAGATAATATATATGTAAAGGGGTCGTAATTTGAAGGAAAAAAAATAAAAATTTCAAAATATAGTATTAATACTGCAAAATAAAAAAGAAAAAACGCATAAAAATTAAGAAGGATTTGATGGAGCAAGGCTAAAGTAGGAAGCAATGTTAAATAAAGGCATGACAAGGCGAGCTAATTTTTAGTGGATCAAGGTTAATATATCCCCGCCCCGCCTCGTTTATCTTCCTGCAATCTTCACGACTTCATGTGTTACTTCTTCATATTTTGAACCCCTCGGTAAAAATCTTGCCTCCGCCACTTGTAATAGGTTATCAGATTAGTTTGAGTATGAAATCAACTTTTTTGGATAACTTCAAGGTGCATTGATGTCTTTTCCCTTAAATATTTTAAATTATTCATTTAGTTATAATTTGATAAAATTTTATTTATGTTTATCAGTTATTAGTAAATGAAGAAACGTTAGGAGAAAATATTTATCAGGAACTCACATTTGAAAGTGTAGTTTACTAATTACTATAATTCTATTGAGTTCATGTGTGCAAAAATGTTTTCATGGTGTAGTTTTTTTTTATTGTTTTTGTTCTAATTTTTGTGTCTAGTATTATTTTTTAACTGGTCATTTTTGAGATATGACAAGACTTTCTTGGTGTTTTTAGTTTAAAAAATTCATAGTTTCCGCAAAATTTAATTACTAGTGTTCGTTAAATATTTAACAAAATAATGTTAACAAATTTATAGGACCAAAAGTCATCACTACTCAACAATATAATTAAACGACTATCTTAGACATATGAAAATATGATAAACCTATTTGTCATTTTTTTTATTAATGTGAGACAAAATATCATAGCTCATTCAATTTAGTTTTCTCGTATGATGGATTTTTCTTGCTGAGCCGCCTGAACATTATTTATGTGAATGAAGTTTCAAAGGTTACAAAAATGGTAGTGTTGTTATTCAACTTTGTCTCCTGTTTCTCCCTATTATAGTAAAAGCCACCTTTCAGGATAAGAGCCCTTCAAAACATTATTGTTTTCAGTTTGTCCTTTCTAATAATATTGTGGAAATTAAGTATCTAACTATGAATGTATTGTGTCAAATTATGTTTGTCAATCTAATTTTAAAAAATCAATAATTGTGTTTTTATGTTTTGTGTTAAATCAAAAAGAGTGTTATATTATTTTCCTTGGGAGAAAATAATACAAATAAGAATGTCATTCTCACACGTTATTAAAATTCTTATCTCTGTCAGACATGCATTTAAGTTTGTCAACTTGTCACGACCCGATTTCTCAGGTTATAATGGCACTTACAACCCATCAGTAGGCGAACCAATTTTTGTAAATTGGAACGATTAATAATGGGCTACTCCCTAAGCGAACTCGAACAATAAGCAGAAATAAACGGAAGCAGATAAAATAGAATAGCGCAAAAAAAACATGAATATATACATAAAGAAACTAAACCAACCCACGACCTGGTATCGATAGTACAGGAGCCTCTAATAGAATACAAAGTACTAGAGATAACAAAATGGTATATACAATAGTCTCCGAATAAACAAAGAGTAGCAGTGCCAAAAGATGAGATATGGTCAAGCCCCGGTCACCAAGAGCTCACCCTTGTCTCGAATATCCAAAAGCTGCACAAATATCCATGCGATCAATGGCAAAAGCTCACACTAGGATCTGCACCAGATAGATGCAAAAGTGTAGTATGAGCACCAATTGCAAAGCAACGGGTAGCATCATAGGCCGACTGAGCACATATAAGATATAAAAGCAGTAAATAGAAGAATGAGAGAAGGTAGTCACATAAGAAAATAGAGAATAGTACACGGAAGCTAGAGCAGATAGAATACAAGGATAAAACAACCAAACTAAGGTAGCCACGAGGAATATATATATCACAGAACACAAGTGATGGAAAGAAAAACGCACCTGGGGTCCTTGCAATATATATATATATATATATATATATATATATATATATATATATATATATATATAAAGAGGGTTCAAGAAGAAGGGTGGTATGCCAGTAATATCAATAAGAGAGAAGGAAGAAAAGGCAAGTAGACATACTCATGCTTGAAACAATATTATTAATAATTTCATGCTAACACCACCACTCTAAAGATAAGAATAATCAGAAAGCAATCTCACAAGTACAACCCTAGGATAGAACAAGCTATACCACAAATAATCGAAAGGCCTCTAATCAGTGCCATAATGAGATAGAACCCGCTAACCCAACAATGATCAAAGTCCATAAAACCACAACCCCAACAAGATAGAATCCACTAATCCACCAATAATCTGAAACCTCTAACAAGTACTACGATAAAATAGCAGTAATATAATCTACCTTCAGTCACAACTGACACCATACACCCTAAGAACACATACAAGTGAAAACAAATCCTTCGATATCCCATACTACCAGAGCTTACACTAAGCAAACAGAAAATAAGGGTAGATCCGAATACAATATGCATGATGTGATATGATATGACAAAACTGGTGTAACAGTAACCCTGTATGTACCTCCTCTGGCGCCTATAGGCCCAGTAGGTAGGATCCAAGGAAGGACGCACCCATAATACCTCAACTCCACTGTATACCCCTCATCTGGCATACGTAACACGTAGCCCCTGGTCTGAATTGACAGGGTCCATAGAGGCCCGCAGACCACATACTAAAATCGTGAAATCTCAAAGTATAACTAACCAGAGTGTATCCGGGTCTACACCAGTGATCAGAACCTCGAAATAATTGCCCAGAGTCTGTCCGGGTCTATATCACTGAATGTAATCTCAAAACCCCAATAAAGGGTGCCCGTAGTGTATTCGGGTCTAAATCCATAGTAAAAATATGTCTAGCGCTACAGCTCAGTCGAGTCTAGTATCAGTGTGAAAACCAGTAATAAAATTATCATAATATCCCTTTTACTCCAAGAAGATCCATAAATAAGTTCAAAATCCCTTTTATAATCATTTAAACCGAAAATGGCCCCTCGGGCCATGCAGAGTTTAGAAAATCGGTGATAGTAGGCCCACAGCCAAAGTAGTAGTAAAATAATGCAAAAAGGCCTTTGCATGAATGATATGATCACAAACAAACAACACTCCAACGGCTCACAAATAACTTATCGGCCCTGCACAGGGTCAAACAACTCTACAACATAGATATCTAGCCTAAAATCACAACTCGATGTCCGGGACTCGTGGACATTCCCAAATATCTCACCATCTATGATCCAAAAACATATGTAAAGGCCACATGGGGCCACCAAGGTAATATTATAGAACTAGATTGAATACTACAACCAACATAAGAAATAATACGGACAGAAGAGACGGACAAGGTCTGGGGTGCCAACCTAGAATACCCAACCCAAGGATGCTAATTAATACAAATATAGCCTATATACGCAAAGTCTAAGTTAGGGAAGACCGTAACCTACCTGTAGTTTGATGACTAGCTACTGGAATGACATCGTCAAAGCTAGAACTGCTCCGAGAAGCCCCAAATAGCAAAGAAACTATCAAAACAAGATACTATTCATCAAGATGAAGCCAACGGTACCGATAATGCTAAAAGTATAGCTGGGTCAAAATTTGGGTCACAAGCGAGCCCGTGAGCCCCATAAACTGAAGCCTGAAATAGAAAACACCATGATGATCCAGGCATTAGCAAGAGAACAAGCTCTAAATTTGAGCAGAAATACACCAACACAAGGGCTCACAACAACCCAAGAATCAAAGAATTAAAGAGGGAGAAGCAAGAAGGAAAATCGGAATTAAACAAGGAATTTAGAGGATTAGAAGCCAACAAACGATCATGAACCAGAAATATATAAGCCTCCAACCTTTAGGAATCATCAGGGATGAAAAATGGAAGTTTTAGGTTCAATTTTAATGGAGGGACGATTTTGGGTGAAGGGGAAATGAAAGAACAAGAAGAAAAATGGCCAGCTATATATGCTGCCAACGCCCAAGCGTAGGGGCAGCCATGCGGGCGCAGGCGTGCTGGAGCCAAGGCAAGAGGGCAAGCGCAGGGGCGCTGGCATGCCAAGGCGTATGGACACATAGTTACGACACCAAATTGCAGGTGCGCTAGCGCAGGCGCGGTCCAGGCGCACGCTGCAGCGCGACACCAGCAACCAGCAAAAGCAGCAGCCAACTACGGAGATTTCAAATGAATGGACCTCCAGGAACGCATCCGGTGTCCTGCCAACACAAACAAGCGGACGTATTCAACTAGAAATGGCATTTCAAATTCAACGGAATCGATGAAAATCGCAACAGAGGTCAATTTAATAAAATTGGTCCCCGCACCCAAAACCAACCTTTAGCCCAACTAAAATCAAAATGGAAACTAAGGCCAAAATCAAGTTTAGAAGCCTCAGGACCCAAACTGTCACGACCCAATTTCTCGATCATGATGGCACCTACAACCCCCTAGTAGGAAAACCAATCCTCGTAGCCCGGAATGGTTAGTAATAGGCTACCTTTTAACAGTTTAAGCAGAAGAACAAATAAATAAGCGGAAGCAAGGGAAACAAGTTGAATAAAGTTGATAACATGAGTAATATAAATACAAAGCAGAAGCTAAACCAAACCTAAAACCTGGTATCATAGTATATAAGTGCCCGATCTACATAAGGAGTACAAGGGTCCAAAAGTAATATATACAAAGCTATCTCCGAGTAGTAATAGAGTATAAAATATACAAGATAAACTAAAGCTAAGCTCCGGTCGACAAGAGCTCACCCTCAGTCCAGAGTATCACCAAAATAGCACCTTGCACGAGTCTCCCATGAGCTAACGACGATGGCCCACACTAGGATCTACACCAGAAGATGCAGTGTGTAGGGTGAGCACCAAATGCGAAGCATAAGGTACCCAATAGGTATCATAGGCCGACTGGGCACATATAAGATAAAAGAGTAATAACAGATGGAATAGAAGCAAGCAGTCACAGAAATCAATGAAAAGTACACAGGAACTAGCCCGGAGGGAAGACAACGGAAACAACATACAAGGCTAGCAAGTAGGATATATACACCCAGGCACAGGTGAAAGTAATAAATGATGCACCTGGGATCCTTGCGTCAACAATATATACATAACAAGTTCTAGAAATGGACGGTATACCCGTAACCTCAAGTATAAGGAAAGAGGGGCGAAGAGTAAAGGTAGACATGCTCGGGAAAACAGAAAACAACAATCAAACTAATCACATCAATCTCAAGTCCAAAAACTAACTGCCTAGCAATATCCAACTCTATACTTGTAATAGTAATGGGGAAAAATTCCGTAATAAAATAACAAGAGTCTACCTACAGTCCCTCGGCCGCCCATACAATCGCGAAATACAAACAAGTGAAAAACAAACCCTCTGACATCCCATACTACCGGAGTGTACAATCAACAAACAGAAAACATGGGTTGTACCTCACACAGTTGAATGATATGCTATGAAATTCCAAGATCACACAATCTCAGTGTCAGTATGTTACCCCCTTCGGTGCCCCAAAGGTCCAGTAAAGGCGGGATCTATAGAAGGACTTCTCCTGAGTACATCTGCTCCACTGTAAACCCCTACCCTGGTCACCCTTTTGCCCGTAGCACTTCGTCCGGAGTGACAGGGTCCATAGAAGTCTACTCGTAGACCACATACTACACTATAACCTCACAATATCATCCAGAGTACCACCGGATCCAAACTAGTCACCAATGCTCGAAATGAATCCCTGAATCCTATCCAGGTCTAAACCAATGAAATAAATGTAGTAAATCCCCTCCAAGGGTGCCCGGGCGCCTCCGAGTCTAAAACAATGGTAAAACAGGTCTGTCGCTTGGCTTTACTGAGTCTAGTCTCATTTCTTTATAAATAACAAAAATTAATCGGGCACCTCGGTCCACCTGAGGCCTATATAAGATACGAAAATTGAGAAATCTCTCTCCTTTAACCTTTCTTACCCCAAGAAGATCCATAAAAGGGATATCAAACCATTTCATAACATATTTTACCGAAAATGGGCCCCCGAGGCCACGCAAGGGTTGGAAATCATAACTAATGGGCCTGAAACCAAAATTGTTGTAAAATCGAGTAGAAAATCCTTTATATGCTTGATAAATGATACGCCCAATCACAAACAGTGTCCCAAAGGCTCACAACCAACTGCACAGGCTCCGCAGCTACTCAACAAGCATAACCCTCCTAAAAGGATATCTATGTCTGGGACTCGCGGACATTCCCAATAACCCAACTTCTATGTTCCAGAATCAACAAGGCCTCATAGGACAACAAGGGTGTTAATATCAAATACCAAGAGTACTACACACAACGGAGGAAAGAAATGGGATGAATCATGGAAAAGCTGTCAAGGTCTGTGGTACTAACCTAATAACCCAACCCAAGGATGCCATCTAGATCTTATCCAATATATGCTAAGTCTAGGGAGTTAGATCGTAACCTACCTGTCGTTCGACGACAAGCTGCAGGAATGACGATATCCAAGTCAAGCTGCTCCGACAAGCTCCGAACGAGGGTCAAACTATCAACAATGCAAAAAAACACATTAAAACGATTCTAACGATACAAATTGTTACAATTGTAGCCGGGTCAAAATCCTGGTCAAAAGTGGGCCGACAGGTCCCATAACTCGGAAACCAACAATGAAAAAGAGAACAATGAACACCTCGATGCCAAGAAGGCATGCTCCAAATTTGAGCACAATTGTCCAAGAGAAGGGTGCCAAAACATCCCGCTCAAGGTGGAGATAAAAGATAGAATTTAGGAATAGAATCGAAAATTTAGGCGAGAATTACTTACCCAAAAAGACAGAATTTAAGCTAAAATGAACAATCCTTCGCACCCACGAACATGCATGAGCTTAGGAGGCAGAATCTACCAAAAATCCAAGCTTTGTACATGAACAAAAATGGTGGAATTTAGAGTGAGAACAAGAAAATTCAAGGAAGAAGAAGGCTTACCATTAGACGAAGAACTACGGAAAATCCATGAACAAATGATTCCCCAAGGTTTAGAATAGATTTGGAACAAGTTGGGAGAGTATAAGAACTATTTTAGAGTAAGAAAGTTGAGGGGAAAATGCTGGAAAAACGAACAACCAGAAATATATAGCTGATGGTCGCTTGTCAGCACTATCGCGCTAGACCAGTGCTATCGCGCTGAAGGAGGCCTGGCGCCAAAGCGCCATCGCGCTAAAATGGCAGAATCCCACTGGCCGGCTGCAGGCGCTGAGGCTCGATCGCGCTGGCCCTTGCACAATTGTGCTGAAGGCCTGGCCACAGGCTAGCGCGATCGTGCTGCCTGGGTGCCGTTGGTGTAAAAGTCCTGCAACCTGCAATAAACCAGCTGCACTAGAATTCCTTACGGGGGTATTTCGGGCACAATCGAAAACCGATATTCAAAAACCAATAATGCTAATAGAGTGGAAATGACATTCTGGACTCAACAAAATTGACAAAAATTCCATACGAGGTCGTTTTGAAGAAATGTTGACCCAAGTCAACACTAACGAAAAGCAACCTAAAGGCTCGAAATGAGTCCGGCACACCTGAAAACCACACAAAACCCACACCGGAAGTTCTCAGGCCTCAATTAAAGGTCCAAGTAGACCAAAATCAATGCTACGGAGCTAACGAAACTGTTAGAATTCAATTCCGAGCGTGTTAGCTAAGAATGTTGACTAAAGTCAACAATATTCTAAGTTCAAGTTCTAAAACAAGACAAATGGCAAAACAACCAAATGAACGACCAGGGCACCGAACTACCAGTCCCAGTAAGCCATAAATAACTTGGGGCCGCTATAGGAAAGCTCTAACAGTACAATGAATGTGTAAAGGGCAAAGATGAGTGGAAGTGTCATCACAATATCCACTACTAAAAAGACTTTCATCCTTGAAAGTCAAGAAGAATGGAGTACCTGAGGGCTCGAACAACTGCGGATACTGAGCACGCAACTTACTCTCAGTCTCCCAAGTAGACTCCTTGACCGGACGATGTCTCCACTGCACCTTCATAATCAGAATCTCTCTAGATCTCAACCTCCTGATATCTCGAGCCAGAATAGCTATCGGCTCCTTAATAAATGACAAACTCTCGTCTAACTGAACCAAATCCCAATGCAACACATGAGACTCATCTGGCATATACCAGTGCAACATTAAGATATAGAAAACTGGGTGAACAGCTGAAAATATCAGAGGCAAAGCCAATATGTAGGCAACACTACCAACCCTCTGTAAGATCTTAAACGGCCCAATAAACTTGGGGCTAAGCTTCCCCTGCCAACCAAATCTCATCACACCCTTCACGGGCGATACGTGAAAGAAGACCAAGTCACCAACACTAAACTCCAAGGCACGAAGTCTACGATCAGCGTAGATCTTCTGCCTACTCTGGGCTGCTCTAAGTCTGTCCTGAATCAAACAGACTCGGTCTAAGGAATTTCTAAGCAAATCTGTACTTTGTTGCCTGGACTCTAACCCGTTAAACCAACCAATCAGCGATCTGTAATGCCTACCATATAGAGCCTCGAATGGTGCCATCCCAATGCTCGAATGGAAACTATTATTATACACAAACTTGGCAAATGGCACAAACTGATCCCATGAACCTCCAAAGTCAAGAACATAAGACCGAAGCATGTCCTCCAGGACCTGAATAGTCCTCTTGGATTGATCATCTGTCTGAGGGTGGAAAGCAGTACTAAGCTAACCTGTACCAAAATCCCTCTGTATAGATCTCCAGAACTGAGATGTGAACTGAGTGCCGCGGTCTAAAATGATAGAAGCTGGGACCCTGTACAACCGAACAACCTCGCAAATATAGATCTGAGCTAACCTCTCAGCACCATAGGAAGTCTAAACCAGCAAGAAGTGGGTCGACTTAGTCAGCCTATCCACAATCACCTAAATATAATCAGATGCCCAAGAAGTACGATGCAAACCAACAATGAAGTCCATAGTAATACCTTCCCACTTCCACTTATGAATAGGAAGTCGCTGCACTAAGCCACCTGGTCTCATGTGCTCGAACTTCACCTGTTGATAGTTCAAGCACCGAGATACAAACTCTGCTACGTCCCACTTTATACCACACCACCAGTAAAGCTACCTCAAATCTCTATACATCTTCACCGCGCTAGGATGAATAGAGTATCTAGAACAATGTGCCTCATGGAGTATCAACTGAATCAAATCACCAACCCTCGGAACACAAAGTCAGCCATCAAACCTCAGAATACCTTCAAAACCCAAAGTAGCCTAGCTGGCCTTACCCCAAACTACCTGATCACGAAGGTCGCACAAACTCTGATCCTCAAACTGTCAGCTTTGAATCTGATCAACTAGAGTAGAACAGACCTCAACACTGGCAAGCACTCTGCTAGGATCCAACAAGTTAAGCCAAACCAATCGGTTAGCCAAGGACTACATGTCCAACACCAATGGTCTCTTAGAAACTTAAAGTGAAGCTAGACTGCCCATACTCACTGCCTTCCGACTCAAGGCATCCACTACCACATTTTCCTTGCCCGGATGGTATAAAATAGTGAAATCATAGTCCTTTAGTAGCTCAATCCATCTCCTCTGCCTCGAGTTCAGCTCCCGCTGACTCGTAATGTACTGAAGGCTACAGTGAATGGTGAATATCTCATAGTGAACTCTATATAAGTAGTGCCTCTGGATCTTGAGCGCGAAGACTATCATCGCTAACTCCAAGTCATGAGTGGGGTATTTGCGCTCGTGAACCTTCAGCTGTCTCGACGAATATGCTATCACTCTACCCTGCTGCATCAACACACAAACAAGACCGACCCCTGAAGCATCACAATACACGGAGAAACTCTGACCCTCAATCGGCATAGTCAGAACTGGAGTTGAAGTTAATAAGATCTTAAGCCTCTGAAATCTATTCTCGCACTGATCTGACCACTAGAATGGGATATCCTTCCTAGTCAGCATAGTCAAGGGTGCTACTATGGAAGAGAATCCCTCAATGAACCATCTGTAGTACCCGACTAAACCAACAAAGTTGCAAACCTCGGTAGGAGTAGTAGGTCTAGGCTAATCGCGAACCGCAGAAATCTTACCCGGATCAACTCTAATCCCATCCTTTGACACCACGTGTCCTAGGAATGCAACTGACTCAAGCCAAAACTCACAGTTTGAGAACTTGGCATAAAGCCGATGATCTCTCAAAGTCTGAAGTATAGTCCTCAAATGCTGCTCATGCTCATCCCTACTCCTCGAGTATATCAGAATTTTATCAACAAAGACTATCACGAACATATCCAGGTATGGGCTAAGCACTATGTTCATCAAATCCATAAAGGCTGTAGGGGCATTAGTCAACCCAAAAGACATCACCAGGAACTCATAGTGGCCATAACGTGTCCTGAATGCTGTCTTAGGGATGTCCTCCGCCCTAATCCTCAACTGATGGTAGTCAGACCTCAAATCAATATTTGAAAACATGGCTGAACCCTGGAGCTGATAAAACAAGTCATCAATCCTCGGCATCGGATACTTATTCTTCACTGTCACATTATTTAACTGTCGATAGTCAATACACATCCGCATCGACCCATCCTTCTTCTTCACAAAGAGGACAGGAGCACCCCAAGGAGACACACTCAGTCTAATGAACCCCTTAGCTAACAAATCCTGGAGCTGCTCCTTAAGCTCTCTCAACTCAGCAGGAGCCATACAGTAGGGAGGAATAGAAATGGGCCTAGTGCCGGCTCTAACTCAATGGAGAAATCAACATCTCTCTCAGGTGGAAGGCCTGGAAGGTCTGTAGGAAACACATCTAGGAAGACTCTAACCACAGGAAGAGACTCAGGAGATGAAGGGTCAGCACTAGCATCTTGGACATATGCTAGATAAGCTAAACACCCACGGGAAATTAACTTCCTAGCTCGAAGACAAGAAATTTATCCCAGATGGTGCATGGATAACAGAACCCTGCCATACAACTAGGGATACACCGGGCACGGCTATGGTAATGGTCTTGGCATAACAATCCAAAATCGTACGGTGAAGGGATAACCAGTCCATGCCCAGTATCACATCAAAATCTAGCATATCAAGGATCATCAAACCACCCTAAGTTTCCAAATCACCAACAGATATCACACAGGATCTCACAATCTGATCCACTACTAAAGCATCTCCTACTAGGGTCGAAACATAAACAGGCACAGATAATGGCTCACTAGCCAACCCCAAACAAGGCAGAAAGTAGGCAGATACATATGAACAAGTGGATCCAGGATCAAATAAAGTTATAGCAGACTGATGGCATACAGAAATGGTACTGTAATCATGGCATCCGAGGCCTCTGCCTCCAATCTCCCAGGGATCGCATTGAACTGACGACGACCTCCACCTGCCCGACCGTCATCCCTACCACCTGCTCTGCCATGCGGGGCACCACCTCTAGCCTGACCATCGCCCTCTCTAGATGGAGGCTGAACTGCTCATAATGGTTCTGCCAGCGGAGTGGCTGGCTGAACTATACCTCTCTAGGGGAAATCTCTCACATAGTGACCCACCATCCCACACTCACAGCAAGGCCCTGACTACTGAAATATCAAGATGGACCGGCAGAACTTGAATGGCCACCACGACCTGATGCCTCGGAAGATGTACCTTCAAAGACTAACTGCTCTGGCCCTGATGGCTACTCTGACCCTGCTCAAATGGAGTACCACCCATAGCCTGAAGTGAGCCTGAAATAGTCGGCAGTCGGCTGGACTGACCCAGATGCTGTTGTGATTGATAACCTCAACCCCACTAGCCCGAACCTCTACCCCCTTGATGGAAACCACTGTTGCCACCCTGATGTCGAGACCTCTTATCTCTGGCCCTGGAGTCATAACGATGCATATCCTCTACCGTGCGAGCATAATCCGCAATGGCTTAAAATTATCACCACTGGCAACCAATATCTCAGCTGGCTCTCTAAACTCTAACCTCAGTCCCCAAACAAACATGCGAATTATGTCCGGCTCAGTAGGAATGATCATAGCTCCAAATGGTGATAACTGATGAAAATGAGTTTCAAACTCAAACACGGTCATAGACCTCTACATAAGCCAAGTAAACTGCTCCCTGTGACGCTCACGATCACTCTGGGGCAAGAACTTGGCCATAAAGGCCTCATAGAACTCATACCAGGTCAAAATAGGCGATGTAGAAGATCTGCAAGCAACCTGTGCCCTCCACCACAACTTCGCTGGGCCTCCAGCTGAAAGGTAGTATAGCCAACCCTGTGAGTCTCCAATAAGCCCAAATGGTGCAACATCTCTTCACAGGTAGTAATGAAGTCATGTGGGTCCTGACCCAGTGTACCAGCAAACCTCGGCGGTTCCAATCTCAGAAATATGCTCAAAGCCTTATGCTTCCCATCTGTCATAGCTGGGCGAGGAGCAAGAGGTTGTGCAACCGATGGGACTGGAATGACCTCGGCACGTGGATCCACAGTAGCAGGCTATGCTCCTGAAATTGAAACACCCAGGGATGCCCCCTGAGCAGATGTCTAGGTTGTCTCAGAAGGGTGCTCCCCAATCATACCTAAAAGCTGAACAAGTAAACCCCGAATATCTGAAGATTGAGCTAGGGCTAAAGCTGGCACAAAAACTGATGCTGGAGCTGGTGGTAACTGGGCTGGCCCCGGGTCCACATGTTACTTCTCTGGAGCAAACTCTGGCTCATAGTCATGCTCGGGCTCTACCTCAACCCTAGCAGCCCTAGCTGGTGCCACTGCTCTGGGGCATCCATGACCCCTACCTCTACCCTTGCGACCACCACGACCCCTAGCTGGAGTCAGAGGTGCAGGGGCAGAAGGCTCTCCTCCGCCAGAAGCTGAAGATCTTGTACGAACCATCTGTGGAAGAGTAAACCAGAGTAAGTGAGATTTTCGGAAACTTTCAAAGATACTATGCACGAGATAGAAACAAGAAAAGTCCAAATCGTCCTAAGATGTCACTGTAGCCTCCCAGAGATTGAGTATGGACGTCTCCGCGATAGTCTGCCGGACTCTACTAGACATTGACTCCTATACCGATGACAATGGTGAACCTAGGGCTCTGATATCAAGCTATCATGACCTGATTTCTCAATTATGATGGCACCTACAATCCCCCAGTAGGCAAACCAATCCTCGTAGCCTGAAACGGTTAGTTATAGGCTACCTTCTAATAGTTTAAGCGGAAGAAAAAATAAATAAGCGGAAGCAAGGGAAACAAGTTGAATAAACTGGATAACAGGAGTAATATAAATACAAAGCGGAAGCTAAACCAAACCCAAAACCTGGTATCATAGCGTAAAAGAGCCCGATCTACATAAGGAGTACAAGGGTCCAAAAGTAATATATATAAAGTTTTCTCCGAGTAGTAATAGAGTATAAAATATACAAGATAAACTAAAGCTAAGATTCGATCGACAAGAGCTCACCCTCAGTCCAGAGTATCACCAAAATAGCACCTCGCACGAGTCTCCCATGAGCTAACAGTGATGGCCCACACTAGGATCTGCACTAGAAGATGCAGTGTGTAGGGTGAGCACCAAATGCGAAGCATAAGGTACCCAGTAGGTATCATAGGCCGACTGGGCACATATAAGATAAAAGAGTAATAACAGACGGAATAGAAGCAAGCAATCATGGAAATCAATGAAAAGTACATAGAAACTAGTCCAGAGGGAAGACAACGGAAACAACATAAAAGGCTAGCAAGTAGGATATATACACCCAGGCACAGATGAAAGTACGAAATGACGCACCTGGGATCCTTGTGACAACATTATATACATAACAAGTTCTAGAAATGGACGGTATACCGATAACCTCAAGTATAAGGAAAGAGGGACGAAGAGTAAAGGTATACATGCTCGAGAAAATAGGAAACAACAATCAAACTAATCACATCAATATCAAGTACAGAAACTAACTGCCTAACAATATCCAACTCCATACTTGTAACAGTAACGGGGAACAATTCCATAATAAAATAACAAGAGTCTACCTACAGTCCCTCGGCTTCCCATACAATTGAGGAACACAAATAAGTGAAAAACAAACCCTCCGACATCTCATACTACCAGAGCGTACAATCAACAAACAACAAACAAGGGTGGTACCTCACACAGATGAATGATATGCTATGAAATGCCAAGATTGCATAATCTCCGTGTCAGTATGTTACCCCCTCCGATGCCCCAAAGGTCCAGTAAAGGCGGGATCCATGGAAGGACTTCTCTCGAGTTCATCTGCTCTACCGTAAACCCCTATCCCGGGTCACCCTTTTGCCTGTAGCACTTGGTCCGGTGCGACAGTGTCCATGGAGGTCTACTCGTAGACCACATACTACACTATAACCTCACAATACCATCCGGAGTACCACCAGATCCAAACTAGTCACCAATGCTCGAAATGAATGTTTGAATCCTATCCAGCTCTAAACCAATGAAATAAATGCAGGTAATCCCCTCCAAGGGTGCTCGGGCGCCTCTGGGTCTAAAACAATTGTAAAACAAGTCTGTCTCTTGGCTTTACCGAGTCTAATCTCATTTCTTTATAAATAGCAGAAATCAATCGTGCACCTCAATCCACCCGAGGCCCATATAAGATACGAAAACTGATACATCTCTATCCTTTAACCTTTCTTACCCTAAGAAGATCCATAAAAAGGGATATCAAACCGTTTCATAACACATTTTACCAAAAACGAGCCCCTGAGGCCATGCAAGGGTTGGAAATCATAACTAATGGGCTCAAAGCAAAAACCGTTGTAAAATCGAGCAGAAAATCCTTTATATGCATGATAAATAATACGCCCAATCATAAACAGTGACCTTACGGCTCACAACCAACTATCGGCCTTGCACATGCTCCGCAACTACTCAGCAAGCATAACCAGCCTAGAAGGATATTTCTATGTCCGGGACTCGCGAACATTCCCAATAACCCACCTTCTATATTCCAGAGTCAACAAGGCCTCACAGGACCACACGGGTGTTAATATCAAATACCAAGAGTACTACACACAACGGAGGAAAGAAATGAGACGAATCATGGAAAAGAGGTCAAGGTCTGTCGTACCAACCTAATAACCCAACCCAAGGATGCCAGCTAGTACAATTTTATCTGATATATGCTAAGTCTAGGGAGTTAGACCGTAACCTACCTGTCGTCCAACCACAAGCTACATGAACGACGATATTCGGGGCCGAGCTGCTCTGAGAAGCTCCGAATGAGGGTCAAACTATCAACAATGCGAAAGCACATTAAAATAAGTCTAACGATACCCATATTGTACAATTGTAGTCGGGTCGAAATTTGGGTCAAAAGCGGGTCTGCGGGGCCCATAACCTGAAACAAAAAACGAAAAAGAGCACGATGACCACCTCAATGCCAAGAAGGCATGCTCCAAATTTGAGCACAATTGACCAAGAGAAGGGTGCCAAAACAGCCCGTTCAAGGTGTTGATAAAAGATAGAATTTAGGAATAGAATCAGAAATTTAGGCGAGAATCACTTACCCAAAAAGACGGAATTTAAGCCAAATCGAACAATCCTTCGCACCCATGAACATGCACGAGCTTAGGAGGCAGAATCTACCAAAAATCCTAGCTTTGGACATGAACAACAATGGTGGAATTTAGAGAGAGAACAAGAAAATTCAAGGAAGAAGAAGGCTTACCAATAGACGAAGAACTACGAAAAATCCACGAACAAATGATTCGCCAAGGTTTAGAATAGATTTGGGACAAGTTGGGAGAGTATAAGACTGTTTTAGAGTGAGAAAGTAGAGGGGAAAATGCTGGAAAAATGAACAACCAGAAATATATAGTTGATGGTTGCTGGTCAGTGCTATTGAGCTAGACCAGCGCCATCGCGCTGAAGGAGGCCTGGCGCCAAAGCGCTATCGCGCTAAAATGGCACAATTGCGCTGGCCGGCTGCAGGCGCTGAGGTGCGATCACGCTGGCCCTTGCGCGATTGTGCTGAATGCCTAGCTACAGGCTAGCGTGATCGCGCTGCCTGGGCGCCATTGGCACTGAAGGCCTGCAACCTGCAATAAAACCAGTTGCACTAGAATTCCTTACGGGCGTATTCCGGGCACAATCGGAAACCAATATTCAAAAACCAATAATGCTAACAGAATGGAAATGACGTTCTGGACTCAACGGAATCAATGAAACTTCCATACGAGGTCGTTTCGAAGGAATGTTGACCCAGGTTAACACTAACGAAAAGGAACCTAAAGGCTTGAAATGAGTCCGGCACACCCGGAACCCAAACCAACCACCTTCCCATCCCAAACTCATCATTCCAGAGCTGATGGAATCATCAGATGTAGAATCCGACACTCCGATCATCGAAAGTCACCCAAAGTTACACTTTCAACTCCAAATGGTCTGAAAATAGAGAAAACCACACAAAACCCACACCGGAAGTTCTCAGGCCTCAACTAAAGGTCCAACTAGACCAAACTCAACACTACAGAGCTAATGGAACTGTCAGAATTTGATTCCGAGTGCGTTAGCTAAGAATGTTGACTAAAGTCAACGATATTCTAAGTTCAAGTTCTAAAACAGGACAAAGGGCAAACAACCAAATGAACAACCAAGGCACCGAACTACCGGTCCCAGCAAGTCATAAATGACTTAGGGCCACTACAGGAAAGCTCTAACAATACAATGAATGCATAAATGCGAAGATGATCGGAAGGGTCATCACACAAACCAATGGTCCTTCTTGCCCAAAATTAACATTCTAGAGCTAACAGCGCTGATGAAATTTCCATCCGAAGCCGTCTTCTCCAAATATTGACCAATGTCAACCTTTCAACCTTAATTAGCCTAAAAACACATAAAGAGAGATAATTTCAAACCAAAAGCTCCCATATCCCAACCAAAGGTCCAACTAGACCAAAGTCTATGTTCCCGAGCTAACAGAACTATCAGAATTCGATTTCGAGAATGATAGCTAAGAATGTTGACTGAAGTCAACAATTTCCTAAGTTAAAGTTCTAAAACAAGGAAACAGTCATAGAGACCAAATGAACGGCCCGGTCACCAAAATACCGGTCCCAGTAAGCCATACATAACTTGGGGCCACTACTGGCAAGCTCTAACAGTGCAAAGAAGGAAAACATGCGTAAATAACTAGAAGGGTCATTACATCATCCACTACTAAAAAAGACTTTCATCCACGAAAGTACAAAAAAAGGAACACCGGAGACTCAAATGGAGATGGGTACTAAGCCCTGACCACTTCCTCGGTCTCCCGGGTAACCTCTCTGACCAGACGGCACCCAACGAAACTAAACCAAAGTAAAGCTACCAAACCTTAACTCCTTACTAGCCAAGCTAGACTCCAACCTTTACTTCCAAAAATCCAAAGGTATATTAACCAAATTGAACCTTAAGAAACTCAACCAAAAGGCACCAAAACAACACTGAAACCAAGAGAAATAAGGTGATCAACACACGAAACTCAAATCCTCAATACCACATCCAGGTTCACCTAGAAAACCATCAATCAAACCTCTAACTCATGAATCCATTGATTCGTAAAACCCTTCTATCTAACCTGAATCCTCTACACCATAACCAAGAAGCTTCACACAAGTCGAACACTCAAGCCAGTCTAGAACGTCAACCAGCCCACTGGATATCCATAGTTCTCACTACTCGCAGCCTTGTATAAGGTCACCTTCAGACTCAAACTCTATCCAAGCCAAGCTCTAGTCTACTAGCTTCTGACATCCAAAATACCAACCCGAAGTATATTTTTGAAAATTATAGTAATTTGCCCCGACTGACTATGAACCAACAGATGGATACCTCTACTAAGATCAACCTCGATACCTGAACCCAACTGAGCTAACCATCAGAGCCCAATAGCAACCAATATACCAGGGTTAGGAATGACATGGATGAACACCCTGTGTCAATAGAAAACCTTCTAATTATAGAAAGAAACCAACCTCGTTAAATCATGCTAAGTTTGAACTGGCTAAAAGTGAATGGACTAGGTAAACCTGCCCAAGAAGACCCAAACAAAATCCAAACCCTACAAGGGGTATGGTAAGCCTACCACGAAGTCCGTAACCATCAACTAAGCTCCAAACTCTAGGAATACTATCGTTGCTCCAAATACTCAAACACCATTCGTATTTAAGATCACCTTACTAGCCTCACCCCAAAAAGAAGTCTACCATGCTGCGAATATCAAGTCAAACCACCTTGTAGGCTAAGAAAAGGATATTTGAAGTCTAAAGTCGCCACCTAGCTATTGAAAACTTTATAATCTTTCAACTCAACCTCTGGCTCAAAACACCTGCTCTACTGTACCGGTACACAAACCACTAATTTCAAAACTATTCAACATACCTTAACTCCTGGCCCACACTGGTAGAGCCTAACCAATGCTGGAATCCCATACAATAGACAACCTCTCAGAGAATCAACCAAATCAAGCCTCCAACTCTCAGAATACCAAGGCGGCCATCAATCTCAAAGTATTATCAGAATCCAAAGTAGCCCTGCTAGCCTCAACCTGTACAACCTGATCATATAATTCACACACCCGCTGGTCCTTGAGCTGAAGTCACTGAATATGCCCAACCAAGGTAAAATAGACCTCAACTCTGGCAAGAACTCTGCTGGGATCTGGAAACTCCAGCCTAATCAAATGGTCAGCCAAGTACTGGATGTCGAAGGCTAACTGTCGCTCCTAAACTAAAAAAGAGAAGCTAAGCTATCCATACTGACTACCTTCTGGCTCAAAGATGCTGCAATCGAAGAGAACCTTTCATGAACCATCTGAAAGATACCTACTAGCCTATGACTCTGACATTCATCTCTAGTTATCGATCAATGCTCCTGTCGAGTCCCCGAGTAGACTCATACACCACTAAGGAGTAGTATAAAAACTGGAACTAACTAGGCTATAAATATATAGTTTGCCCAATCCGTAGATGCTGCTGAGACTTAGGTCACCCAAAGAAAAAAACAAGGAAGATCATCGTTGATGCAGCAAGAACCCAAGGGTAGTACTGGGAAAAACCTACCACCTTTATCTCTACTAAAAGGAAACCTTACCTCGAGTTTATCTAAGGAAAATTCCACTGCATTCTGTAGTCGGTCGAACAAGTCACCAATACACATAACCAGAGCATACCCTCAGTCGTCACCTCAGCCAGCTACCCATAATCCACAAATACAAGCAAGGAGTCATCTCTCTTCCTTCGTAAGCCAAATGAAACCCTCTCCAAAGATACACCAAATCTGATAAACTCTTTCTCAGAAGATCCTGGGGCTTGTCCCTTACCTCCCACATCTCTACTGGGGACACTTAATAAGGCGGTAAAAGAATAGGCCAAATGCCCAACTCAACCACAACGCTACAGAATAAACTCAACTAACACCAATGAAATATACCTGCCAACTTTCAAAACCATAGAGACAACCCATATACCTTCCAACTTCTAAAACCAATGAAATAAAGAGGGTCGATGCTAACCTTCCGAGAAAAGCAAAACCAATAAACACCCACTTGCATGCCCAACACCATCCTATTTAAGACAAAACAACTTCCCTCGGTACACAGCTACCAGTACCACACCACACAAATAGAAAGACTCCTAGAAAATGCTAGATAATATCCTATGTAAAAATCACCCCAAACCGCTAGAAAAGAGATACTCACACCAACTCAAAAACCACATCGAAAACCAAAAATAAAGCTAACAAGACCTACCCATGAGTCATTACCCTATGTAGTCACCTCCCAAAGATAATACATTTCATCCACTACTAAAAGGAATCAACCTATCAAGAAAACATAGGCATAAACACTACAAACTCAAATAGTAAAATAACTAAACAAGTAAAAGGTAGGTAAATATACAAATACACAAAAGAAAAAGGTAGATTCGTAAGGTAAACAATTCCAGCACTAGCTGATGGTAACAAAAGTCATACCTATTGTAACGATATCTGGGACCTCCACCTCTAGCCTACTAAGAGGGCCATAAAATTGCCTGTGCCTATCACTGGACTAAGTAGTCGATGTTGAAGGCTGGATCATCCCTTGCCGAGGATAATCTCTAGAAAAGTGACCAATTACATCACAACTATAGCAAACTAAGAAACTCCTGATCTAACGCACGGTGCCTATCGAACCACCTGGATGAAGGCTACCTCTAACCATCCTAGGACCATCCCTACAACTATGTACAACACCTCTCACTGCCTGGGGACCACCCCTACAACCCTGCACAACACCTCTCACTGCCTGGGGACCACCCCTTCTATCTTGCACAATACTTCTAGCTGTTGGCACTGGATCCTTGGGAGATAAAACCTGATGACCCTGCAGACTAGAAGGAATGATCGTGGGGCAATCCCTGACAAAGTGCCCATACTCACTGCACTATAAACAACCTCTACTAGATGAAGTATGATGGAAAGATCTCGTTGATCCTGAGCTGCCACCACGGCCTACACACCCTGAACGCAAACCTCGAGAAACCTAATCCTACTCTGCTCAACATGATCAGAACAACCAGCCACTGAAACCTGTGGATATACTAGAACTGGCCTGCTAGACAGAAAGAAATGAAATTGATCTTTACTAGAAAATCCCCTACCTCAAGTCTGATGTAACACCTCGGAAATCAAACAAGCTATCTAAGTCTGAAACTCAGAAAAATTTCATGCTTTCAGGAATGACAGGTCTAAATCACGGACCGTGGTTTGAACCACGGGTCATGGAATGGAATCGTGGTTTTCTTCTGTTGATTCAGTCTCTGGTCTATAAGCATGAGTTAGTTCTCTGGACTGTGGTTTGGACTACAGATCTATCTTGTCAACTCGTGGAACCAGATCAGAGGGTTGACAAGTCCCTCAGGTTTCACGACTTGATTCTATGGCCTGTCGTTTGAATGACGGACCATCATTTTTGAGTCGTGGTTTGACCAAAGACCAGCTAAGTCCCCTGGAACCACGAGTCCTAATGACGACCCATCATCCATTCTACAGGTCAATCATGTTGACCCGTAGAAAGTCCTTCTGCATCTTGAATTGTTGGCCAGGAACCCTGAGTTAGAATCATGGGTTGGGATTCAAACGATGACCCATAGAACCGACCCGTGATTCCTGAAGCCGACCCATTTTCCAGCCTTTTCTTGATTATGTCCTAGGGGTATTTTTGTCATTTCTCACCCTTTTAACTCCTAAATGAGGTCGTTTTGGCTATTTATAGCATGATTCTTAGCCCTATTAGCCTAAGTCTCTCCTCATTACCTCATTCTTCTCTCAAAAAGGAAAAGTTCTTCTCTCAAGCTCCAAGTTCAAATCTCCTAAGTCTATTTAATTCAAGTGGGTTAGCTTCAATCAAGGTATGTGGGTATTCAATAATAGGTTCCTTTCACCCTTGTGCCCAAAACCCCAAATTTCAAATTGGGATTTCATGAACTTTCAAATTAGGGTTTTTACCCAATTCTTATGGGTTTTGCTATAAATTGCCTCCTCATGATTTTATTATGAAATTCTATTAAATTGCATGATTTTACATGGGTTTTTATATATGAACTCCTATTTCATGAATTAAAAGTTAATTATGGTGAATCCTACATGCATGAAGTGATTTAAGAAAATTGGAAAAAATGATAGCATGATTTCATGAATTTCAAGCAAGTGCATGCCTAGTTCCTATGTTTTATAAAAGTATATGTTATTATGAAATTGAACTAAGGCCATGCAAGTTTTCAAGTTATGAACTATTATGCAATGCAAGACACCCGATGTGCCATCAATGCTAATGAATCATTTTCTAAACTAAAATTCGTGAGTAGTATAAAGATCTGGGGTATGAACATGTTTATGAACAAGCTTGACATCTAGATATGTCACAAAGCCTTATGTTATATGTTTTGGGAGTAGTATTGTAATGACTCTTCCGGTCATTTCCACGTATACGTTTTCCTTGTATCGTTAGAGCTTGTTTGTAGCGGCCCCAAGTCATTTAAGGCTTGTCAAGTTCGGTAGTTCGGTGCCGGGGCCATTTATTTGGTCGTATGATAAGTTTTGAAGTCAAGAAAGTCGGCAAAAGTTATCGTAAGTTTCTTTAATAAATTTTCTGAACTTTGGGTAAAATGTCTCAGAGATTTTCTCTCAATATATAAAGATTTAGAAGTCCCCCAAAATACCAAATTGAAGGTCTACGAGTCTAGTTTCCTACTCACAAAACCTCACATCCAAATGATCTCGGAGTAAAAAGTTATGACTGTTTTATCGAGGACTGTCTGACAGAAACCGGGTCGCGAACCGGTTCGCGAACCGGGTCGGGTCAAAATCGATTTAAAGCCTCAACTTCACGTTTTAAAATGCCATTTCAGTTCTGAAACAGTGAGAAAACATAAGGGAGGGTTCCAAGAGAGTTCTTGAGTGATCAAGGTGCATTTTTGGTGATTTCTATCGCTAAAGTTTGCCCTCGTGCCTAGAAACGCGACCTCTACGCGTGGCAGCCATTTTCCCCTTTGATAAACCACGTTTGGAGCTGGTTTCAAAAGATAGGAATATTTATTTCTTGGTGTTTATTCAAGCTTTACACTTGGTTTGCTAAGGTAACCATCTCGGGGCTCTTTTATGATCGTTTTTATAAAGTTCTACGGACGTTTCGTCAAGTTATGATTCTTTTGGGAAATATGCCGATTTAAGCTTAATTATAAACTGTTTATAGGTGAGTAAAAGCTGCATATATATAGTGTTTGCGAAGCTTAGAACGTAAGGAACAATTTCCATGAAGGAACTACGGACATTCGGACGTTCGTTGGATGGTATTTTTGTCATTTTGGAGCTTCTTGGAGTGATTCAAGCTTGGACATCGTCGTCCTAGCAGCTTGTCATCGGAAGATAGGTAGGTTATGGTTTAAACTCCCTAGACTTAGCATATATCGGCTAAAATTGTACTAGCTGGCATCCTTGGGTTGGATTATTAGGTTGGTACCACAGACCTTGACAGCTTTATTCATGTCCGCCTACTTTTGTTCCTCCGATGCTTGTAGTACTTGCCGATATGTTTTATTTACCCTTGTGGTCCTGTGAGGCCTTGTTGGCTCTGGAACATAGAAGGTAGGATATTGGAAATGTTCGCGAGTCCCGGGCATAGAATTATTCTTCTAGGTTGGTTATGCTTGCTGAGTAGCTATGGAACTGTGCAGGGTCGATAGGTTGATTGTGAGCTGCTGGGCAGCTATTGTGTTTGATCAAACCATTTCCATGCATATAAAGAGGTTTTATCCATGTTTTACTACGATTTTGGCTTTGGGCCTACTGGCACTATTTTCTAAACCTTGAATGGCCCCGGGGGCCCATTTTTGATGGAAATGAATTGAAAATGGTTTGATTTAACTTGTGAATATTCTTGGTTAAAAGAAGGTAAAATTATGATTTATATACCAGTTTTACGATTAACGCTAGACTCGGCAGGGCCGGGGTGCTAGTTGAGTTTTCTTGCTACTTGAGATAATTTTAGCCTCGGTCGGACCGAGCACCTGAGATGACTTTCTATTGTTTAGATCCGGTTATCCCCGGGAACCCTTGGAGGGGTTTTTGAGATATTTTCCCACTACTTTAGTCCTGGACAGGGTCTGGGCATGCATATTCGAGACTGGGTCTCTATCTTGAACCCGGACTTGCTTCCGGATGACATGTTTTGATACTGAGATTTAGTATGGGGTCAGGGACCTCCATGGACCTTGCCATCCAGGCCTGGGGCTTCGGGCTGCGTGTGTCGGAGGAAGGGTATACGGTGGAGTAGAGGTATACGGGCAGTGTCCTTCCATGGAACCTACCTGCTGGGCCGGATCGGCACCGAAGGAGGCACATATAGAGATACCATTTCACTTGAGATCTTCATGCATCATATCATTCATTGTTTGAGGCTCCACCCTTGTTTGTTGTTTGTTGATTGTACGCTCCGGTAGTATGGGATGCTGGAGGGTTTGTTTTCACTTGTTTGTGTTCCTCAGTTGTATGGGCGGCCGGGGGACTATAGGTAGACTCTTGCTATTTACTTACAGAATTGTTCCCTGTTATGGTTAAGTATAAAATTGGTTACTGCTAGACTGTTAGTTTCTGGATTTGAGATTGATATGATTAGTTGAGTTTGATTTCTGTCTCTGAGCATGCCTATCATTACTCTTTCCCTCTTCCTCTTACACTTTAGGTTACCGGTATACCACCCATTTTGTAAACTTATTATGTATACACTGTTATTGCATGGACCCCGGGTGCGTTGTTTCTTACTTTCCCCTGTGACTATGGTGTATATATTTGGCTTGCTAGCCTCACATGTGGTTCTATTGATTTCCCTCTGGGCTAGTTCCTCTGTACCTTTCGTTGATTTCTGTGACTACTTGCTTCTATTCTGTCTGTTACTACGCTTTTATCTTATATGTGTCCAGTCGGCCTATGATACCTACTGGGTACCTTATGCTTCGCATTTGGTGCTCACCCTACCCCCTGCATCTTTTGGTGTAGATCCTAGCGTGGGACATCGCCGTTAGATCATTGTGATTCGTGCTTGGAGATCTGTTGGGGACTACTTCAGACTGAGGGTGAGCTCTTGGCGATCAGAGATTAGCTTTAGTTTGTCTTTTGCTTTATGTACTCTATTACCATTCAGAGACATCTGTATATATTGTTTTGGATCGTTTGCACTCCATGTATGTACTTCTGGCTCTATACTATGATACCAGGTCTTGGGATTTGGTTTAGTTTCCGCATATGTATATATATATTACTGTTATCTATTCTCTTCATCTTGTTCCCTTACTTTTGCTTATTAAATTGTTCTTCCGCTTATTTGTTAGATAGTAGCCCATTACTAACTGTCCTGGGCTACGGGGATTGGTTCTCCTACTGGGGGGATTGTAGGAGCCATCATGACCGAGAAATCGGGTTGTGACAACTTGATATCAGAGTTCTAGGTTCACCGGTGTCATCGGTATATGAGCCAATGTCTAGTAGAGTCCTGCGGATCGGGGTGAAGACGTCCGTACTCAATCTTCGGGAGGCTAAAGTGACATTTTAGGAAATTTGACTCTTTCATTTCTTCTGTGTCGTGCGTAGAACCCTTGAAGTTTCTGGAAATCTCATTTGTTCTACTTCATTCTTCCACAGATGGTTCGTACGAGATCATCGGCATCAGGCGGAGATGAGCCTCCCACTCCAACTAAGGGTCGAGGATGCCCTCGAGCAGCGGCACCTGCTAGAGCTGCTAGAGTTGAGATAGAGCTCGAGCAGCATGTGGATCAAGGGGCATCCCAGTTACCACCAGCTCCAGTACTAGCTCCAGTGCCCACTTCTGTGCCAGCTCCAGCCGCAGCTCAGTCTCCAGATATTCAGGCATTACTATTACAACTTTTGGGTATGATTGGAGAGCGGCCTTCTGAGGTAGAACAAACATCCGCTCAGGGGTCAGCCCTGGGTGCACAGAGTTCAGGAGCGCAGCCTGCTACTGCGGCTCCCCGTGCGGAGGTCATTCCGGTTCCATCAGTTTCACAGCCTCTTGCTCCTCGCCCAGCTATGACAGAGTCAAAGCAGAAGGCGTTGGGTAGGTTTTTGAGGTTAGCACCTCCAAGGTTTGCTGGTACTTCTGGACAGGATCCACATGAATTTATTACTACCTGTGAGGAGATGTTGCATCATTTGGGTTTGTTGGAGACTCACGGGGTTGGTTATACTACCTATCAGTTGGAGGACCCAGCGAATTTATAGTGGAGGGCCCAGGTTGCTTGTAGACCACCATCGTCACCTCCTTTGACCTGGTCTGAGTTTTATGAGGCCTTTATGGCCAAGTTCTTAACTCAGAGTGATCGTGAGCGTCGCAGGGAGCAGTTTACTAACCTTATGCAGGAGTCTACGACTGTCTCAGAGTATGAGACCCGTTTTCATCAGCTAGCATCATTTGGAGCTATGATCATTCCTACCGAGGCAGGTAGGATTCGCAAATTTGTATGGGGTTTGAGGCCAGAGATCAGGCAGCCAACTGAGATACTGATTGCCGGTGGTCGGTCATTCCAGGGTATGAGCAGCTAAGCACATATATTGTCTAAGGCATGGCAAAATTATTTTAAGAAGTATTCTAATAAGTTATTTTAAGGATGTTGGTTTATATAAGAATTTTGTTATATATATCTTGCCCCTATGAATTGTTTCTTTACCTGGTGTGAGGTATTCATTCTTTCCTAAGTGTGTGAGGTAGCCGATTAATTCCCGGTGCATACGTTGGCTAGCCCGATTGGAAGGTCGTTAATCCAGGAGGGCGTCTAGACCTGTTAATGGTGATCCCGTAGCCAAGACAACTCTACGAAAGAACAGATGTAAAACCAAGATAACCTCCCATAGAAACATTAGATTTGGGTCTTTTGATTTGTATAACAATTCTCTTCTTAGCTAACATGCTTATTGATAATTTATTATTTTACTTGTTAAATAATTTTGCACTGTAAGCCCTATATGGATAACAATCAACATATTTTAAACAGTATTAATTTATCTTCTCAGGCAACTAAAATAGCTAAGCTTGAAAATGATCTTCAAAACAGGAATATACCAGAAGAACCTTTTAAAAACATTTACCACTTAGGTAATTTCAGTTTCGTTACTAGATCTAATATCAAGACCTGTGAGTCTACTATTGCTATTAATAATTCCCTTGAAATTATTCGTTTGCTAAAATCTAACGATATTAATCGTTATAAAAATAATTTTAATTATTTACATATTGGTTTGGTCCAAGTTGCTGTCAAGCCGCTCTTTAGAAAAGGCTTAAATATTCCTGTTTGTATCCTTAGAGATGACCGCTTTCTTAATTTTGATGATTCTCTCCTAGGAGTACTCCAGAGTAACCTGGCTGATGGCCCGGTATACTTCAATTGTTACCCCAATTTCTCAATTGACATTAATGATCCTAATGTCAAGAACTCCTTGACTCTTAATGTCAAAACTAAGAACCTTAACAATAAAGCCAATACTCGAGAAATAGCGATTACCTATCGAGTTTACTATAGGCTGATGAAGACCACCCTTGCACCAAAGGCTCGAATAGAAAGCCAGAAAGGTGTGACTATGCTTATGGAAGCTAACCATGAACATAGTACTATCTTTGTGCCTAGGCTTATCAAGTGGCAAGATGTACTTTCTAGCAATGATTGGCACTTTGATGCCATAACCCAACCTTTCTCGTCTCACTCGGAAAGGTCTAAAATTGAAAGAGTCATTCAATTCCCGGATGGATCGATTGAACTCAAATTTCTTGACAATCCTATCAACAGATCCACCTCTTATCGAAGGTCCTCATGGTCTGGTCCTTCAACTTCTAGTACTTCTATACCTCATCCCAGAGCACCTTCTTCAAAAAGCCCGGAGGAAGCTACAGAAGAAGTTGATACCAGCACTATCAACAATGACAAGGGTAAGGCTACTGGGGTAGACTTCTCAGGAGAAATCCCTAAAGTCTTCTACCAGGAGTTCCATGAATCCCCTGCTAGTCCCACCGCCAGTGAAATGGCACCTCCTTTAGCTATAAAACCTGGCTGGTTAAAAATGCTCCAAACCAGGGTATCTTTCACTCCAGACCCTGAGATCCTTCTTAAACTCTGGATTCATCCTGATAACCAGCCTAAGAGAAACTGGTACGTTTCCACCTATACTCTTCAACAGAGAGAAGCCTTCAGAAATTCCTGGATGGCAGACATGAAAAGAATCGGTTGTGAAATCGAATTCTTTAAATGGTTTGAAATGACCGGCAAAATCGAAAACCAAATAGAAACCCTTCAGGTCATTATCAACAAATGGTACACAACGTCTAACAAAGTTGTTGAATCCATCACACCCCTTTTAGAAGGAATCAACATTCCTGTTGCAGGTACCATTATTAGAGGTTCACCTTTCAAAGAAAAGAGTGATAAGACAGCCTCTTTGGTTACCTCTGCTGACATAGATCGTGTGGTGGAACAAAACAATTACTCCAACCAAATTCTTCATACTATCTCTAGACAGATTGAAGATTCTAAACCTTCTATCAGTAGAAGACCTATACCATCTTCCTCCCATAGCCATAACATAGAATCTAATCCTGGCTTCAAACTCAATGAGTTTTCTAGAAAAAAATTCCCAAAATTCAAAGACACCTTTGAAATCTCAGGAAATATCCTTGACAAGATCAATGATCAACTTTCCAATTTTAGCATCTCCTCTAAAGATGATAAAAATCAAAAAACTCTTTTAAAGCTTTCAAATGGTCGTTTTCATAATATGAAGAACTTCCATAGTAAGCCTTCCTTTCCTGACCTTCAATATGAAGAAAATGCCTTCCTTTCAACCTCTTCTCATGAAGGAAGAAGCATTACTGAATGGAATATTGATGGCTTGGCAGAACATCAAATCTACAACAAGCTCCATGAGATGGGAGTTGCCATTACAGCCTACAAAATAAGAAGCTCTACTGACAAAGAGGTTGCCATTATGATTGTTGCAGGATTCACCGGAATGCTAAAACACTGGTGGGACAACTACTGCAATGATGAGACCAAACAACTCATTCACAATGCTCTGGCAATAGAGACTGTTGTTAAAACTGAAGGAACTTCGGAAGTTTCTACCCAAGTCACTAGAGAAGATGCTTGTGCTACACTTCTCTATCATATCGCTAAACATTTCATTGGCGAACCCAAACTCTTCCAAGATAGAAGCCTCCAAATTCTTAACAACCTCAACTGTCCTACCTTAGATGATTTCATTAGGTATAAACATGCCTTCCTCAGCAAAGTCATGATTCGCCCTGACTGTCATCTGGATTTTTGGAAAGAATGCTTCATAAGTGGTCTTCCACCCCTCTTTGCTGATAAAGTTAGAACCAAAATTTAAGACCGCAACGATGGTCGTATTCCTTATAGCCAACTGACCTATGGAGACCTGGTTAGCATCATCAACAACGTTGGTCTTGAACTCTGCACTGATATGAAACTCAGGCACCAACTTAAGAAAGAAAAATCCTCCTCTAGAAGAGAATTAGGAAGTTTCTGCCAAGACTTTGGTTTCATTACTCCTCCCGATAAAATCAAGAAGGAGCACAGATCTAAGAAATTCCATAGATCCAAATCTCACAGAGATTTTCCAAAATCTAGAAGAAAGAAGACTAGGTCCAAAAGACCCAGAGATTCTAAACCTAAACCAGACACTTGTTGGACATGTGGAAAAACAGGTCATAAGTCCAATGAATGTAGATCCAAAACCAAGCAGAAAAAAATCAATCTTCTTGGTATTAAAAAGAGACTAAAGAAAAGCTCTTCTCTATTCTTGATGAACCTTTCTCTGATTCTTCACCCCATTCTTCTGAAGAATATATTGATGAAGAAGATATCAACATAGAATATGATTAAGATTCTAGTCAATCAGGTAAAGAATGCAATTGCACTGAAGCATTCTGTGTCTGTGACAAAACTCCTCCTAGGCTCAGAGTCCTTTCTAATGACTCAAAAGAAGCCCTCTTTGACATCGTCCAGCACATCAATGATGATGAATCCAGAAAGCGCTATTTAATAGAGCTTAAAAACATTATCCTTCACACTGACAAACCTAAAGCCAAACCTTTAGTTGAACCGTTCAGTATGAGGTGAATTATGAATCGATTTGACGGTCATACGGAGCCTTCCATCTCTGATCTTCGAAGCGAGGTCTCTAACCTTAAAGAAGAAGTCAGAGATATAAAATCCAGACTTGGCAAGATCGAAACTGATATTCTTACTGACCAAGTCCTCAAGAAGGTCGCTTTTCAAGATCTCGAATCAGATCAAGAGACCATCCAGGAAAATTATACCATCCAAAATCCTGTTAACAATGACCACCTTGCAGAACCAAGCTTCACTAAGACTAGTGACTTCGCTTCTACCTCTGCAGCTCCTGGGATAACTGTCTTATCTTCTATCAGACCCCAGAGTCACCATATACCTATCGCATTGTTGTTAATTAACATTTTGTTATTAACAAAATTGCTTTACTAGACAGTGGTACAGATCGTAACTGCATAGTAAAAGGTATTGTTCCTACTCAGTATTTGCAAAAAAGTACTTCCAAATTATACTCCGCTACAGGAGAGCTTTTAAAAATTAATTACAAGCTTTCAAAAGCTCATATTTGCAATAGTGGTATTTGCTTGACAAATGATTTTGTTATTACTGAGGATATCAATGAAGATGTCATCTTAGGTATTCCTTTTATCACTCAGATAAAGCCTTTTTGCACCAGTTTAAATGGGATTACTACATCTATTCTCGGAAAAGAATTACATTTCCCTTTTGTTAAAATCCTTTCACAAGAAGAAAGTAATTTTATACGAGAAAAAACTGTTTTTCGTATCAATAATCTTTCTCAACATATCACCTTTTTAAAAGATTAAATTCACGCTAAAAAAATCGAGCAGATTTTAAAAACCCCGGAGATAGTTACTAAAATTGCTAATCTTCAAAACCAATTTGAAAAAGAAATATGCTCTGATTTCCCTAATGCTTTTTGGGAAAGAAAAAAGCACATTGTTGAGCTCCCATATATTGAAGGATTCAATGAACAGGGCATAACTACAAAAGCTAGGCCCATTCAGATGAATCACGAAATGATGGATTTCTATAAAAACAAAATTGATATTCTTTTACAAAATAAAATCATCAGGGTTTCAAAATCTCCTTGGAGTTGCTCGGCCTTTTATGTGAATAAAAATGCAGAAAAAGAAAGAGGAGCACCAAGATTAGTTATAAACTATAAACCTCTTAATGCCGCCCTAAAATGGATCAGGTACCCTATTCCTAACAAAAGGGATCTTTTGAAAAGAACCTACAAAGCTAAGCTTTATAGCAAGTTTGATATGAAATCCGGGTTTTGGCAAATCCAAGTCTATGAAAAAGATAAATATAAAACTGCTTTTAATGTTCTGTTCGGACAGTATGAATGGAATGTCATGCCTTTTGGGCTCAAGAATGCTCCCTCTGAATTTCAAAATATCATGAATTCTATATTCAATGATTATAGTTATATGTCTATCGTTTACATAGATGATGTGTTAATATTCTTCGAGAACATTGATTCTCATTTCAAACATCTCAATACTTTCTTTAAAATTATTAAAAATAATGGTTTAGTTGTTAGCGCTAAAAAAATTAAGCTCTTTCAAACTACCATAAGGTTTTTAGGTCACGACCTTTACCAAGGGGCTTATAAACCTATCTGCAGAGCCATAGAGTTCTCTTCTATGTTTCCAAATGAAATCCCTGATAAGACCCAGCTTCAGAGATTTCTAGGAAGTCTAAATTATGTTGTTGACTTCATTCCAAAAGTTAGACAAATTTGTGAACCTCTCTATAAAAGGTTAAGAAAAAATCCTATTCCTTGGAATACTGAACAAACTCAAGCTGTCATCCGTGTCAAAGCTTTAGTACAAACCATCCCTTGCTTAGGAATCCCTAACCCTAATGCTTTTATGATTGTTGAAACTGATGCTTCAGACATTGGTTATGGTGGAATCCTCAAACAAAGAATTGACCCTGAGTCAAGAGAACAACTTGTTCGTTTTACTTCAGGAATCTGGAATTCTCCCCAAAAGAATTATTCTACTGTTAAAAAGGAAGTCTTATCTATAGTTCTATGTATCACTAAGTTTCAAGACGACTTGGTTAACAAAGAATTTTTACTTAGAGTAGATTGCAAATCTGCTAAAGAAATTTTACAAAAGGATGTAAAAAAACCTTGTTTCGAAACAAATATTTGCTAGATGGCAAGCTCTACTATCTAGCTTTGATTTTCAAATTAACTTTATAAAAGGAGAAGAAAATTCCCTCCCAGATTTCTTAACGAGAGAATTTCTACAGGGAAACAATGAGGCCCAGTATGAGGCCACAGAAGCCAGAACCACCACAGAGACCACAGCAAATGGCTAGACCATTTGAACTCCCTCTCTCAAAATTACCCCAGAGGTCACCAATTCCAGCAGGAGCAAGTCCCAGGATGGAATTCCAAAATAGGTATACTGCCTTAGCAGAGTACCCAAAATTGCCAGGTCCTACACCGACCAAACTAATCAACCAAAGGTTTGATCAAGGAGCATCATCTTCTTCGATACAAACCAAAGAAAGCTATGCAATGAAGGCCCCAGAGACCTTCGCACAGGCAGTTAAACTAGTGACAGGGAAAGACCTTGATACAACTCCTCCAAAAGAAGAATTTGACTTCTTGACAAAACAAGTTTTGCCAATACTGGCAATAGACAAACAGTACGAAGGAGCTCCGATTCCTAGTCTTCTCAGGACAGTATATTTGCCTAACAATTTTGTGGATACAAATAATCCACTTAAAACTCAAAGGTATTTTGAAGCCATATTGACAGACACAGAGTCTATTATTATCGAACACACCTACTGTGAAAAAAATCCAGAATTTATCAAATTTTCTAGATTTACTATCAAGAGGGTCTTATCTCCATCAGAATGGTATACAGACCACCTCCTCACTCCTATAGTATTGTCCATACCTCATAAGCCATAGACTTATAATTGGCATGATTACAAAAATGCATGGTTCAATTTCCTTTATATCAGACCAGGGCATACTTGGTTTGTCAAATATTGTCCAGAAATGGTTAAGTCAGTCATCCCCAGATGGTTCTACGAATGGTGGAGCTGTTTCGGAGGAAATAAGGAAATTCTTCCCCAATAATTTCTCAAAAGATTTGATGAATTTCAAGTCAAAGAAGAAATCTCCACACTCCCAGAACACATTAAAATGTGTAAATACTTTATTAAGAAAAGAATTTCTTATATTATATCTTGGAACTTTGCCATGACAGGGTTAGACCGAATCAAATATCTCTTTAAAGAGATCAAAATTCGAGGATGGATCCCTAAATTGGTGCCCAAGACTCCATCCAAAACATCACCAAGGATGACAACAATCTCGCCATCAAAGAATGTGCTCAAAGAAAGATTAAAGAAAGCCCTCCAAGAAATGGATGATAATCAGTCAAGTGACGAAGACATTATGCTTCTCTTAGAAGAAGCTACAACAGAAACAGACAATGGGGACATGCTAGACCCCACAGGAATAGCAGTAGCCTATCTAGAACCCTATTAAGAATAGAAGAATGGCCTTTGGAAAAAGTAGAGATTCAAGTAATCAAAATTACTTTTCCAAAAGGCAACTTACTGTTCCTAAAAGGAATCTACTTTTCCCAAGAGGCAACTTACTATTCCTAAAAGGAAGATATCATCCTTCACTTTAGTGTCGGCAAAATCTCAACCCTCCAAGTGTACATTTAAGATACACTCCTTTATGTATCCTTACTCTATAAAAGGACAAACATTTAGTAAGAAGAGGCATCAGAAAATTTAGCCTATCATTCTGAAACCTTCTTCTCTCCTTTGTATTGCAATCCACTGTACTTCTTACGCAATAAATAAATTTGTAAGTTTTTATATTTCTCTTGTATACTACAATTATATCTATAGTATACTTACGATCCGTTTTTCTGGAATGCTTCTTCCTTCATGGGAGGAGGTTGAAAGGAAGGCATTTTCTTCATATTGAAGGTCAAGAAAGGAAGGCTTACTATGGAAGTTCTTCATATTATGAAAACGACCATTTGAAAGCTTTAAAAGAGTTTTTTGATTTTTATCATCTTTAGAGGAGATGCTAAAATTGGAAAATTGATCATTGATCTTGTCAAGGATATTTCCTGAGATTTCAAAGGTGTCTTTGAATTTTGGGAATTTTTCTCTAGAAAACTCATTGAGTTTGAAGCCAGGCTTAGATTCTATGGTATGGCTATGGGAGGAAGATGGTATAGGTCTTCTACTGATGGAAGGTTTAGAATCTTCAATCTTTCTAGAGATAGTATGAAGAATTTGGTTGGAGTAATTGTTTTGTTCCACCACACGATCTATGTCTGCAGAGGTAACCATAGAGGCTGACTTATCACTCTTTTCTTTGAATGGTGAACCTCTAATAATGGTACCTTCAACAGGAATGTTGATTCCTTCTAAAGGAGGTGTGATGGATTCACCAACTTTGTTAGACGTTGTGTACCATTTGTTGATAATGACCTGAAGGGTTTCTATTTGGTTTTCGATTTTGCCAGTCGTTTCAAACCATTTAAAGAATTCGATTTCACAACCGATTCTTTTCATGTTTGCCATCCAGGAATTTCTGAAGGCTTCTCTCTGTTGAAGAGTATAGGTGGAAACGTACCAGTTTCTCTTAGGCTGGTTATCAGGATGAATCCAGAGTTTAAGAAGGATCTCAGGGTCTGGAGTGAAAGATACCCTGGTTTGGAGCATTTTTAACCAACCAGGTTTTGTAGCTAAAGGAGGTGCCATTTCACTGGCGGTGGGACTAGTAGGGGATTCATGGAACTCCTGGTAGAAGACTTTAGGGATTTCTCCTGAGAAGTCTACCCCAGTAGCCTTACCCTTGTCATTGTTGATAGTGCTGGTATCAACTTCTTCTGTAGCTTCCTCCGGGCTTTTTGAAGAAGGTGCTCTGGGATGAGGTATAGAAGTACCTGAAGTTGAAGGACCAGACCACGAGGACCTTCGATAAGAGGTGGATCTGTTGATAGGATTGTCAAGAAATTTGAGTTCAATCAATCCATCCGGGAATTGAATGACTCTTTCGATTTGAGACCTTTCCGAGTGAGACGAGAAAGGTTGGGTTATGGCATCAAAGTGCCAATCATTGCTAGAAAGTACATCTTGCCACTTGATAAGCCTAGGCACAAAGATAGTACTATGTTCATGGTTAGCTTCCATAAGCATAGTCACACCTTTCTGGCTTTCTATTCGAGCCTTTGGTGCAAGGGTGGTCTTCATCAGCCTATAGTAAACTCGATAGATAATCGCTATTTCTCGAGTATTGGCTTTACTGTTAAGGTTCTTAGTTTTGACATTAAGAGTCAAGGAGTCCATGACATTAGGATCATTAATGTCAATTGAGAAATTGGGGTAACAATTGAAGTATACCGGGCCATCAGCCAGGTTACTCTGGAGTACTCCTAGAAGAGAATCATCAAAATTAAGAAAGCGGTCATCTCTAAGGAGGACACAAACAGGAATATTTAAGCCTTTACTAAAATAGCTAAGCTTGAAAATGATCTTCAAAACTGGAATATACCAGAAGAACCTTTTAAAAAGATTTACCACTTAGGTAATTTCAGTTTCGTTACTAGATCTAATATCAAGACCTGTGAGTCTACTATTGCTATTAATAATTCCCTTGAAATTATTCGTTTGCTAAATTTTGCCATGCCTTAGACAGTATATGTGCTTAGCTGCTCATGCTAAGGACGCATACTGCCATCATGGCTCTGATACCAAGAAAAATGGATCGTAAGTATACTATAGATATAATTGTAGTATACAAGAGAAATATAAAAACTTACAAATTTATTTATTGCATAAGAAGTACAACGGATTGCATTACAAAGGAGAGAAGAAGGTTTCAGAATGATAGGCTAAATTTTCTGATGCCTCTTCTTACTAAAGGTTTGTCCTTTTATAGAGTAAGGATACATAAAGGAGTGTATCTTAAATGTACACTTGGAGGGTTGAGATTTGCCGACACTAAAGTGAAGGATGATATCTTCCTTTTAGGAATAGTAAGTTGCCTCTTGGGAAAAGTAGATTTCTTTTAGGAACAGTAAGTTGCCTTTTGGAAAGTAACTCCGATTTTTTGAATCTCTACTTTTTCCAAAGGTCATTCTTCTGTTCTTAATAGGGGTCTAGATAGGCTACTGCTATTCCTGTGGGGTCTAGCATGTCCCCATTGTCGGTTTCTGCTGTAGCTTCTTCTAAGAGAAGCATAATGTCTTCGTCACATGACTGATTATCATCCATTTCTTGGAGGGCTTTCTTTAATCTTTCTTTGAGCACATTCTTTGATGGCGAGATTGTTGTCGTCCTTGGTGATGTTTTGGATGGAGTCTTGGGCACCAATTTAGGGATCCATCCTCGAATTTTGATCTCTTTGGAGAAACATTAGATTTGGGTTTTTTGATTTGTATAACAATTCTCTTCTTAGCTAACATGCTTATTGATAATTTATTATTTTACTTGTTAAATAATTTTGCACTGTAAGCCCTATAGACAGTATCTTTTTAAATATGGATAACAATCAACATATTTTAAACATTATTAATTTATCTGAACAAAATGCCTTCCTTTCAACCTCCTCTCATGAAGGAAGAAGCATTACTGAATGTAATATTGATGGCTTGGCAGAACATCAAATCTACAACAAGCTCCATGAGATGGGAGTTGCCATTACAGCCTACAAAATAAGAAGCTCTACTGACAAAGAGGCTGCCATTATGATTGTTGCAGGATTCACCGGAATGCTAAAACACTGGTGGGACAACTACTGCAATGATGAGACCAAACAACTCATTCACAAAGCTCTGGCAACAGAGACTGTTGTTTAAACTGAAGGAACTTCGGAAGTTTATACCCAAGTCACTAGAGAAGATGCTTGTGCTACACTTCTCTATCATATCGCTAAACATTTCATTGGCGAACCCAAACTCTTCCAAGATAGAAGCCTCCAAATTCTTAACAACCTCAACTGTCCTACCTTAGATGATTTCATTAGGTATAAACATGCCTTCCTCAGCAAAGTCATGATTCGCCCTGACTGTCATCTGGATTTTTTTAAAGAACGCTTCATAAGTGGTCTTCCACCCCTCTTTGCTGATAAAGTTAGAACCAAAATTCAAGACCGCAATGATGGTCATATTCCTTACAGCCAACTGACCTACAGAGACCTGGTCAGCATCATCAACAACGTTGGTCTTGAACTCTGCACTAATATGAAACTCAGGCACCAACTTAAGAAAGAAAAATCCTCCTCTAGAAGAGAATTAGGAAGTTTCTACCAAGACTTTGGTTTCATTACTCCTCCCGATAAAATCAAGAAGGAGCAAAGATCTAAGAAATTCCATAGATCCAAATCTCACAGAGATTTTCCAAAATCTAGAAGAAAGAAGACTAGGTCCAAAAGACCCAGAGATTCTAAACCTAAACCAGACACTTATTGGACATGCGGAAAAATAGGTCATAAGTCCAATGAATGTAGATCCAAAACCAAGCAGAAAAAAATCAATCTTCTTGTTATTAACGAAGAGACTAAAGAAAAGCTCTTCTCTATTCTTGATGAACCTTTCTCTGATTCTTCACCCCATTCTTCTGAAGAATATAGTGATGAAGAAGATATCAACATAGAATATGATTCAGATTCTAGTCAATCAGGTAAAGAATGCAATTGCACTGAAGCATTCTGTGTCTGTGACAAAACTCCTCCTAGGCTCAGAGTCCTTTCTAATGACTCAAAAGAATCCCTCTTTGACATCGTCCAGCACATCAATGATGATGAATCCAGAAAGCGCTATTTAATAGAGCTTAAAAACATTATCCTTCACACTGACAAACCTAAAGCCAAACCTTTACTTGAACCGTTCAGTATAAGGCGAATCATGAATCGATTTGACGGTCATACGGAGCCTTCCATCTCTGATCTTCAAAGCGAGGTCTCTAACCTTAAAGAAGAAGTCAGAGATATAAAATCCAGACTTGGCAAGATCAAAACTGATATTCTTACTGATGAAGTCCTCAAGAAGGTCGCTTTTCAAGATCTCGAATCTGATCAAGAGACCATCCAGGAAAATGATACCATCCAAAATCCTGTTAACAATGACCACCTTGCAGAACCAAGCTTCACTAAGACTAGTGACTTCGCTTCTACCTCTGCAGCTCCTGGGATAACTGTCTTATCTTCTATCAGACCCCAGAGTCACCATATACCTATCCGCATTGTTGTTAATAAACATTTTGTTATTAACAAAATTGCTTTACTAGACAGTGGTGCAGATCGTAACTGCATAGTAAAAGGTATTGTTCCTACTCAGTATTTGCAAAAAAGTACTTCCAAATTATACTCCGCTACAGGTGAGCTTTTAAAAATTAATTACAAGCTTTCAAAAGCTCATATTTGCAATAATGGTATTTGCTTGACAAATGATTTTGTTATTACTGAGGATATCAATGAAGATGTCATCTTAGGTATTCCTTTTATCTCTCAGATAAAGCCTTATTGCACCAGTTTAAATGGTATTACTACATCTATTCTCGGAAAAGAATTACATTTCCCTTTTGTTAAAATCCTTTCACAAGAAGAAAGTAATTTTATACGAGAAAAAACTATTTTCCGTATCAATAATCTTTCTCAACATATCACCTTTTTAAAAGATGAAATTCACGCTAAAAAAATCGAGCAGATTTTAAAAACTCCGGAGATAGTTACTAAAATTGCAAATCTTCAAAACCAATTTGAAAAAGAAATATGCTCTGATTTCCCTAATGCTTTTTGGGAAAGAAAAAAGCACATTGTTGAGCTCCCATACATTGAAGGATTCAATGAACAGGGCATAACTACCAAAGCTAGGCCCATTCAGATGAATCACGAAATGTTGGATTTCTGTAAAAAAGAAATTGATATTCTTTTACAAAATAAAATCATCAGGGTTTCAAAATCACCTTGGAGTTGCTCTGCCTTTTATGTGAATAAAAATACAGAAAAATAAAGAGCAGCACCACGATTAGTTATAAACTATAAACCTCTTAATGCCGCCCTAAAATGGATCAGGTACCCTATTCCTAACAAAATGGATCTTTTGAAAAGAACCTACAAAGCTAAGCTTTATAGCAAGTTTGATATGAAATCAGGGTTTTGGCAAATCCAAGTCTCTGAAAAAGATAAATATAAAACTGCTTTTAATGTTCCGTTCGGACAGTATGAATGGAATGTCATGCCTTTTGGGCTCAAGAATGCTCCCTCTGAATTTCAAAATATCATGAATTCTATATTCAATGATTATAGTTATATGTCTATCGTTTACATAGATGATGTGTTAATATTCTCCGAGAACATTAATTCTCATTTCAAGCATCTCAATACTTTCTTTAAAATTATTAAAAATAATGGTTTAGTTGTAAGCGCTAAAAAAATTAAGCTCTTTCAAACTACCATAAGGTTTTTAGGTCACAACCTTTACCAAGGGCTTATAAACCTATCTGCATAGCAATAAAGTTCTCTTCTAAGTTTCCAAATGAAATCCCTGATAAGACCCAGCTTCAGAGATTTCTAGGAAGCCTAAATTATGTTGCTGACTTCATTCCAAAAGTTAGAAAAATTTGTGAACCTCTCTATAAAAGGTTAAGAAAAAATCCTATTCCTTGGAATACTGAACAAACTCAAGCTGTCATCCGTGTGAAAGCTTTAGTACAAACCATCCTTGCTTAGGAATCCCTAACCCTAATGCTTTTATGATTGTTGAAACTGATGCTTCAGACATTGGTTATGGTGGAATCCTCAAACAAAGAATTGACCCTGAGTCAAGAGAACAACTTGTTCATTTTACTTCAGGAATCTGGAATTCTCCCCAAAAGAATTATTCTACTGTTAAAAAGGAAGTCTTATCTATAGTGCTATGTATCACTAAGTTTCAAGACGACTTGGTTAACAAAGAATTTTTACTTAGAGTAGATTGCAAATCTGCTAAAGAAATTTTACAAAAGGATGTAAAAAACCTTGTTTCAAAACAAATATTTGCTAGATGGAAACAATGAGGCCCAGTATGAGGCCACAGAAGCCAGAACCACCACAGAGACCACATCAAATGGCTAGACCATTTGAACTCCCTCACTCAAAATTACCCCAGAGGTCACCAATTCCAGCAGGAGCAAGTCCCAGGATGGAATTCCAGAATAGGTATACTGCCTTAGCAGAGTACCCAAAATTGCCAGGTCCTACACCGACCAAACTAATCAACCAAAGGTTTGATCAAGGAGCATCATCTTCTTCGGTACAAACTAAAGAAAGCTACGCAATGAAGGCCCCAGAGACCTTCACACAGGCAGTTAAACCAGTGACAGGGAAAGACCCTGATACAACTCCTCCAAAAGAAGAATTTGACTTCTTGACAAAACAAGTTTTGCCAATACTGGCAATAGACAAATAGTACGAAGGAGCTCCGATTCCTAGTCTTCTCAGGCCAGTATATTTTCCTAATAATTTTGTGGATACAGATAATCCACTTAAAACTCAAAGGTATTTTGAAGCAATATTGACAGACACAGAGTCTATCATTATCGAACACACCTACTGTGAAAAAAATCCAGAATTTATCAAATTTTCTAGATTTACTATCAAAAGGGTCTTATCTCCATCAGAATGGTATACAGACCACCTCCTCACTCCCATAGTATTGTCCATGCCTCATAAGCCACAGACTTATAATTGGCATGATTACAAAAATGCATGGTTCAATTTCCTTTATATCAGCCCAGTGCATACTTGGTTTGTCAAATATTGTCCAGAAATGGTTAAGTCAGTCATCCCCAGATGGTTCTACGAATGGTGGAGCTGTTTCGGAGGAAATAAGGAAATTCTTCCCCAACAATTTCTCAAAAGATTTGATGAATTTCAAGTCAAAGAAGAAATCTCCACACTCCCAGAACACATTAAAATGTGTAAATACTTTATTAAGAAAAGAATTTCTTATTTTATATCTTGGAACTTTGCCAAGACAGAGTTAGACCGAATCAAATATCTCTCTAAAGAGATCAAAATTCGAGGATGGATCCCTAAATTGGTGCCCAAGACTCCATCCAAAACATCACCAAGGACGACAGCAATCTCGCCATCAAAGAATGTGCTCAAAGAAAGATTAAAGAAAGCCCTCCAAGAAATGGATGATAATCAGTCAAGTGACGAAGCCATTATGCTTCTCTTAGAAGAAGCTACAGCAGAAACCGACAATGGGGACATGCTAGACCACACAGGAATAGCAGTAGCCTATCTAGACCCCTATTAAGAACAGAAGAATGACCTTTGGAAAAAGTAGAGATTCAAGGAATTGAAATTACTTTTCCAAAAGGCAACTTACTGTTCCTAAAAGGAATCTACTTTTCCCAAGAGGCAACTTACTATTCCTAAAAGGAAGATATCATCCTTCACTTTAGTGTCGGCAAAATCTCAACCCTCCAAGTGTACATTTAAGATACACTCCTTTATGTATCCTTACTCTATAAAAGGACAAACATTTAGTAAGAAGAGGCATCAGAAAATTTAGCCTATCATTCTGAAACCTTCTTCTCTCCTTTGTAATGCAATCCGATGTACTTCTTATGCAATAAATAAATTTGTAAGTTTTTATATTTCTCTTGTATACTACAATTATATCTATAGTATACTTACGATCCGTTTTTCTGGAATGCTTCTTCCTTCATGAGAGGAGGTTGAAAGGAAGGCATTTTCTTCATATTGAAGGTCAGGAAAGGAAGGCTTACTATGGAAGTTCTTCATATTATGAAAACGACCATTTGAAAGCTTAAAAAGAGTTTTTTTTTATTTTTATCATCTTTAGAGGAGATGCTAAAACTGGAAAGTTGATCATTGATCTTGTCAAGGATATTTCCTGAGATTTCAAAGGTGTCTTTGAATTTTGGGAATTTTTCTCTAGAAAACTCATTGAGTTTGAAGCCAGGATTAGATTCTATGGTATGGCTATGGGAGGAAGATGATATAGGTCTTCTACTGATGGAAGGTTTAGAATCTTCAATCTGTCTAGAGATAGTACGAAGAATTGGTTGTTTCAATACTGAACAGACACTTGTTGGACATCTGGAAAAACAGGTCATAAGTCCAATGAATGTAGATCCAAAACCAAGCAGAAAAAAATCAATCTTCTTGGTATTAACGAAGAGACTAAAGAAAAGCTCTTCTCTATTCTTGATGAACCTTTCTCTGATTCTTCACCCCATTCTTCTGAAGAATATATTGATGAAGAAGATATCAACATAGAATATGATTCAGATTCTAGTCAATCGGGTAAAGAATGCAATTGCACTGAAGCATTCTGTGTCTGTGACAAAACTCCTTCTAAGCTCAGAGTCCTTTCAAATGACTCAAAAGAAGCCCTCTTTGACATCGTCCAGCACATCAATGATGATGAATCCAGAAAGCGCTATTTAATAGAGCTTAAAAACATTATCCTTCACACTGACAAACCTAAAGCCAAACCTTTAGTTGAACCATTCAGTATGAGGCGAATCATGAATCGATTTGACGGTCATACAGAGCCTTCCATCTCTGATCTTCGAAGAGAGGTCTCTAACCTTAAAGAAGAAGTCAGAGATATAAAATCCAGACTTGGCAAGATCAAAACTGATATTCTTACTGACCAAGTCCTCAAGAAGGTCGCTTTTCAAGATCTCAAATCTGATCAAGAGACCATCCAGGAAAATGATACCATCCAAAATCCTGTTAACAATGACCACCTTGCAGAACCAAGCTTCACTAAGACTAGTGACTTCGCTTCTACCTCTGCAGCTCCTGGGATAACTGTCTTATCTTCTATCAGACCCCAGAGTCACCATATACCTATCCTCATTGTTGTTAATAAACATTTTGTTATTAACAAAATTGCTTTACTAGACAGTGGTGCAGATCGTAACTGCATAGTAAAAGGTATTGTTCCTACTCACTATTTGCAAAAAAGTACTTCCAAATTATACTCCGCTACAGGAGAGCTTTTAAAAATTAATTACAAGCTTTCAAAAGCTCATATTTGCAATAATGGTATTTGCTTGACAAATGATTTTGTTATTACTGAGGATATCAATGAAGATGTCATCTTAGGTATTCCTTTTATCACTCAGATAAAGCCTTTTTGCACCAGTTTAAATGGGATTACTACATCTATTCTCGGAAAAGAAGTACATTTCCCTTTTGTTAAAATCCTTTCACAAGAAGAAAGTAATTTTATATGAGAAAAAACTGTTTTTCGTATCAATAATCTTTCTCAACATATCACCTTTTTAAAAGATTAAATTCACGCTAAAAAAATCGAGCAGATTTTAAAAACCTCGGAGATAGTTACTAAAATTGCAAATCTTCAAAACCAATTTGAAAACGAAATATGCTCTGATTTCCCTAATGCTTTTTGGGAAAGAAAAAAGCACATTATTGAGCTCCCATAGATTGAAGGATTCAATGAACAGGGCATAACTACCAAAGCTAGGCCCATTCAGATGAATCACGAAATGATGGATTTCTGTAAAAAAGAAATTGATATTCTTTTACAAAATAAAATCATCAGGGTTTCAAAATCTCCTTGGAGTTGCTCTGCCTTTTATGTGAATAAAAATGCAGAAAAAGAAAGAGGAGCACCAAGATTAGTTATAAACTATAAACCTCTTAATGCCGCCCTAAAATGGATTAGGTACCCTATTCCTAACAAAAGGGATCTTTTGAAAAGAACCTACAAAGCTAAGCTTTATAGCAAGTTTGATATGAAATCAGGGTTTTGGCAAATCCAAGTCTCTGAAAAAGATAAATATAAAACTTCTTTTAATGTTCCGTTCGGACAGTATGAATGGAATGTCATGCCTTTTGGGCTCAAGAATGCTCCCTCTGAATTTCAAAATATCATGAATTCTATATTCAATGATTATAGTTATATGTCTATCGTTTACATAGATGATGTGTTAAACTTTGCACAAAAAGAGACTGAGATGACTAAGTGGATGCATATTCTCCGAGAACATTGATTCTCATTTCAAACATCTCAATACTTTCTTTGAAATTATTAAAAATAATGGTTTAGTTGTTAGCGCTAAAAATATTAAGCTCTTTCAAACTACCATAAGGTTTTTAGGTCACGACCTTTACCAAGGGGCTTATAAACCTATCTGCAGAGCCATAGAGTTCTCTTCTAAGTTTCCAAATGAAATCCCTGATAAGAACCAACTTCAGAGATTTCTAGGAAGTCTAAATTATGTTGTTGACTTCATTCCAAAAGTTAGACAAATTTGTGAACCTCTCTATAAAAGGTTAAGAAAAAATCCTATTCCTTGGAATACTGAACAAACTCAAGCTGTCATCTGTGTCAAAGCTTTAGTACAAACCATCCCTTGCTTAGGAATCCCTAACCCTAATGCTTTTATGATTGTTGAAACTGATGCTTCAGACATTGGTTATGGTGGAATCCTCAAACAAAGAATTGACCCTGAGTCAAGAGAACAACTTGTTCGTTTTACTTCAGGAATCTGGAATTCTCCCCAAAAGAATTATTCTACTGTTAAAAAGGAAGTCTTATCTATAGTTCTATGTATCACTAAGTTTCAAGACGACATGGTTAACAAAGAATTTTTACTTAGAGTAGATTGCAAATCTGCTAAAGAAATTTTACAAAAGGATGTAAAAAACCTTGTTTCAAAACAAATATTTGCTAGATGGCAAACTCTACTATCTAGCTTTGATTTTCAAATTAACTTTATAAAAGGAGAAGAAAATTTCCTCCCAGATTTCTTAACGACAAAATTTCTACAGGGAAACAATGAGGCCCAATATGAGGCCACAGAAGCCAGAACCACCACAGAGACCACAACAAATGGCTAGACCATTTGAACTCCCTCACTCAAAATTACCCCAGAGGTCACCAATTCCAGCAGGAGCAAGTCCCAGGATGGAATTCCAGAATAGATATACTGCCTTAGCAGAGTACCCAAAATTGCCAGGTCCTACACCGACCAAACTAATCAACCAAAGGTTTGATCAAGGAGCATCATCTTCTTCGGTACAAACCAAAGAAAGCTATGCAATGAAGGCCCCAGAGACCTTCGCACAGGCAGTTAAACCAGTGACAGGGAAAGACCCTGATATAACTCCTCCAAAAGAAGAATTTGACTTCTTGACAAAACAAGTTTTGCCAATACTGGCAATAGACAAACAGTATGAAGGAGCTCCGATTCCTAGTCTTCTCAGGCCAGTATATTTGCCTAACAATTTTGTGGATACAGATAATCCACTTAAAACTCAAAGGTATTTTGAAGCAATATTGACAGACACAGAGTCTATCATTATCAAACACACCTACTGTGAAAAAAATCCAGAATTTATCAAATTTTCTAGATTTACTATCAAGAGGGTCTTATCTCCATCAGAATGGTATACAGACCACCTCCTCACTCCCATAGTATTGTCCATGCCTCATAAGCCACAGACTTATAATTGGCATGATTACAAAAATGCATGGTTCAATTTCCTTTATATCAGCCCAGGGCATACTTGGTTTGTCAAATATTGTCCAGAAATGGTTAAGTCAGTCATCCCCAGATGGTTCTACGAATGATGGAGCTGTTTCGGAGGAAATAAGGAAATTCTTCCCCAACAATTTCTCAAAAGATTTGATGAATTTCAAGTCAAAGAAGAAATCTCCACACTCCCAGAACACATTAAAATGTGTGAATACTTTATTAAGAAAAGAATTTCTTATATTATATCTTGGAACTTTACCAAGACAGAGTTAGACCGAATCAAATATCTCTCTAAAGAGATCAAAATTCGAGGATGGATCCCTAAATTGGTGCCCAAGACTCCATCCAAAACATCACCAAGGACGACAACAATCTCGCCATCAAAGAATGTGCTCAAAGAAAGATTAAAGAAAGCCCTCCAAGAAATGGATGATAATCAGTCAAGTGACGAAGACATTATGCTTCTCTTAGAAAAAACTACAGCAGAAACCGACAATGGGGACATGCTAGACCCCACAGGAATAGCAGTAGCCTATCTAGACCCCTATTAAGAACAGAAGAATGACCTTTGAAAAAAGTAGAGATTCAAGGAATCGGAATTACTTTTCCAAAAGGCAACTTACTGTTCCTAAAAGGAATCTACTTTTCCCAAGAGGCAACTTACTATTCCTAAAAGGAAGATATCATCCTTCACTTTAGGGTCGGAAAAATCTCAACCCTCCAAGTGTACATTTAAGATACACTCATTTATGTATCCTTACTCTATAAAAGGACAAACATTTAGTAAGAAGAGGCATCAGAAAATTTAGCCTATCATTCTGAAACCTTCTTCTCTCCTTTGTAATGCAATCCGCTGTACTTCTTATGCAATAAATAAATTTGTAAGTTTTTATATTTTTCTTGTATACTACAATTATATCTATAGTATACTTACGATCCATTTTTCTGGAATGCTTCTTCCTTCATGAGAGGAGGTTGAAAGGAAGGCATTTTCTTCATATTGAAGGTCAGGAAAGGAAGGCTTACTATGGAAGTTCTTCATATTATGAAAACGACCATTTGAAAGCTTAAAAAGAGTTTTTTGATTTTTATCATCTTTAGAGGAGATGCTAGAACTGGAAAGTTGATCATTGATCTTGTCAAGGATATTTCCTGAGATTTCAAAGGTGTCTTTGAATTTTGGGAATTTTTCTCTAGAAAACTCATTGAGTTTGAAGCCAGGATTAGATTCTACGGTATGGCTATGGGAGGAAGATGGTATAGGTCTTCTACTGATGGAAGGTTTAGAATCTTCAATCTGTCTAGAGATAGTATGAAGAATTTGTTGTTTCAATACTGAACAGACACTTGTTGGACATGTGGAAAAACAGGTCATAAGTCCAATGAATGTAGATCCAAAACCAAGCAGAAAAAAATCAATCTTCTTGGTATTAACGAAGAGACTAAAGAAAAGCTCTTCTCTATTCTTGATGAACCTTTCTCTGATTCTTCACCCCATTCTTCTGAAGAATATAGTGATGAAGAAGATATCAACATAGAATATGATTCAGATTCTAGTCAATCAGGTAAAGAATGCAATTGCACTGAAGCATTCTATGTCTGTGACAAAACTCCTCCTAGGCTCAGAGTCCTTTCTAATGACTCAAAAGAAGCCCTCTTTGACATCGTCCAGCACATCAATGATGATGAATCCAGAAAGCGCTATTTAATAGAGCTTAAAAACATTATCCTTCACACTGACAAACCTAAAGCCAAACCTTTAGTTGAACCGTTCAGTATGAGGCGAATCATGAATCGATTTGATGGTCATACGGAGCCTTCCATCTCTGATCTTCGAAGCGAGGTCTCTAACCTTAAAGAAGAAGTCAGAGATATAAAATCCAGACTTGGCAAGATCGAAACTGATATTCTTACTGACCAAGTCCTCAAGAAGGTCGCTTTTCAAGATCTCGAATCTGATCAAGAGACCATCCAGGAAAATGATACCATCCAAAATCCTGTTAACAATGACCACCTTGCAGAACCAAGCTTCACTAAGACTAGTGACTTCGCTTCTACCTCTGCAACTCCTGGGATAACTGTCTTATCTTCTATCAGACCCCAGAGTCACCATATACCTATCCGCATTGTTGTTAATAAACATTTTGTTATTAACAAAATTGCTTTACTAGACAGTGGTGCAGATCGTAACTGCATAGTAAAAGGTATTGTTCCTACTCAGTATTTGCAAAAAAGTACTTCCAAATTATACTCCGCTACAGGAGAGCTTTTAAAAATTAATTACAAGCTTTCAAAAGCTCATATTTGCAATAATGGTATTTGCTTGACAAATGATTTTGTTATTACTGAGGATATCAATGAAGATGTCATCTTAGGTATTCCTTTTATCACTCAAAGAAAGCCTTATTGCACCAGTTTAAATGGTATTACTACATCTATTCTCGGAAAAGAATTACATTTCCCTTTTGTTAAAATCCTTTCACAAGAAGAAAGTAATTTTATACGAGAAAAAACTGTTTTCCGTATCAATAATCTTTCTCAACATATCACCTTTTTAAAAGATAAAATTCACGCTAAAAAAATCGAGCAGATTTTAAAAACCCCGGAGATAGTTACTAAAATTGCAAATCTTCAAAACCAATTTGAAAAAGAAATATGCTCTGATTTCCCTAATGCTTTTTGGGAAAGAAAAAAGCACATTGTTGAGCTCCCATACATTGAAGGATTCAATGAACATGGCATAACTACCAAAGCTAGGCCCATTCAGATTAATCACGAAATGATGGATTTCTGTAAAAAAGAAATTGATATTCTTTTACAAAATAAAATCATCAGGATTTCAAAATCTCCTTGGAGTTGCTCTGCCTTTTATGTGAATAAAAATGCAGAAAAAGAAAGAGGAGCACCAAGATTAGTTATAAACTATAAACCTCTTAATGCCGCCCTAAAATGGATCAGGTACCCTATTCCTAACAAAAGGGATCTTTTGAAAAGAACCTACAAAGCTAAGCTTTATAGCAAGTTTGATATGAAATCAGGGTTTTGGCAAATCCAAGTCTCTGAAAAAGATAAATATAAAACTGCTTTTAATGTTCCGTTCGGACAGTATGAATGGAACGTCATGCCTTTTGGGCTCAAGAATGCTCCCTCTGAATTTCAAAATATCATGAATTCTATATTCAATGATTACAGTTATATGTCTATCGTTTACATAGATGATGTGTTAATATTCTCCGAGAACATTGATTCTCATTTCAAACATCTCAATACTTTCTTTGAAATTATTAAAAATAATGGTTTAATTGTTAGCGCTAAAAAAATTAAGCTCTTCCAAACTACCATAAGGTTTTTAGGTCACGACCTTTACTAAGGGGCTTATAAACCTATCTGCAGAGCCATAGAGTTCTCTTCTAAGTTTCCAAATGAAATCCCTGATAAGACCCAGCTTCAGAGATTTCTAGGAAGTCTAAATTATGTTGCTGACTTCATTCCAAAAGTTAGACGAATTTGTGAACCTCTCAATAAAAGGTTAAGAAAAATCCTATTCCTTGGAATACTGAACAAACTCAAGCTGTCATCCGTGTCAAAGCTTTAGTACAAACCATCCCTTGCTTAGGAATCCCTAACCCTAATGCTTTTATGATTTTTGAAACTGATGCTTCAGACATTGGTTATGGTGGAATCCTCAAACAAAGAATTGACCTTGAGTCAAGAGAATAACTTGTTCGTTTTACTTCAGGAATCTGAAATTCTCCCCAAAAGAATTATTCTACTGTTAAAAAGGAAGTCTTATCTATAGTGCTATGTATCACTAAGTTTCAAGACGACTTGGTTAACAAAGAATTTTTACTTAGAGTAGATTGCAAATCTGCTAAAGAAATTTTACAAAAGGATGTAAAAAACCTTGTTTCAAAACAAATATTTTCTAGATGGCAAGCTCTATTATCTAGCTTTGATTTTCAAATTAACTTTATAAAAGGAGAAGATAATTCCCTCCCAGATTTCTTAACGAGAGAATTTCTACAGGGAAACAATGAGGCCCAGTATGAGGCCACAGAAGCCAGAACCACCACAGAGACCACAGGAAATGGCTAGACCATTTGAACTCCCTCTCTCAAAATTACCCCAGAGGTCACCAATTCTAGCAGGAGCAAGTCCCAGGATGGAATTCCAGAATAGGTATACTGCCTTAGCAGAGTACCTAAAATTTCCAGGTCCTACACCGACCAAACTAATCAACCAAAGGTTTGATCAAGGAGCATCATCTTCTTCGGTACAAACCAAAGAAAGTTATGCAATGAAGGCCCCAGAGACCTTCGCACAGGCAGTTAAACCAGTGACAGGGAAAGACCCTGATACAACTCCTCCAAAAGAAGAATTTGACTTCTTGACAAAACAAGTTTTGCCAATACTGGCAATAGACAAACAGTACGAAGGAGCTCCGATTCCTAGTTTTCTCAGGCCAGTATATTTGCCTAACAATTTTGTGGATACAGATAATCCACTTAAAACTCAAAGGTATTTTGAAGCCATATTGACAGACACATAGTCTATCATTATCGAACACACCTACTGTGAAAAATATCCAGAATTTATCAAATTTTCTAGATTTACTATCAAGAGGGTCTTATCTCCATCAGAATGGTATACAGACCACCTCCTCACTCCTATAGTTATGTCCATGCCTCATAAGCCACAGACTTATAATTGGCATGATTACAAAAATGCATGGTTCAATTTCCTTTATATCAGACCAGGGCATACTTGGTTTGTCAAATATTGTCCAGAAATGGTTAAGTCAGTCATCCCCAGATGGTTCTACGAATGGTGGAGCTATTTTGGAGGAAATAAGGAAATTCTTCCCCAATAATTTCTCAAAAGATTTGATGAATTTCAAGTCAAAGAAGAAATCTCCACACTTCTAGAACACATTAAAATGTGTAAATACTTTATTAAGAAAAGAATTTCTTATATTATATCTTGGAACTTTTCCAAGACAGAGTTAGACCGAATCAAATATCTCTCTAAAGAGATCAAAATTCGAGGATGGATCCCTAAATTGGTGCCCAAGACTCCATCCAAAACATCACCAAGAATGACAGCAATCTCTCCATCAAAGAATGTGCTCAAAGAAAGATTAAAGAAAGCCCTCCAAGAAATGGATGATAATCAGTCAAGTGACGAAGACATTATGCTTCTCTTAGAAGAAGCTACAGCAGAAACCGACAATGGGGACATGCTAGACCCCACAGGAATAACAGTACCCTATCTAGACCCCTATTAAGAATAGAAGAATGACCTTTGGAAAAAGTAGAGATTCAAAGAATCAGAATTACTTTTCTAAAAGGCAACTTACTGTTCCTAAAAGGAATCTACTTTTCCCAAGAGGCAACTTACTATTCCTACAACAACAACAACATACCCAGTGTATTCCCACAGCGTGGGGTATGGGGAGCAACTTACTATTCCTAAAAGGAAGATATCATCCTCTACTTTAGTGTTGGCAAAATCTCAACCCTCCAAGTGTACATTTAAGATACACTCCTTTATGTATCCTTACTTTATAAAAGGACAAACATTTAGTAAGAAGAGCATCAGAAAATTTAGCCTATCATTCTGAAACCTTCTTGTCTCCTTTGTAATGCAATCCGCTGTACTTCTTATGCAATAAATAAATTTGTAAGTTTTTATATTTCTCTTGTATACTACAATTATATCTATAGTATACTTACGATCCATTTTTCCAGCGCCCACTTCTGTGCCAGCTCCAGCCGCAGCTCAGTCTCCAGATATTCAGGGATTACTATTACAACTTTTGGGTATGATTGGAGAGCGGCCTTCTGAGGTAGAACAAACATTCGCTCAGGGGTCAGCCCTGGGTGCATAGAGTTCAGAAGTGCAGCCTGCTACTGCGGCTCCCCGTGCGGAGGTCATTCCGGTTCCATCAGTTTCACAGCCTCTTGCTCCTCGCCCAGCTATGACAGAGTCAAAGCAGAAGGCGTTGTGTAGGTTTTTGAGGTTATCACCTCCGAGGTTTGCTGGTACTTCTGGACAGGATCCACATGACTTTATTACTACCTGTGAGGCGATGTTACATCATTTGGGTTTGTTGGAGACTCACGGGGTTGGTTATACTACCTATCAGTTGGAGGGCCCAGCAAAGTTATGGTGGAGGGCCCAGGTTGCTTGTAGACCACCATCGTCACCTCCTTTGACCTGGTCTGAGTTTTATGAGGCCTTTATGGACAAGTTCTTACCTCAGAGTGATCGTGAGTATCGCAGGGAGAAGTTTACTCACCTTATGCAGGAGTCTATGACTGTCTCGAAGTATGAGACCCATTTTCATCAGCTAGCATCGTTTGGAGCTATGATCATTCCTACCGAGGCAGATAGGATTCACAAATTTGTATGGGGTTTGAGGCCAGAGATCAGGCAGCCAGCTGAGATACTGATTGCTGGTGGTCGGTCATTCTAGGCTATCACAGACTATGCTCGCACTATGGAGGACTTACAACGACATGGTCAGGGGTCCAGAGATAAGAGGCCTCGACATCAGGGTGGCTACAGTGGTTCCAGATATGGTGGTAGAGGTTCTGGCCAGTGGAGCCGGGGTTATCAGCCACAGAAGCACCAGGGTCAGTCCACCCGACCGGTTCAGGCTTCCCTTCAGACTTTTGGTAGTACCCAGTTCGAGCAGGGTCAGAGCAGCCATCAGGGCTATAGCGGCCAGTCTTCGAGGGGTACAGTTTCTGGGGCATCAGGCCGTGGTAGTTATACGTGATCTGCTGGTTCATCTCGACCGAGTAGGCCACCAGGGGCTTGTTTTACTTGTGGTGTGATTGGTCATTTTGCTAGAGATTGCCCTCAGCAGGGTACAGTTCAGTTGGCCGAGCCTTTACGAGCGGTTCAGCCTCCAGTTAGAGGGGGTGGTCATCAAGGTAGAGGTGGTTCTCCGCATGGCAGAGCAGGTGGTAGGGATGGCGGTCGGGCAGGTGGAGGTCGTTGTCAGTTTTACGCAGTCCCTAGGAGACCAGAGGCAGAGGCCTCAGATGCTGTGATTACAGGTACGATTTCTGTGTGCCATCAGTCTGCTATAGCTTTATTTGATCCTGGATCCACTTGCTCATATGTATCTTCCTACTTTGTGCCTTGTTTGGGGTTGTCTAGTGAGCCATTATCTGTTTCTATTTTTGTTTTGACCTCAGTAAGAGATTCTTTAGTAGTGGATCAGATTGTGATATCTTGTACGATATCTATTGGTGATTCAGAGACTTGGGGTGATTTGATGATCCTTGATATGATAGATTTTGATGTGATATTGGGCATGGACTGGTTATCCCCGCACTGTGCGGTTTTGGATTGTTATGCCAAGACCATTACCATAGTTGTGCCTGGTGTATCCCTGATTGTGTGGCAGGGTTCTGTTAGCCATGCACCGTCTGGGATCATCTCTTGTCTTCGAGCTAGGAAGTTGATTTCCCGTGGGTGTTTCGCTTATCTAGCGTATGTCCGAGATGCTAGTGATGACCCTACGTCTCCTGAGTCTGTTCATGTTATTAGAGACTTCCTTGATGTGTTCCCTACCGACTTACCAGGCCTTCCACCTAAGAGAGATATTGATTTTGCTATTGAGTTAGAGCCGGGAACCAGGCCCATCTCTATTTCTCCTTACCGTATGGCTCCGGCTAAGTTGAGGGAGCTTAAGGAGCAGCTCCAGGATTGGTTAGCTAAGGGGTTTATTAGACCGAGTGTGTCACCTTGGGGTGCTCCTGTTCTCTTCGTGAAGAAGAAGGATGGGTCGATGCGCATGTGTATTGATTATCGGCAGCTGAATAGGGTGACAGTGAAGAATAGGTATCCGATGTCGAGGATTGATGACTTGTTTGACCAGCTTCAGGGTTCAGTCATGTTTTTGAAGATTGATTTGAGGTCCGGCTACCATCATTTGAGGATTAGGGCGGAGGACATCCCTAAGACAGCGTTCAGGACACGTTATGGCCATTACGAGTTCCTGGTGATGTCTTTTGGGTTGACTAATGCCCCCGCAGCCTTTATGAACTTGATGCACAGGGTTCTTGACCCGTATTTGGACTAATTTTTGATAGTTTTTATAGACGACATCTTGGTATACTCGCGTAGTAGAGATGAGCATGAGCAACACTTGAGGGTTATACTCCAGACTTTGAGAAATCATCGGCTTTATGCCTAGTTCTCAAAGTGCGAGTTTTGGCTTGAGTCAGTTGCATTCCTAGGGCACGTGGTGTCTAAGGATGGGATTAGGGTTGATCCGGGAAAGATTTTAGCGGTTTGTGAGTGGCCTAGACCTACTACTATTACTGAGGTTCGCAATTTTATTAGGTTAGCAGCTTACTACAGACGCTTCGTTCAGGGATTTTCTTCCATAGAAGCACCCTTGACTATGCTGACTTGGAAGGATATCCCATTTCAGTGGTTGGATCAGTGCGAGGATAGCTTTCAGAGGCTTAAGGCCTTATTGACTTCAGCTCCAGTTTTGACTTTGCCGATTGAGGGTCATAGCTTCTCCGTGTATTATGATGCTTCTGGGTTTGGTCTTGGTGTGTGTTGATATAGCAGGGTCGAGTAATAACATATGTGTCGAGGCAACTGAAGGTTCACGAGCGCAACTACCCCACTCATGACTTAGAGTTGGCAGCGGTAATTTTCGCGCTCAAGATCTTGAGGCATTACCTATATGGAGTTCAATGTGAGATCCACACTGATCACCGTAGTCTTCAGTATATCACGAGTCAGCGAGAGTTGAACTCAAGACAGAGGAGATGGGTCGAGTTACTGAAGGTCTATGACTTCACTATTCTGTATCATCCGGGTAAGGCAAACGTGGTAGCAGATGCCTTGAGTCGGAAGACAGTGAGTATGGGTAGCCTAGCTTTTCTTTTAGTTTCAGAGCAACCGTTGGCCTTGGACATCCAGTCTTTGGCTAACCGTTTGGCTAGGCTTGACTTGTCGGATCCTAGCAGAGTTCTCGCCAGTGTTGAGGTTCGTTCTACTTTGATTGATCAGATTCAGATTCGTCAGTTTGAGGATCAGAAGTTGTGTGGAGTGGTATGAAGTGAGATATAACGGATTTCGTATCTCGGTGTTTAAACTATCAGCAGGTTAATTTCAAGCACATGAGACCTGGTGGTTTGATGCAGCGACTTCCCATTCCTGAGTGGAAGTGAGAAGGGATATCTATGGACTTCATTGTTGGTTTGCCTCGTACTTCTCATAAGTTTGATTCCATATGGGTGATTGTTGATAGGCTGACTAAGTCAGCACATTTCTTGCCGGTTCAGACTTCTTATGGTGCAGAGAGGTTAGCTCAGATCTACCTTCGTGAGATTGTTCGGTTGCATTGGGTCCCAGCTTCTATCATTTCAGACCATGACACTCAGTTTACATCTCAGTTCTGGAGGGCTATTCAACGAGATTTGGGTATAGAGGTTCATCTTAGTACCGCTTACCACCCTCATACAGATGGCCAGTCCAAAAGGACCATTCAGGTCCTGGAGGACATGCTTCAGGCCTGTGTTCTTGACTTTGGGTGTTCCTGGGATCAGTTTGTTCCCTTGGCAGAGTTTGCTTATAATAACAGTTTCCATTTGAGTATTGGCATGGCACCTTTTGAGGCTTTGTATGGAAGGCGTTGCAGATCACCGGTTGGTTGGTTTGATGGTTTTGATTCAAGGCCACAGAGTACAGATTTGCTTCGAGATTCCTTAGATCAGGTCCGAGCGATTCAGGACAGACTTTGAGTAGCTCAGAGTAGGCAAAAGAGTTATGCTAATCGTAGGCTTCGTGCCTTGGAGTTTAGTGTCAGTGACTTGGTGTTTCTCCGTGTATCGCCCATGAAGGGCGTGATGAGATTTGGTAGGCAGGGCAAGCTTAGCCCCAGGTACATTGGGCCGTTTGAGATTCTTCAGAGGGTTGGTAGTGTTGCCTATCAGCTAGCCTTGCCTCCGATGTTTTCAGCTATACATTCTGTATTTCATGTTTCGATGTTGCATTAGTATGTCCCAGACGAGTCTCATGTGTTACAGTGGGATTCAGTTCAGTTGGGTGAGGGTTTAGCCTTTGTTGAGGAGCCGGCAACTATTTTGTCAAGATATGTCAGGAGATTGAGGTCTCGAGAGATCCCAGTTGTTAAGGTTCAATGGAGGCACCGTCCAGTCAAGGAGGCTACCTGGGAGACTGAGAGAGATATGCGAGCCCAGTATCCGCAGTTGTTTGAGCCTTCAAGTACCCCCTTGACCTTGACTTTCGAGGACAAAAGTCCTTTTTAGTAGTGGATGATGTAATGACTCTTCCGGTCATTTCCACGTATATGTTTTCCTTTTACTGTTAGGGCTTGTTTGTAGTGGCCCCAAGTCATTTAAGGCTTGTCGGGTTCGGTAGTTCGGTGCCGGGGCCATTTGTTTGGTCGTATGATAAGTTTTGAAGTTAAGCAAGTCGGCAAAAGTTATCGTAAGTTTCTTTAAAAAAATTTCTGAACTTTGGGTAAAATGTCTCAGAGCTTTTCTATAAATATATAAAGAGTTAGAAGTCCCCCGAAATACCAAATCTAAGGTCTATGAGTCTAGTTTCCAATGCATAAAAGCTCACGTCCAACTGATCTCGGAGTAAAAAGTTATGACTGTTTTACCATTGACTGTTTGGCAGAAACTGGGTCGCGAACCGGGTCGGGTCAAAATCGATTTAAAGCCTCCACTTCACATTTTAAAATGCCATTTCAGTTCTGAAACAGTGAGAAAACATAAGGGAGGGTTCCAAGAGAGTTCTTGAGTGATCAAGGTGCAATTTTGGTGATTTCTATCGCTAAAGTTTGCCCTCGTGCCCAGAAACGCGACCTCTACGCGTGGCAGCCATTTTCCCCTTCGATAAACCAAGTTTGGAGTTGGTTTCAAAAGATAGGAATTGGTATTTCTTGGTGTTTATTCAAGCTTTACACTTGGTTTGCTAAGGTAACCATCTCGGGGCTCTTTTATGATCGTTTTTATGAAGTTCTACGGACGTTTCGTCAAGTTATGATTCTTTTGGGAAATCTGCCAATTTAAGCTTAATTATGAACTATTTATAGGTGAGTATAAGCTGTATATATATAGTGTTTGTGAAGCTTAGAAAGTAAGGAACAATTTTCGTGAAGGAACTACGGGTATTCGGACGTTCGTTGGAGGGTATTTTTGTCATTTTGGAGCTTCTTGGAGTGGTTCGAGCTTGGACATCGTCGTCCTAGCAGCTTGTTGTCGGACGACAGGTAGGTTATGGTTTAAACTCCCTAGACTTAGCATATATCGGATAAAATTGTACTAGCTGGCATCCTTGGGTTGGATTATTAGGTTGGTACCACAGACCTTGACCGCTTTATTCATGTCTGCCTACTTTTGTTCCTCCGATGCTTGTAGTACTTGCCGATATATTTTATTTACCCTTATGGTCCTGTGAGGCCTTGTTCACTCTGGAAAATAGAAGGTGGGATATTGGGAATGTTCGTGAGTCTCGGGCATAGAATTATCCTTCTAGGCTGGTTATGCTTGCTGAGTAGCTATGGGCCTGTGCAGGGTCGATAGGTTGATTGTGAGCTGCTGGACAGCTATTGTGTTTGATCATACCATTTTCATGCATATAAAGAGGTTTTATCTATGTTTTACTACGATTTTGGCTTCGGGCCTACTGGCACTATTTTCTAAACCTTGCATGGCCCCGGGGGCCCATTTTTGATGGAAATGAATTGAAAATGGTTTGATTTAACTTGTAAATATTCTTGGGTAAAAGAAGGTAAAATTATGATTTATATCACTAGTTTTACGATTAACGCTAGACTCGGCAGGGTCGGGGTGCTAGTTGAGTTTTCTTTCTACTTGAGATAATTTTAGCCTCGATCGGACCGAGCACCTGAGATGACTTTCTACTGTTTAGACCCGGTTATGCCCGGGCACCCTTGGAGGGGTTTTTGAGATATTTTCCCACTACTTTAGTCCTGGACAGTGTCTGGGCATGCATATTCGAGACTGGGTCTCTATCTTGAACCCGGACTTGCTTCTGTATGATATGTTTTGATACTGAGATTTAGTATGGGGTCAGGGACCTCCATGGACCTTGCCATCCGGGCCTGGGGCTTCAGGCTGCGTATGCCGGAGAAAGGGTATACGGTGGAGTAGAGGTATACGGGCAGTGTCCTTCCATGGAACCTACCTGCTGGGCCGGATCGGCACCGGAGGAGGTACATACAGAGATACCATTTCACTTAAGATGTTCATGCATCATATCATTCATTGTTTGAGGCTCCACCCTTGTTTGTTGTTTGTTGATTGTACGCTCTGGTAGTATGGGATGCTGGAGGATTTGTTTTCACTTGTTTGTGTTCCTCGATTGTATGGGCGGCCGGGGGACTGTAGGTAGACTCTTGCTATTTACTTACAGAATTGTTCCCTGTTATGGTTAAGTATGAAATTGGTTACTGCTAGACTGTTAGTTTCTGGATTTGAGATTGATATGATTAGTTGAGTTTGATTCCTGTCTCTGAGCATGCCTATCATTACTCTTTCCCTCTTCCTCTTACACTTGAGGTTACCGGTATACCGCCCATTTCGTAAACTTATTATGTATACACTGTTATTGCAAGGACCCCAGGTGCATTGTTTCTTACTTTCCCCTGTGCCTATGGTGTATATATTCGGCTTGCTGGCCTCACATGTGGTTCTGTTGATTTCCCTCTGGGCTAGTTCCTGTGTACCTTTCGTTGATTTCTGTGACTACTTGCTTCTATTCTGTCGGTTACTATGCTTTTATCTTATATGTGCCCAGTCGGCCTATGATACCTACTGGGTACCTTATACTTCGCATTTGGTGCTCACCCTACCCCCTGCATCTTTTGGTGCAGATCCTAGCGTGGGCCATCACCGTTAGATCGTTATGATTCGTGCTTGGAGATCTATTGGGGACTACTTCAGACTGAGGGTGAGCTCTTGGCGATCGGAGCTTAGCTTTAGTTTATCTTTTTCTTTATGTACTCTATTACCATTCAGAGACATCTGTATGTATTGTTTTGGATCATTTGCACTCCATGTATGTAGTTCTGGCTCTATACTATGATACCAGGTCTTGGGGTTTGTTTAGTTTCCGCATATGTATATATATATTACTGTTATCTATTCTCTTCATCTTGTTCCCTTACTTTTGCTTATTAAATTATTCTTCCATTTATTTGTTAGATAGTAGCCCATTACTAACTGTCCTGGGCTACGGGGATTGGTTCTCCTACTGGGGGTATTTTAGGAGACATCATGACCGAGAAATTGGGCCGTGACAAGTATTTAGCACCGAGCGATGAGGGTTTTAGATAACCCAAGTCCAAAACTATGTTGCCACCGTAGGTTGCCCTCCGTGGCTTATGACAGGATCCTTATGAACATGGTTCTAACTTTGGCCGGTTAGGACAACCTTTTTCAGTGTGGTTGAATGACACTGGCTCCATGTATCTCCGCATGGTTTATGTCGATTAAGAGAAACTCCCACATTATTATTTTCAAGCTATGACGTTATATGATATCATACCTGGAATTTTAACCGTACTTCATGTTTTATGTCTTATATATTGATAATCCTCTTATGTTATTTCTTTATGAAAAGGTTCACTTTAAGTATGTTTTTATCATGATCATGCATCTCTCACATATTTGGTACATTCCATAGTATTGACGCATATCTTGTGCTGCATCCTTTGATGATGCAGATTCAGGTGTCCCTTCTCGGACCCATGGCTAGAGCTTGCAGGCCATTCTCTATCAGCTATTGGTGAGTCCTCTTAGGTCGAGGACTAGTTATGTTCTTAGTCTATGTTAGTTACTTACGTTCGTACTTTGAGTTAGCTAGGGTCTTGTCCTAGCAACTCCTTATGTCATGTATAGAGGCTTTTCAGACATAGAAGATATTTGGGTCTTCTTCAAATTATGTTCTTTTGATTTCATCTTATGGATTGAGTTATCTATTTTGTATTATGCTTCCGCTATGCTTACTATTATACCTGAGTTATACTATGACCAAGGGTTAACTTGGGAAACTTGTGGTCCTAGGTCTCGTGTTATGCCCGGGGGTAACCTCGGGGCATGACAAACTTGGTATCAGAGCCTCAGGTTCAAGAGTCCTAGGATGTCTGAAAGCCGCATCGAGTAGAGTCTCCTTCATGTGTGTGAAACACGCCACACATATGATAGAAAAGCTATGAGATGTCTTAGAAAACTTCACTTCTTTCATGATCATATCGTGTGATAGAGCTTAACTCTAATGTTCTTTTAATCCTTACCTTGTACATTTCAGATTATGCCTCAATGTGATGTGCCTCACCGAGCCGCTCGAAATGCCGCTCCTCCAGTTCCATCCCTCGAGGTCACGAATGAAGACTTTAGGAACGCCATCCATTTGCTAGCCCAGACCTTGGCCGCTCAGGCCAATCAACAGGCTCCTACCCTCATCCACCCTCAAGGTGGGGTAGCGGCCCGAGTTCGTGATTTTATCCGTATGAACCCGCTGAAGTTTTGGAGTTTGAAAGTGAATGAGGATCCTCTAAATTTTATTGATGAAATGAAAAAAATCTTTGAGGTGATGCAAGTAGTTGGGGTTGGTGGTGTTGAGTTGGCATCCTATCAACTCAAGGATATGGCTAATATCTGGTTCATGTAATGGAAGGAAGCTAGAGCTAGGGATGAGGTCCCTATGACTTAGGAGTGTTTTGAGAGAGCCTTCCTTGACCGGTTCTTAAGCCGAGAGTTGAGGCAAGCGAAGACTGAGGAGTTTGTGAACTTGAGATAGGGATCTATGACTGTTCAGGAGTACAGTTTGAAGTTCACTCAGTAGTCTAGGTATGCCCTCTCTATGGTAGCGGATCCGCATGACCAGATGAGCAAGTTTATCTATGGGGTTTCATATTTGGCTAATAAGGAGTGTAGGTCTGCTATGCTATTGAGTGATATGAACATTTCCAGACTCATGACCCATGCTCACCAGATCGAGGGAGATATGCTTAGGGAGATGGCTAGGGTGAAAAAGAGGGCTATATTCGAGAGTTCAGATTTTGGTCATCAGAGGTCCGGTGGCGAGGATCGCTCCTCGTTCCAGAAAAAGTCATCAGGACCCATTTATTCTTCTGCTAGTGCTCCTACCCAGGCCCATAGGCCCCATCATAATCTGACTGGTAGAGGTTTTGGTTCCTATTCACAGTCTCAAGGGAGTGTTGCTAAGGGATTTTCCCACCCCATTTGCAGCAAGTGAAGGAAGACTCACCTGAGAGAGTGTTATTTGGGCACAGGTGCATGCTTTGGGTGTGGACAGGTTGGACACATGATTAGAGACTGCCCTTCAGCTAAGAAAGTGTAGGAAGGTAGTAGGGCTAAGTCTGCTCCAGCAGCTCCAGGAGGTCGACCAGCCCAGCAGGCACAACTTCTAGTTCTGGTGGTCAGCGCTAGAACTGCCTTTATGCTATATCCTCTTATCAGGACCAGGAGGGTTCCCCAGATGTTGTCACTGGTATGTTGAAAGTCTTCTCTTTCGATGTGTATGTTTTGTTGGACACCGGTGCCTCCTTATCTTTTGTGACCCCTTATGTAGCATGCAAATTCAAAGTATGTCCTAAATTGCTTTTAGAACCTTTTTGTGTTTCTACTCCTGTTGGTGAGTCAGTCTTAGCCAAAGGAATCTATCGAAATTGACCTATCTCAGTCCTTCATAGATTCACTTCAACGGATTTAGTGGAGTTAGAGATGACAGATTTTGATGTTATTCTTGGTATGGATTGGATACATGCTTGTTATGCTTCTGTTGATTGTCGTACTCGGGTTGTCAGTTTCAAGTTTCCAAATGAACCCGTCTTAGAATGGCAAGGTAGTCCCCCATCCTCGAAAGGTCATTTCATATCTTATCTTAAGGCTAGGAAGATGATTTCAAAAGGGTATATTTATCATATAGTTCGAGTTGTGGACATGGAGTCTGAAACCCCATCCCTTCAGTCTGTTCCTATTGTAAATGAATTCCTAGAAGTGTTCCCCAAGGATTAACTTGGAGTCCCTCCCGAGCGGGAAATCGACTTTGGGATAGATCTTCTTCTAGATACGAACCCTATATCTATCCCTTCCTATAGAATGGCCCCTGCATAACTTAAGGAGCTAAAGGATTAGTTAAAGGATCTTCTTGATAAGGGTTTCATCAGGCCTAGCATTTCTCCATAGGGTACTCCCATCTTATTCGTGCGAAAAAAAATGGTTCCCTCAGAATGTGTATTGACTACCGTCAGTTGAACAAGGTCACAATCAAGAATAACTATCCCATTCCTAGGATTGACGACTTGTTCGATCAACTTTAAGGTGCTAGTTTCTTCTCTAAGATTGACCTTAGATTTGGTTATCATCATCTTTGTGTTAGAGAGTGTGATATTATGAAGACAGCCTTCAGGACTCGATATGGTCATTATGAATTTGTTGTGATGTCTTTTGGTCTAACAAATGCTCCTGCAGCTTTTATGGATTTGATGAACCGTGTGTTCAAGCAGTATTTGGATATGTTTGTGATTGTTTTCATTGATGATATCCTTATCTACTCTCGAAGTGAGGAGGAGCATGCGGACCATTTGAGAGTTGTGTTGCAAACTCTCAAGGACCAGCAGTTATTTGCTAAGTTTAGCACGTGTGAGTTTTGGATGCAGTCTGTTACTTTTCTGGGTCATATTATGACTAAAGATGGTATGCGGGTTGATTCTCAAAAGATAGAGACAGTAAAGAACTGGCCTAGACCCACTTCCCAGTCTGATATTGGAAGATTTTTGGGTTTGGCTAGCTACTACAGGGTTTGTGGAAGGATTTTCTTCCATTTCTGCCCCTTTGACCCGATTGACTCAGAAGAAGGTAAAGTTCCAGTGGCCTGATCTATGTGAGAAGAACTTTCAGGAATTGAAGACTAGATTGACCATAGCTCCAGTGTTAGCTCTACCCGAGGGCCTAGATGATTTTGTTGTGTATTGCGATGCTTCTAGGATTGGTTTGGGTTGTGTTTTGATGCAGCGTGGTAAAGTGATTGCTTATACTTTGAGACAGCTTAAGACTCATGAGAAGAACTACCCTACTCATGATCTTGAGTTGGCAGCCGTGGTCTTTGCTTTGAAGATTTGGAGACATTACTTGTATAGGGTGCATGTGGATGTATTCACCAATCATAAGAGTCTTCAGTATGTGTTCACTCAGAAAGAATTGAATTTGCGACAAAGGAGATGGCTTGAGCTCCTTAAGGATTATGACATGAGTGTGCTTTACCATCCGGGTAAGACCAATGTTGTGGCGGATGCACTTAGTAGATTATTGATGGGTAGTGTGTCTTTAGTCGAAGAAGGCAAGAAGGAACTAGTTAAGGAGGTTCATAGGCTAGCTCGGTTGGGAGTTCTCCTTATGGACTCGACAGAAGGTTGTGTTATTGTTCATAATGGTTCCGAATCATCCTTGGTAGCAGAAGTGAAGGCAAAGAAAGACAGTGATCCCATTTTACTTCAGATTAAGGGTGTAGTCCATCAGCAAAGGGTTGAGGTTTTCTCCCAAGAGGGAGATGGTGTACTTTGTTATCAGGGTCGACTATGTGTGCCAGATATAGGTGGGTTGCGCTAGCAGATTTTGACTGAGGCTCATAGTTCCAGATATTCCATCCAGCCTGGTGCCACCAAGATGTACCGTGATTTACGGGAAGTCTATTGGTGGAATGGTATGAAGAGGGACATAACTGATTTTGTGGCTAAGTGTCCCAACTGTTAGCAAGTGAAGGTAGAGCACCAGCGGCGGGTGGCATGATTCAGGATATTGACCTTCCCACTTGGAAATAGGAAGCGATCAATATGGACTTCATTACAGGTTTGCCTCGTACTCGAAGGCAACAAGATTCGATTTGGGTGATTGTCGATCGGATGACTAAATCATCCCATTTCTTGGCCGTTAAGACTATGGATTCAGCAGATGATTATGCCAGCCTATACATCTGGGAGATAGTTCATTTGCATGGTGTTCCTTTGCCCATCATTTCAGAGAGGGGTACTCAGTTTACTTCTCAGTTTTGGAGATCATTTCAGAGAGGTCTTGGTACTCAGGTGAAGCTTAGCACAACTTTTCACCCTCAGACAGACGGCCATGAAGAGCATACTATTCAGACCTTGGAGAATATGTTTAGAGCTTGTGTGATTGATTTCAAAGGTAATTGGGATGATCACTTACCTCTTATCGAGTTTGCCTACAACAACATCTTTCACTCTAGCATCCAGATGGCTCCTTATGAGGCACTTTATGGCCAAAGATGTAGATCTCCTATTGGTTGGTTTGAGGTAGGTAAGGCAGCTCTGATCAGCCCAGATTCAGTTCATGAGACTATGGAGAAGGTTCAACTCATTAGGCAAAGGTTGAAGACCACTCAAAGTTGACAAAAATCTTATGCTGATGTGAGAAGGAGGGAGTTAGAGTTCGAAGTCAATAATTGGGTGTTTCTGAAAGTGTCACCCATGAAGGGTGTGATGAGATTTGGCAAGAAAGGGAAGCTCAGTCCCTATTTTGTAGGTCCCTAACGGATTTTAAGAAGAATTGGTAGTGTTGCTTATGAGTTGGATTTGCCAACAGAGTTAGAAGCGGTTGATCCAGTCTTCCATGTTTCCTTGTTGAAGAAATGTATTGGTTATCCAGACTTGATTATTCCTTTGGAGGATGTGGGTGTGAAGGATAGTCTCACTTATGAGGAGGTTCCCATGGAGATCCTTGATCGTCAGTTTTGGAGGTTGAGGAATAAAGAAGTCACTTCGGTAAAAGTTCTTTGGAGAAATCATCTTGTTGAGGGAGCTACTTAGGAAGCGAAAGAGGCCATGAAGGCCAAATATCCCCATCTCTTTCCTTCCGATTCAGTTCCAGCTTGAGGTACTAGTTTCCTCCTTAGTATGTTTCTCTGACCCTATTCCATCAGTCCCTCTCATGATCCTAGCATGCATTCATGTTTTCGAAGTTTGTTCACGCATGTTTTAAGTTGAAAAGTTCAGTTTTCATGTTTACTCCTTGATTTCCATGCTTGTTTGCTAGTTGGGCTATTTTCCTCTTCAGTTTTCCCTCGTTTAGTCTTCATTCAAGGATGAATAATCCCAAGAGGGAGATATTGTAACACCTCAGAAATCGAACCAGCTATCTAAGTTTGAAACTCAAAAAAATTTCATGTTTCCAGGAATGACGGGTCCAAACAACGGACCGTGGTTTGAACCACGAGTCATGGAATGGAACCGTGGTTTTCTTCTATTGATTCAGCCGCTGGTCTGGAACCACGAGTTGGTTCTACGGACCGTTGTTTGGACTATGAATCCATCCTATCAACTCATGGAACCAGATCAGAGGGTTTACAAGTCCCTCAAGTTTCACGACTCGATTATACGGCCCATCATTTGAATGACAGACCGTTGTTTTGAGTCGTGGTTTGACCTGAGACCAGCTAAGTCCCCTGGATCCAAGAGTCCTAATGACGACCCGTCATCCATTCTATGGGTCCATCCTGTTGACCTGTAGAAAGTCCTTCTGCAGCTTGAATTGTTGGCCAGGAACACCGAGTTGGAACCACGGGTCATGATTCAAATGACGACCCGTAGAACCGACCCATGATTCTTGAAGCCTACCCATTTTCCATCCTTTTCTTGATTATGTGCCAGGGGTATTTTGGTTACTTTCCACCCTTTTAAATCTTAAGTGAGGTCGTTTTGGCCATTTCTAGCATGATTCTTAGCCCTATTAGCCTAAGTCTCTCCTCATTACCTCATTCTTCTCCCAAAAAGGAAAAGTTCTTCTCTCAAGCTCCAAGTTCAAGTCTCCTAAGTCTTTTCAATTCAAGTGGGTTAGCTTCAATCAAGGTATGTGGGTATTCAACAATGGGTTCCTTTCACCCTTGTGCCCAAAATCCCAAATTTCAAATTGTGATTTCATGAACTTTCAAATTAGGGTTTTTAGCCAATTCTTATGGGTTTTGCTATAAATTGCCTTCTCATGATTTTATTATGAAATTCTATTAAATTGCATGATTTTGCATGGGTTTTTACATATGAACTCCTATTTCATGAATTGAAGGTTAATTATGGTGAATCCTACATGCATGAAGTGATTTAAGAAAATTGGGGAAAATGATAACATGATTTCATGAATTTCAAGCAAGTGCATGCCTAGTTCCTATGCTTTATGAAATTATATGTTATTATGAAATTGAACTAAGGCCATGAAAGTTTTCAAGTTATGAACTATAATGAAATGCAAGACACCCGATGTGCCATCAATGCTCATGAATTATTTTCTAAACCAAGATTCATCAGTAGTATGAAGATCCAGGGTATCAACATGTTTATGAACAAGCTTGACATCTAGATATGTCACATGAATGTGAGCCGTATGTCATATGTTTTGGGAGTAGTATTTAGCACCGAGCGATGAGGGTTCTAGATAACTCAACTCCAAAACTATGTTGCCACCATAGGTTGCCCTCCGTAGCTTATGACAAGATATTTATGAACATGGTTCTAACTTTGGCCGGTTAGGACAACCTTTTTCAGTGTGGGTGAATGACACTGGACTCCATGTAGCTCAGCATAGTTTATGTCAGTTAAGAGAAACTCTCACATGATTATTTTCAAGCTATGAAGTTATATGATATCATACCTTGAATTTTAACCGTACTTCATGTTTTATGTCTTACATCTTGATAATCCTCTTATGTTATTTCTTTATGAAAAGGTTCACTTCAAGTATGTTTTTATCATGATCATGCATCTCTCACGTATTCGGTACATTCCATAGTACTGACGCATATCTTGCGCTGCATCCTTTGTTGATGCCGATTCAGGTGTCCCTTCTCAGACCCGTGGCTAGAGCTTTCATGCCACTCTCTGTCAGTAGTTGGTGAGTCCTCTTAGGTCGAGGACTAGTTATGTTCTTAGTCTGTGTTAGTTACTTACGTTCGTACTTTGAGTTAGCTAGAGTCTTGTCCTAGCAACTCCTTATGTCATGTATAGAGGCTTTTCAAACATAGACGATATTCGAGTCTTCTTCAAATCATGTTCTTTTGATTTCATCTTATGGATTGAGTTATCTATTTCGTATTATGCTTCTGCTATGCTTACTGTTATACTTGAGTTATGCTATGACCAAGGGTTAGCTTGCGGCACTTATGGTCCCAGGTCCCGTGTTATGCCCAGAGTGTAGCCTCGGGGCGTGACATCTGAGAACCACAGAAACTTCCCTGACAGCGATGCCTCTTACCACTACCTCCATAAGCCTCATGACATAACCCTTCTGTATCCCAAGCATGATCAACCACCTGAAGAAATGTAGTCACAACTGTCACCAAGTCCTCTATCTCCAATCAGAGCGGTGAAATCAATCCTCCAACAAAACTCTGAACTCTCTCAAACTCTATAGGCACAGTCCTAGAAGTGCGCCTAACCACCTCATCAAACCTTGCCTAAAACTACAAAACTGGCATACAACCCTGCTGGAGAATGGGAACCTCAAACCTAACTATAGCACCTTTTGAAGAACTGGGTACTGCTCCTACCTAGGGTATTGATACACCCTCTGGAAGACTCGGAGTCCTAGCCACGATATCCAAAAGAACTGGGGTAGCCATATATCATACCGGAGGCTGGGCTGGCCCCAAACACCCTAGTTGATATGGTAAGCTCTCACTCTGAAATCTTGGCGCTGGCAGAAATACTGAAGAAACAGGCACAGAAGCCTCATAGTCACCTGCTTTAATACACATCCTGGGCATCTAAGAGAGAGAGAGGAATGGAACAAATAAAGTTAGAAGTCGATAGAATCAGGAACGCATGATAAGGAGCTAAGAATAGGGTACCTTTCCTAATAATGTCCTGTAGCCTTACACAGATAGGATACGAACTTTATCGTACTGATCCACGAGACTCTACTTAGACACCTCCCTTGTACCAATGACACCGGTGAACCTAGAGCTTTGATACCAAGCTGTCATGAACCAATTTCTCAGGTTATGATGGCACCTAAAACTCCCCCCAAAGTAGGCGAACCAATTCACATAGCCCAGAACAGTTAGTAATGGTTTACTCCCTAAGAAAACTCACACAATAAGCAAAAATAAGCAGAAGCAGATAAAATAGAACACCACAAAAGAAAACAACCTACATATATACAAAAAGAAATTAAACCAACCCACAACCTATTATCGATAGTATAGGAGACTCTAATAGAATACAAAGTACTAGAGATAACAAAATCGTATATACAAATCTCTCCGAATAAACAAAGAGTATCAGTGCCAAAAGATGAGATATGGTCAAGCTCTGATTGCCAAGAGCTCACCCTAGTCTAGGATATATAAAAGCTTTACGAATATCCACATGATCAACGGCAAAAGATCACACTAGGATTAGCACCAAAAAGATGCAGAGGTATAGTATGAGCACCACTTACAAAGCAACAGGTACCCAGTAGGCATCATAGGCCGGCTGAGTGCATATAAGATATAAAAGCAGTAAATAGCAGAATGAGAGAAGGTAGTCACAAAAGCAAACAGAGAATAGTACACGAAAACTAGAACAAATAGAATACAAGGATAAAACAACCAAACTAAGCTAGCCACAAGGGATATATATATATATATATATATGTATATATATATATGTATATATATCACAGAACACAAGTGAAGGAAAGGAAACGCACCTAGGGTCCTTTCAACAACAATATATATATATAAAGAGAGAGTTTAAGAATAAGGGTGGTATACCGATAACCTCAATAAGAGAAAAGGAAGAAAAGGCAAGTAGACATACTCATGCTTGAAACAATACTATTTATGAAGTCATGCTAACAACACCACTCTAAAGATAAGAAAAATAAGAAAGCAAGCTCACAAGTCAACCCTTGGATAGAACAAGCTATACCACACATAACCGGAAGGCCACTAATCAGTTCCACAATGAGATAGAACTCGCTAACCCAACAATGATCAAAGTTTGTATAACCAGAACCCCAACAAGATATAATCCACTAATCCACCAATAATTTGAAGCCTCTAACAAGTACTATGATAAAATAGCAGTAATATAATCTACCTACAGTTCTAATAGGCGTCCGAGTCTAAATCAGTGAATGTAATCTCAAAACCCTAATAAAGGGTGCCTAGAGTGTATTCGGGTCTAAATTCATGGTAAAAAAATCTCTACTGGTACGGCTAAGTTGAGACTAGTATAAGTGTGAAAATCAATGATAAAATCATCATAATATCCCTTTTACTATAAGAAGATCCATTAAATTAGTTCCAAATCCCTTTTATAATCATATATACTTGAAACGGGCCCTAGGGCCATGTAAAGTTTCGAAAACTGGTGATAGTAGTCCCGCAGCCAAAGTAGTAGTAAAATAATACAGAAAATCCTTTGCATGAATGATATCATCGAAAACAAACAATAGCCCAATGGCTCACAAATAACCTATCGGCCTTGCACAGGCTCAAACAGCTCTATAACATAGATATCCAACCTAAAATCACAACTCGATGTCTGAAACTCGTGGAAATTCCCAAATATCCCACCATTTATGGTCCAAAGTCATATACAAAAGCCACACGAGGCCACCAGGGTAATATTAGAGAATTAGATCGAATACTATAATCAACGTAAGAAATAATACAGACAAAAGAGACAGACAAGGTTTGGGGTGCCAACCTAGAATACCCAACCCAAGGATGCTAATTAATATAGTTATAGCCTATATACGAAAAGTCTAAGGTAGGGAAGATCGTAACCTACTTGTCGTCTGATGGCTAGCTGCTGAAACAGTGTCATCCAAGCTCAAACTGCTACGAGAAGCTCTGAATCGCGAACAAACTATCAAAATAAGATACTACTCATCAAGATGAAGCCAATGGTACCTATAATGCTAAATGTATAACCGAGTTAAAATTCAGGTCACAAGTGGGCCTGTGGGCCCCGCAACCCAAAGACAAAAATGGAAAATACCACAAGAATCCCAGCATTGCCAAGAGAACATGCTCCAAATTTGAGAAGAAATACACCAACACAAGGGTTAAAAACAGCACAAAAATAAAAAAAAATTAAAGAGGGAGAAGCAAGAAGGAAAACCAGAATTAAACAAGGAACTTACCGAATTAGAAGCCAACAAACGATCATGAACAGAAAATATATAAGCCTCCAAGCTTTAGGAATATCAGGGGTGAAAATAGAGGTTTTTGGTTTAATTTTAATAGAGGGACGATTTTGGGTGAAGGGAAAATGAAAGAAGAAGAAGAAGAAGAAGAAGAAGAAGAAGAAGAAGAAGAAGAAGAAGAAGAGGAAGAGAAATTGCCAGCTATATATGCTGCCAACGCCTTGGAGAAGGGGCGGACATGTGGGTGCAGACGCGCTGGCACCGAGACGGGTGGGCAAGCACAGGGGCACTGGCATACCAAGGCAGGTGGCAATGCAGGCGCGGCACATAGGTAAAGGTGCACAGGCGCAGGTGCGGCCCAAGCGCACGCTGCAGCACCGCACTAGCAACAAGCAACAGCAATAGCCAACTAAGGAGATTTTTAATGAATGGACCTCTAGGAAAACATCCGGGGCCAGAAATGGCATTTTAGACTCAACAGAATCAATGAAAATCCAAACAGAGGTCGATTTAACAAAAAGTGGGCCCCGCACCCAAAACCAACCTTTAGGCCAACTAAAACCAAAATGGAACCTAAGGCCAAAATTGAGTCCAGAAGCCTTCGGACCCGAGCCAATGGTCCCTCTAGCCTAAAATTGACATTCTAAAGCTAACAGTGTTTACAAAATTTCTACCTGAGGCCGTCTTCACTTAATGTTGACCAAACTCAACCTTCCAAACCCAACTGGCCTGAAAACACAAAAAGAGAAATAATTTCAAACTAAAAGCTCGCGGATCCTATCACGACCCAACTCACCATGAGTGGAACCCACCTGAAAACCCTGGATGAGCGAACCCAACACTTAACCATTCTAACAGCTCAAAACCAGTTTGTCATAAAATAAACTATCATTCACAATCTCAAAACAATAACATAATAAGAATCTGCGGAAAACCTCCCTAGAACCTAAAAGTCACCGTACCAAAACATTCTACCAACCATCTATAATAGGAATGCAACCCTAAATAAACAAGAGTTTAATCCCGAAACAAATGGGCTACAACAAAATGAAGAAGACAAGGTAGCTCGATCGAAACAGCTCACCCTTGAAATTTGAAATCGCTGGGAATACAAGTGAGGTCGCGTATCAGCCGCCAAAAGATTGCCTGTACTCACAAAAAGAAAAGCAAGTGAAGAATTAGTACACGACCACCGTGTACTTGTAGGATCATCGGCCAGCTCCAATAAACAAGATATGAACAGTAAATCAAAGTTGAGTAAAGTGAAGTAAACATGTAATACAAGTCAACAATATAACTAGACTACAAGTCTCTTCCTTAAACTATCAACCACAATTAACCAATTAACCACCACTGACAATACCAGCAACAATAAGCATAAATCCATTTCACATAACCCAAACCCACCAAGGATCCGTAAGACACCCCCTATGTGGTTAACATGCAACCCCGGCCTACACTAAGACCAACCAAACAATTAAATATAATCACCAGGCCTCTCATGGACCAAATGCAATAATCACAATTAAAGAATACAACCAAATCCACTCATGGAACCGTCGATAGAATACAATCAATAAAAGTCAATCAAACCCATACTAGGCGTGGTACCTGAGATAACCATTATCAAACATGTACCAGGCATGGTATCCGAGCCAATCGATAAGTATCTCGTACCAGGCGTGGTACCCGATCCAACCAATATGTATCCTATACCAGGTGTGGTATCCGAGCCAACCTAATGTCACACAAAATTGAACAGTCAACAAACAATGACAAAAGCACACTTGAATAACAACAAGCAACAACTAAGTTCATTTCACAAGACTGGTAACCGGACGATTAGACATTCATAATCCCTTTTCTAAGAATACAAACTCACACAATAATAAGAGATAATACATGAACACATATTGCATATTAGGAAAATAATAACTATCACCTACCTTGAATTACTCAAAAGCTCTACTAAATCGGAGCTTTCCCATTTTCCGAAGCCTTTGCTTGTTCTTGGTCCAAAAATGATTATAAGATACTAAAGTCTGTCTACATGGCCTAATAGTTACCCAGATTATACAAAATGCCAATCTCCAGGCTAAACTATGATCATTCCACCCATTCTCGGGCTTTCCACCATTAAATCACCTAAGTCTATCATGTTTATGGACTAATTTAGAGAATTATGGTTGATTGATCATAACCCAACAATAATATTCAAGACCCAAGAACCTTTACGCCTTAGAATCCCCTTCTTCCCTGGATTCTATCATTCCTAGGTCAACCCTAACCTTCCCTCAAGCCCAAACTAGCAACTTTACTATGTAAGATATATAGTATTAAGTTAGGGGAGTAAAATCTTTACCTTTGGGACAAGCCTTACTCTCTAGTGATGCATTTTAAAGCCGTGTGGGCTTAGGCCCAAAGCGTACAATATCACTAGTAGGTTGGGCTGTTACAAATGGTATCAGAGCCACTCTTGTGTCAGCCTTGTCAATATGGGCCAGAGTTCAAACTGAGTTTAGGCAAATCCCAGTAAGGCTGGACAAACCTCAGTCCTGAGTCTAAGCAAATCCCATGCGGTGGGGCAAACCTTAGCCATTTAGTGGGGCAAACCTCAAAGAGGATGCTGAGTCCATAAGAGGAGGTGTATGTAACACCCCAGGTTAGGATTAGAAGTCCCACATCGGTAAAACACAGAAGAGATGTTGGTATGTAAGTAAGAAAGCTTTACTCTCTAGTGACACATTTTAAAGTCGTGCGGGCCTAGGCCCAAAGTGGACAATATCACTAGTGGGTTGGGCCATTACAAAACTGGTCCCAATGACCCCCGAAGTCAATTGCACATGCTCTTAGAATGTCTTCTAATACCTAGATTATCCTCTCCGACTGACCGTCTATATGAGGATGGAATGTTGTGCTGAAAGTGAGTTGAGTGCCCAACTTTTCATGTAACTTACCCCAGAACTTAGAGGTAAGCTGTGTACCCCTGTCTGAAATGATGGACAGTGGTACCCCATGCATTATCACAATCTCCTTACCATATATCTTAGACAACTGCTATGAATTATAGTCCACCCTGACCGGAATAAAATGAGCTGACTTGGTCAGCCTGTCCACAATGACCCAAAGAGATTCATACTTTCCTAAAGTCTTGGGAAGACCTACCACAAAATTCATGGCTATCCTTTACTACTTCCACTCGGGAATGGGCATTCTCTGAAGTAGTCCTGCAGGCCTTTGGTGCTCATACTTGACCTGTTGACAATTGTGACACTTAGACACGAATTCATCTATGTCCCTTTTTATCCAGGCCACTAGTAAAGTTGCCTCAAATCCATGTACATCTTGGTTACGCCTGGATGAATCAAATACCGTAAACCACGAGCCTCTGCCAACACCTTATGAATTATGTCATCAACCCGAGGGACACAAATCCTACCCCTAAAGTTCACCACCCCATCAGCGCCCAATGTGGCATCCCCGGACTCTCCGGACACTACCTTAATCTGAAGCTTGCTCAATTGTGCATCCTAAAATTGCTTGGCCATTACCTCTTTTAAAAATCTGGATTTGACCTCAATACTGGCCAATACTCCACCCTGCTCTGAGATGCCCAACCGCATGAACTTAGATTCTAGAGATCGAATCTCCCTTGCTAATGGTCATTTGGACACCCCCAAACAAGCCAAACTGCCCATGTTGATGGTCTTCCAACTCAATACGTCTGCCACCACATTAGCCTTGCCCGGATGGTACTGGATGGTCACATCATAATTTTTCAACAACTACATCCACCTCCTCTGCCTCAGATTCAAGTCCTTCTGAGTGAATACATGTTGCAGACTGCGATGATCGGTGAACACCTCACACTTGACACCATAGAGATAGTGTCTCCAAATTTTGAGTGCAAAAACCACCACTGCCAACTCCAAGTCGTAGGTTGGATAATATTTCTCATGAGCCTTCTACTGCCTAGAGGCATATGCTATAACATTCAAGTCCTGCATTAACACTGCACCCAAACTTGAATGTGAAGCATCATAATATTAATATACAATGAAATCCTTACCTTCAACTGGAAATGATAGAATGGGAGTTGTAGTAAGAAGTGTCTTGAGATTTTAGAAGATCTCCTCACACTTGTCGGACCTCACGAACGGTACCTCTTTCTGAGTCAACCTTATCAAATGAGTAGCGATGGAATCCTTGAAAAATCTACGGTAGTATCCTACAAGCCTCACAAAACTCCTCACCTCAGTCACAGAGCTAGGCTAGACCCAACTCTTTACTGCCTCAATCTTCTGGGGATCCACCATCACCCTCTTTTCTAACACCACATGCCCTAGGAAGGCGAATGAAGTCAACCAAAATTCACATTTGGAAAACTTTGCATATAGTTTATGGTGCCTCAAGACATCCAACACAATACGGAGATGGTCAGCATGATACCCCCTACTCTTGGTGTAGATCAAAATGTCATCTATAAACACAATGATGAAAGAATCCAGATAAGACATAAATACCCCATTCATCAAACTCATTAATGTTGCTGGCGCATTGGTCAACCCAAACGACATCACTAGGAACTCATAATGCCCATACTATGTCCAAAAAGTAGTCTTAGGGATGTCCTTAGGCCTAATCTTTAACTGATAGTACCTTGACCTTAAGTCAATATTTGAAAACACAGACGCACCCTGTAACTGGTCAAAGAGATCATCTATATGGGGTAAAGGGTACTTATTCCCGATGGTAACCTTGTTCAATTGACTGTAGTCTATGCACATCTGCATACTACCATCTTTCTTTTTCACAAACAATACAAGAGAACCCCAAGGTGAAGCACTAGGATGAATAAAGCCTTTATCTAAGAGTTCCTGAAGCTGATTCTTAAGTTCTTTCAACTCTGTCGGAGCCATACGATAATGAGGAATAGAAATTGGGCGAGTGCCCGGCTCCAAGTCTATACAAAAATCAATGTCTTTATCCGGAGGCATACCGGGAAAATCCGCCGGAAACACCTCCTGAACTCCAAAACAAACAGAATTGACTCAATCGATTGGGACTCTACACTATCATCCCAGAGATGATCCAAGAAGACCAAACACAATCTCCCTACTAGCTTCCTAGCCCGAACAAATGATATGATTCTAGCCGACTTAGGCCTGTACACACCTTCCCACTCTAGCCTATCCTTACCCAGAATTTCTAGAGCCACAGTCTTAGTATTAAAATTCAACAGTGCATGATATGGAGAAAACCAGGTTATGCCCAAAATAATATCAAAGTCTACCATATCCAGAATAACCAAATCTACCCAAGTTTGCAACCCCACAATTACCACAGGACAAGTTTGATAAACATGAGTCACTATCACAGACTCTCCAACCGGGGTAGAAACATAGATAGGGGAATTAAGGACATGACAATTTAAATCTAGACCCAAAGCAAATTCCACAGAAACATAAGAGTACGTAGAACTTGGGTCAAAAAGTATAGAATCCATCCTATCAAAGACTGGAATTGTACTTGTGATCACCGCGTCTGATGCCTCAGCTTAAGACTTCCCTGGAAAAGCATAACAGTGAGCCCGGTCATCAATCTGAGCAACCTCCATGGCTGGCTTTGACACTCCGCTGCCCATGCCACTATTACATTTGTCTCCCCGACCTCACTGAAAGTTACCCCGTCCACCCTGTGGACGACCTCTAGCATAGCCACCTCTACCTGCTGGAACCACAGCTTAGACTGCTACTGGGTATGATTACCCATCTGTCTATGAGGGTACTCCCTATTGAAGTAACCCAGATCACCATAATAGAAACACCCGCAGTCAAGAATAGGCCTACTGGTAGAAGTATACGAAGCTCCCTGGCCTCTAGAAGCTGAAAACTGCTGACTAGCTCCTGGACAACCACCTATAGCTGCTGGCAGGGCTGACTGAATCAGACGGACAGAATACACCTGCTGATTGTGACAACCATTAAAATTTCCATCATTCTGGGACTTCTTGGCTAACACCATAGCCTGCCCAACCTGCCTGACCCCTTCTAATTTCTTTACATAGTCTGTGACCTCATTGAAGCTCTACCCAGCTGAAGTCATATGCATGGAAAACACTTGCAATTCATTATTCAAGCCTTTCATGAACAAATGAATCCTATCCTCTTTGGTGCCCAACAACTGAGTAGCAAAATGGGACAAGGCATGAAACTTGGCCTCATAAGTTGAGACTGACATGCTACCCTATTCTAGAGCCAGGAACTCATCCTTTTTGCGATCCCTCAAGGTACAATGCACATACTTCTCTAAGAAGAGAGCATGAAACTCCATCTAAGACAATGGAGGCAAAATAGATGACCGACATTCCACATGAGAACTCCACCATTGCTTAGCATCACCCTGCAGCAGAAAAATGATGAACTTTACCCCATGTTGTTGCACAATACACATATTGTGCAGCCTCTCATAAAAGTCCAAGATAAATTCATAAGCATCTTCCTCCTCATTACCCTGAAAATAGGAGATTTCAGTTTCAGAAACTTAGTCAGCATCTCATTCTCATTTTCAGTCATAACCGGCCCTAGCATACAAAAAAAGTCATCAGTGCCCGATGCCACATCCATCCTAGGAGCCTTTGAGACTGCTGGCTGGGTGCCCAGAGTCTGATCTGCAATACCTGTGGGGGTGGGTCCAGCACCCACCAGCCCACTCAGAAAACTCTATACCTGCTGAAATGATTCGGGCATCATAGGGGGAAAGCCTGCACCTCCAGCTGGTGTTGCCTTCGCCTGATATGAGCCCTCCTCAAAAACAACCTCAACTTCCTCCTTAGCCGGAACCTGGGGTGGGGGAGGGGTCGCCTCTCGTGCACCTGCAGCTGCTTGAGCTCCACCCTTGGTGGGTGCTACTCTACCTCAGCCCCTGCCCCTGCCCCTTCCTCTACCTCTGACAGCTGGGCCCGCCACTTGGATTGTTGCTCTCGCTCCGTGGTTTCTCATATTAACCATTTGCGAAAAAAGAGTGAAAGGAATTAGATACCAATTTGTATCACTAGATACCAATTGGATTCAAGTTATAGCACAAAGGAAGAAAGAAGAGATAGTTTTCCTAAAGTCCCATAGCCTCTCGAAGAAAATTATAGACGTCTCCATACCATTCCGTAGGACTCTACTAGATAATTTTTTGTACGATGAGATCAATGAACCTAGGGCTCTGATACCATCTTTGTCATGACCCAACTCACCGTAAGTGGCAACCACCTATAAACCCTGGATGAGCGAACCCAACACTTAACCATTCTAACAGCTCAAAACCAGTTTGCAATAAAATAAACTATCATTAACAATCTCAAAACACTAACATAATAAGAATCAATGGAAAAACTCCCTAGAACCTGAAAGTCACCATACCAAAACATTCTACCAACCATCTAGAATGGGGATGCAACCCCAAATAAACAAGAGTTTAAGCCCAAGACAAATGGGGTACAACTAAATAAAGTAGACAAGGTAGCTCGACCAAAATCGCTCACCCTTGAAATCAGAAGTCACTGGGACTACAAGTGAGGTTGCGTGTCAGCTTCCAGAGGATTGCCTATACTCACAAAAAGAAAAGCAAGTGCAGAATCAATACACAACCACCGTGTACTGGTAGGATCATCGGCCAACTCCAATAAACAAGATATGAACAATAAACTGAAGCTGAGTAAAGTGAAGTAAACATGTAATACAAGTCAACAATATAACTAGACTACAAGTCTCTTCCTTAACCTATCAACCACACTTAATCAATTAACCACCACTGACAATATCAGTGACAATAAACATAAATCCTTTTCACATAACCCAGACCCACCAAGGATCCCTAAGAAACCCCCTATGTGTTCAACATGTAATCCTGGCCTACACTAAGACCAACCTCATAATTAAATATAATGACCTGACCTCTCATGGACTATATGCAATAATCACAATTCAAGAATACAACTTGGTCCACTCAAGGAACCATCGACATAATAAAATTAATGCAAGTTAATCCAACCTGTACCAGGCGTGGTACCTGAGCCAACCATTATCATACCTGTACCAGGCATGGTACCCGAGCTAACTGATAAGTATTCTATACCAGGCATGGTACCTGAGCCAAACAATATGTAACATGTACCAGGCGTGGTACCCGAGCCAACCGAATGTCACACAAAATCCAACAATTAACAAACAATGAACAAAAGCACACTTGAATACAAATAAGCAACAACTAAGTTCATTTCACAAGACTGGTAACCAGATGATTAGACATTCATAATCACTCCATAGAATGCAAACTCACACAATACTAAGCGATAGTACATGAACACATATTGCATATTGGGAAAACAATAACCATCACCTACCTCAAATTACTCAAAATCTCTACTGAACCTAGGCTTTCCCATTTTCCGAAGCCTTTGCTTGTTCCTGTCTAAAAATGATTACAAGATACTAAAATCAGTCCAAACGGCCTATTAGTTACCCAGATTATACAAAATCCCAGTCGCCAGGCCAAACTATGATCATTCCACCCATTCTCGGGCTTTTCCACCATTAATTCACCTAAGTCTATCATGTTTACGAATACATTTAGAGAATTATGGCTAATTGATCATAACACAACAATAATATTCAAGACCCAAGAACTTTTACGCCCTAGAATCCCCTTCTTCCCTGGATTTCATCATTCCTAAGTCAACCTAAACCTTCCCACAAGCCCGAACTAGCAACTTTACTACGTAAGAAACATAGTATTAAGTTAGGGGAGTAAAATCCTTACCTTTGGGATAAAAAATGGTTAAAAACAGAGTAAAGTTTGCAAAAATTGCCATTGCCCTTCTCCAAAATGTTCTTTAGGAAAACCTAAACATTTTGGGGAAGTTTCTGCATTAAAACCTAACTCGGTCTGCTATAGCAGTTTGTACACCACTATAGTGGTGCCCCTATAGAGAAACCGACCGCTATGGCAGTGCTGACAAAAGTTGACTTCCGCTATAGCGGATATATTTCTGCTATAGCCTTCACTGCTATGGCGCAGTGACAGCGCTCGACACGGGATAGAAACTTGGAATTTCCCCCAAAAGGGTCCATTTTACAACACACCTTAATTCCCTACATTTCAGAACAACCCCTTCACAACAACCTTCATACTGAGAGTTCTACTTACCCGAATTCATTTCCAAAAAGTCCCCTAGACTCCTCTATTTATTAGCTAATAAAAAAACTAGGTCCATACAAGACACATTACCCAATCCTAACCCAGATATCTCTAGACCATACTTCACTTAGAAATCATCTGAGACTAGCCTAGCCTAGAATTTCAAACTCCCAAACCCGAAAGTTTTCTAACTCGAAAGTTGGAACAAAAAGATTACCCATAACAATGAACTCGATCATTACAAATCTTGACCAAAGGTCTAACTAGACCAAAATCTATGTTCTGAACCTAACAAAAATGTCAGAATTCGACTCCAAGCACCATAGGTAAGAATGTTGATTGAAGTCAATGATTTCCTAAGTTAAAGTTCTAAAGCAGGAAAACGGCCATAGAGACCAGACAAACTACCAGAACACCAAACTTTCAGTCTCAGCAAGCTATAAATGACTTGGGATCGCTACAAGCAAGCTCTAATAGTGCAAAAATGGCAAAAACACGTAAATGACCGAAAGGGTCATTACACAACTTGAGCTAGCAATTCTTGAATCCAAGTTCAACATAGTTAGTACATCACTCACTATAAATATCACATTTATCCTTCTATTTAAATTTCATCCATAACTAATATTATGTAATATCTCAAAGAAACAAGGGAAAGAAATAAAGATGAATAAGAAGAAGAAAAGGAAAATCATGAAGTTTTATGTTCTTATTCTAATGATTTTAGCAATGTTGCTAACTGCAGCTAATGCACAACAATGTGGAAGTCAAGCTGGTGGAGCTTTATGTGCCAATGGACTGTGCTGCAGTAAATATGGTGAATGTGGTACAAGTGCTGCTTACTGTGGACCTGGCTACCAGTGTCAATGCAAAGGTTCAAATTTCAAGGATGATCATATGAATAATGGTGGTACAAAAAAAATGAAATAGTACTTGTATTTCATGCTTGGTTCTCCTAGACACGTCTATCTGTTCTAGCATAAAGGCTATGATAAGAATAAGGTATGATTTACATAGTTTTATGTTTTAAATATATAAGTTGTACCTACAGAATAGAGTGAGAAAATTTAGGTATTGTGCGTTCCACAAGAACAAAAATGGTGTTAGGCCATGAACACTATTTACTACTTTTTTTCTATTTCAATGAGATGTTTACTAAGGTTGATCGAAAATCACTTAATTAAACGTCCAAAAAGTATCAAATCCATCCAAATATTTTTACTTTTGATATCATCCTCTTTTTCGATTTTCTTTTTCTTTATATTCATATAATAAATGAAATGACCATATGATTATTCATAATTTGTTACTTGTCGTGCATGTGTTAAAAATATATGCATCCTAGGTCATGCATGCACTACAATTTAAATTTAAGGAAAAAAGGTTTAAGCATGTAAGATACATGAGATGACTAGTTTCAATACCAATACATTGTCTTGATTACTTATCAAGCATAAAATACAACAGATCGGGGAGAATGGAATTATAAACAGGGTTCAAGATGATAATTTTTTCATTTAAATAATACCAACACGCTCCAATGGCATGATACAAAAATGTACAATAAAATAACACTTTTTCATTATTGACGAGCAGCTTGAGAGTTACATACGGTAGAATTTTTTGTAAAGATGAAGGGTAACACAAATATCTTGATGGCTACATATAAATTTTTCTCTCAATTGACCTTATTAGTTGATTCCTTGTTATTCTTTAATCTCAACCAAAAGATAGCATATATTAAATGCATGTTAAGGTATGTATACTTGATAAACGTATTCAAAAATTCAAAAAGAATAATAGATTTATTATATTTTTATCACGATACAATTTCTCAAGTCGTGATGACACTTAATATAACCCACCAGTAGGTAAACCGAACTCTTAGCCATAAATAACAAGTAATAGGTTAATAAGATAAAGAGACTCAAACAAGATAACACGCAGTAAATACAAGAAAATAAAAGAACTAGCACATATATATAGATAAAGAGGGAGAGACCAACATAAATAGAAAAATCCCCCAAGACTTGGTATCAGCCAGTACAAGAGCTACTACAACATGAGGAGTACTAGAGAAGAGTAAATATATATATACACACACAATAGTCTCCACAATACAAAGAAGACTCATTCCAAGGTAGATAGAGATAGATCAACTCTGGATGCCAAAATCTCACCCTGAATCTTCAAATCTGCAACGCAACAAAAGGACAACGTCAACGGCAATAACTCGAGCTATGGTATGTATCACTAAAAGATGTACAAGTGTAGCATGAGTACCAAAATACACAATACTCAGTAGGCATCATAGGCCAACTGAGCTCAAATAAATAAAAGTATAGTAAAGTGTGAATATAGTAAAGGGTAAGAGAAGAGAGGTCATAAATGAAAAGAAGGTCATAACTAGATAACACTGGGAAGTCAAAGTAAGTAAATCATAAAAGCATAAAGTAAGTAAAGTAAAAAAAGTAAAGTGATCTAGTTATAATCTAACCGGACCCCCATAATCCTGAAAGGTACAACCAGCAAATAAATAAATCTAACCATACCCCCATAAGACCAAAAAGTACAAATAACAACCAATAGATCCAACCGAACCCCCATAAGCCCAGAGGATGCAAACAACATGCAACACTAACTAGAAACCAAACCTAATGGGAAGATGCATGTGGAAAAGTGCCATGATAGCAGTATGGTATGAGTGATGTGCCAACAGTATCGTATACTCCTCCTTTAGCCGTAGCTTGCAAAGGCAGGACTGATGGGGGACTCATGAAATCCATATACCAAATCTGAACCACTTCTCAATGAGTATATGATAGGTCGGTAATCTACCAACTTATTGAGCCTTTAATCATAAACTATTGTTATGTTTTGATAAGATTTAGAGGTTCTTATGGCCTTTATTCATATAAACGTAGGTACACTTGGTCAAAAGTAGAAAACAAGGAATTCGACCCAAAAGAGCTCAAAAGGAGTTGAAGTATGAAGTTAATCAAGATAAATGGAGATTCTGCCAAGAGTTGCGTCTGTTGTACGACACACATTATGCTTGGTGTGGTCCACACCTCCCTCTATTGGTTAGAGATAGAGAGTGTGCACTTCCCCAAGCCTATATTTGTTGGTTCATGATAATACCATGGTGCTTGAACAAAGACCATTGGATAAATATTTGTGAGAAGGAAAGATTAACATTCATGCTTAACACCAATGCTACCCATGTTGTTTAGTGAAAATTTATGTAATTGAATAAGTATTTTGACCCGTGTTCAATTCCCATCGAAAGCATACCCCTAGTCGTCCTCTCTCTTAATATAAATATGTGTTTACCTTATGTTTTTGAGTTGAATTGCGAATTGTGATAGATTTCTCAATTCTCTAGTTTCCCCCCTTTTTACTTTTATTGTTGTTTGAACATTAACTCTATTGGTGATTAATATACGACAATCCTTTAGGCAACTCTACCATTTCTCTTTGGTATGGACCCCGAATCTCATCGAAAATTATAAATTTTCTCTTGCTTAATGATCGCCTTCACCTTCATATAGAGAGTGTTACTTGAGCTTATCAAAAATGGCGCTGTTGTCGGAGAATTGTGTTTGAGTAGCCTTTTTATTGACTATTGAAATCACTTTGTGAGTTTTTTTCATTTTTACTTTGTTTGTTATTTTTTATTTGAACAGGTTGCATCCAGGAATCCCAAATACTTCTCCCTCGACCCACATGCACTTGTTGAGGTGAATATAGTAGACCATAGGTTGTTAATGTGGGGAGACGATGGGGCAATGGGTTCTACCTCTGCTAAAGAAATTTATGAATGGAGAAAGAATGGTGTATGAAGGGATAGAGAACTATCAGTCGCTAAAACACTCCTTGAATTCATGACCATGAGTGTGATGAACAACACAGTTGAGACAGTTAACACCATTGGTGTTGTTGGGGATGTCAAATTAGTAGAAGAAGTGGAGTGTTCTAGTGAATATAGTGAAGAAAGATTGGCTGCAAATCATGAGAATGGTTCCCATGAAGGTCTCTAAAAATCAAGCCCAAGTTTGGGGAGACAAGATCATGGGAATCACGGTTGAAAAGTGCATAATGATGTTTCTAGAGTTGAAAATATTCTTACGAGAGTGTTGGAGAAGGTAGAGTCCACTAAAAAAAGCGTCAGGGAGTTGAGATACAATCTGGGGAGTCTGGCTCAAACGGTGCACTCACACTCCATAGCTATTGAATGACTTGAAGAAAGAATGGTATGGTTCACTTCTCAATTCGAATCCAAGCAAGTCAAGAGATACGAAGGAATTGATGATATGAAGGACCTAGCAGGTGCCGTTGAGATTGCGATTCCAACTACGAGTAAGCCTAGAAACATGAGGCCTTGGGGAAATGGTTTATCCATAACTCTAAATCAGAAGAACAAGGTTCCTAAAGTTTGCAAACATTTCCCTAAATGTCCACCTCCGTTTCTCTAACGTTTATTGCAAGAAAAAGAGAATGATCATGATCATGCATCTCTCACATATTCGGTACATTCCATAGTACTGACGCATATCTTGCATTGCATCCTTTGATGATGCAGATTCAGGTGTCCCTTCTCAGACCCATGTCTAGAGCTTCCAGGCCACTCTATGTCAGTTGTTGGTGAGTCCTCTTAGGTCGAGGACTAGTTATGTTCTTAGTCTGTGATAGTTCCTTACGTTCATAGTTTGAGTTAGCTAGGGTCTTGTCCTAGCAACTCCTTATGTCATGTAAAGAGGCTTTTCAAACATAGATGATATTCGGGTCTTCTTCAAATCATGTTCTTTTGATTTCATCTTATGGATTGAGTTATCTATTTCATATTATGCTTCCGTTATGCTTACTGTTATACCTGAGTTATAATATGACCAAGGGTTAGCTTGGGGCACTTGTGGTCCCAAGTCTCGTGTTACACCCAGGGGTAGCCTCAGGGCGTGACATCTGAGAACCACAGAAACTGCCCTGACAGCGATGCCTCTTACAACTACCTCCATAAGCCACATGACATAACCCTTCTATATCCCAAGTATGATCAACCACTTGAAGAAAGGTAGTCACAACTGTCACCAAGTCCTCTATCGCTAATCAGAGCGGTGAAATCAATCCTCCAACAAAACTCTTAACTCTCTCAAACTCTATAGGCACAGTCCTAGAAGTGCGCCTAACCACCTCATCAAACCTTGCCTAAAACTCCAAAACTGACATACAACCCTACTGGAGAATGGGAACCTCAAACCTAACTGTAGCACCTTTCGAAGAACTGGGTACTGCCCTTACCTAGGGTATTGATACACCCTCTGTAAGACTCGGAGTCCTACCCATGATATCCAGAAGAACTGGGGTAGCCATATATCTTACCAGAGGCTGGGCTAGCCCCAAACCCCCTAGTTGATATGGTAAGCTCTCACTCTGAAATCTTGGCGCTGGCAGAAACAGTGAAGCAATAGGCGCATAAGCCTCATCATCACCCGCTGTCATACTCGTCCTGGGCATCTCACAAGGAATGGAACAAATAAAGTTTGGAAGTTGATAAAGTCAGGAACGCATGATAAGGAGCTAAGAATAGGGAACTTTTACTAATAATGTCCTGTAGCCTCACACAGATAGGATACGGATGTCATCGTACTGATCCAAGAGACTCTACTTAGACACTTGCTCTTGTACCAACGACAACGGTGAACCTAGGGCTTTGATACCAAGCTATCATGACCCAATTTCTCAAGTTATGATGGCACCTACAACCCCTCCTCCCCCCCAAGTAGGCGAACCAATGCCCATAGCCCGGAACGGTTAGTAATGGCTTACTTCCTAAGAAAACTCAAACAATAAGCAGAAATAAGCAGAAGTAGATAAAATAGAACACCGAGAAAGAAAATAACCTAAATATATACGAAAACCAAATAAACCAACCCACAACCTATTATCGATAGTATAGGAGACTCTAATAGAATACAAAGTACTAGAGATAACAAATTGGTATATACAACTCTCTCCGAATAAACAAAGAGTAGCAGTGCCAAAAGATGAGATATGTTCAAGCCCCGATTGCCAAGAGCTCACCCTAGTCTAGGATATCTAAAAGCTGCACGAATATCCACGTGATCAACAGTGAAAGCTCACACTAGGATTAGCACTAAAAAGATGCAGAGGTATAGTATGAGCACCACTTACAAAGCAATGGGTACCAGTAGGCATCATAAGCCGGCTGAGCGCATATAAGATATAAAAGCAGTAAATAGCAGAATGAGAGAAGGTATTTACAAAAGCAAACAGAGAATAGTACATGAAATTTAGCACAGATAAAATACAAGGATAAAACAACCAAACTAAGCTAACCACACTGGATATATATATATGTATATATATCACAGAACACCGGTGAAGGAAAGGAAAACGCACCTGGGATCCTTTCAGCAACAATATATATATATATATATATATATATATATATATATATATATATATATAAAGAGAGAATTTAAGAATAAGGGCGGTATACCGATAACCTCAATAAGAGAAAAGGAAGAAAAGGCAAGTAGACATACTCATGCTTGAAACAATACTATTTATGAAATCATGCTAACAACACCACTCTAAAGATAAGAAAAATAAGAAAGCAAGCTCACAAGTCAACCCTAGGATAGAACAAGCTATACCACACATAACCGGAAGCTCACTAATCAGTTCCACAATGAGATAGAACTCGCTAACCCAACAATGATTAAAGTTTGTATAACCAGAACCCCAACAAGATATAATCCACTAATCCACCACTAATTTGAAGCCTCTAACAAGTACTATGATAAAATAGCAGTAATATAATCTACATATAGTTCCAATAGGCGTCCGAGTCTAAATCAGTGAATGTAATCTCAAAGCTCTAATAAAGGGTGCCTGGAGTGTATTAGGGTCTAAATTCATAGTAAAAAAAATTCTACTGCCATGGCTCAGCTGAGTCTAGTATTAGTGTGAAAATAAATGATAAAATCATCATAATATCCCTTTTACTCTAAGAAGATCCATTAAATCAGTTCCAAATCCCTTTTATAATCATATATACTTAAAATGGGCCCTAAGGCCATGCAAAGTTTCAAAAACTGGTGATCGTAATCCCGCAGCTAAAGTAGTAGTAAAATAATGCAGAAAATCCTTTGCATTAATGATATGATCGCAAACAACCAATAGCCCAATGGCTCACAAATAACCTATCGGCCCTGCACAGGCTAAAATAGCTCTACAACATAGATATCCAACCTAAAATCACAACTTGATGTCCAAAACTCGTGGAAATTCCCAAATATTCCACCATCTATGGTCCAAAGACATATAGAAAGGCCACACGAGGCCACCAGGGTAATATTAGAGAATTAGATTGAATACTACAATCAACGTAAGAAATAATACAGACAAAAGAGACGGACAAGGTTTGGGGTAACAACCTAGAATACCCAACCCAAGGATGCTAATTAATATAGTTATAGCCTATATACGCAAAGTCTAAGGTAGGGAAGACCATAACCTACTTATCGTCTGATGACTAGCTATTGAACCAGTGTCATCCAAGCTAAAACTGCTACGAGAAGCTCTGAATCGCGAACAAACTATCAAAATAAGATACTACTCATCAAGATGAAGCCAACGATACCTATAATGCTCAATGTATAACTGAGTCAAAATTCAGGTCACAAGTGGGCCCGTGGGCCCCGCAACCCAAAGATAGAAATGGAAAATACCACGATAACCCCAGAATTGCCAAGAGAATATGCTCCAAATTTGATCAGAAATACACCACCACAAGGGCTCAAAACATCCCAAAAATCAAACAAATTAAAGAGGGAGAAGCAAGAAGGAAAACCAGAATTAAATAAGGAACTTACCGGATTAAAATCCAACAAACGATCATGAACCAAAAATATATAAGCCTCCAAGCTTTAGGAATATCAGGGGTGAAAATGGAGGTTTTAGGTTTAATTTTAATGGAGGGACGATTTTGGGTGAAGGGAAAATGAAAGAAGAAGAAGAAGAAGAAGAAGAAGAGAAATTTCCAACTATATATGCTGTCAATGCCTTGGCGCAGGGGCAGCCATGTGGGCGCAGACGCGCTGGCGCCGAGATGGGCGGGCAAGCGTAGGGGCGCTGGCATACCAAGGTAGGTGGCAATGCAGGCGCGGTACGTAGATGAAGGTGCAAAAGCGCAGGCGCGGCCCAAGAGCACGTTGTAGCACCACACTAGCAACCAGCAACAGCAACATCCAACTAAGGAGATTTCTATCGAATGGACCTCCGAAAACACATCCGGGATCCCGTAAACATAAACGAGCTGAGCTATTCAACTAGAAATGGCATTTTAGACTCAACAAAATCAATGAAAATCCAAATGAAGGTCGATTTAACAAAAAGTGGGCCCCGCACCCAAAACCAACCTTTAGGCCAATTAAAACCAAAATGGAACCTAAGGCCAAAATTGAGTCCGAAAGCCTCAGGACCCGAGCCAATGGTCCCTCTAGCCCAAATTTGACATTCTGAAGCTAACAGTGTTGACAAAATTTCTATCTGAGGCCGTCTTCTCTTAATGTTGAACAAATTCAACCTTCCAAGCCCAACTGGCTTGAAAACACAAAAAGAGAGATAATTTTAAACTAAAAGCTCCCAGATCCTGTCACGACCCAACTCGCCATGAGTGACACCCACCTGAAAACCCCAGATGAGCGAACCCAACACTTAACCATTCTAACAACTCAAAACCAGTTTACGGTAAAATAAACTATCATTCACAATCTCAAAACACTAACATAATAAGAATCTGTGGAAAACATCCCTAGAACCTGAAAGTCACCGTACCAAAACATTCTACCAACTGTCTATAACAGGAATGTAACCCTAAATAAAAAAGAGTTTAATCCCAAAACAAATAGGCTACAACAAAATAAAGAAGACAAGGTAGCTCGATCGAAACAGCTCACCCTTGAAATTTGAAATCGCTGGGAATACAAGTGAGGTCGCATGTCAGCCTCCGGAAGATTGCCTATACTCATAAACAGAAAAAAGCAAGTGAAGAATCAGTACACGACCACCGTGTACTGGTAGGATCATCGGCTAGATCCAATAAACAAGATATGAACAGTAAACCAAAGCTGAGTAAAGTGAAGTAAACATGTAATACAAGTCAACAATATAACTAGACTACAAGTCTCTTCCTTAACCTATCAACCACACTTAACCAATTAACCACCACTGACAATACCAGCGACAATAAGCATAAATCCGTTTCTCATAACCCGAACCCACCAAGAATCCCTAAGACACCCCCTATGTGTTCAATATGCAACCCTGACCTATACTAAGACCAACCTCACAATTAAATATAATCACCCGGCCTCTCATAGACTAAATGCAGTAATCATAATTAAAGTATATAACTCAGTCCACTCATGGAGCCGTCGATCGAATACAATCAATGCAAGACAATCAAACCCATACTAGGCATGGTACCCGAGCCAACCATTATCAAACATGTACCAGGCACGGTATCCGATCCAATCAATAAGTATCCCATACCAAGCGTGGTACCCGAGCCAACCAATATGTATAATGTACTAGGCATGGTACCCGAGCCAACCTAATGTCATACAAAATTGAACAATCAACAAACAATGAACAAAAGCACACTTGAATACCAATAGGCAACAACTAAGTTCATTTCACAAGACTGGTAACCAGGCGATTAGACATTCATAATCCCTTTCCTAAGCATGCAAACTCACACAATAATAAGAGATAATACATAAACACATATTGCATATTAGGAAAATAATAACCATCACCTACCTCGAATTACTCAAAAGCTCTACTAAATCGGAGCTTTCCCATTTTTTGAAGCCTTTGCTTTTTCTTGGTCCAAAAATGATTATAAGATACTAAAGTCTGTCCACATGGCCTAATAGTTAACCGGATTATACAAAATTCCAATCCCCAGGCCAAACTATGATCATTCCACCCATTCCCAGGCTTTCCACCATTAATTCACCTCAGTATATCATGTTTACGGATACATTTAGAGAATTATGCTTGATTGATCATAACCCAATAATAATATTCAAGACCCAAGAAATTTTACGCCCTAGAATCCCCTTCTTCCCTAGATTCTATCATTCCTAGGTCAACCGAAACCTTCCCCCCAAGACCAAACTAGCAACTTTACTACGTAAGATATATAGTATTAAGTTAGGGGAGTAAAATCTTTACCTTTGGGATAAAAAATGGTGAAAATAGAGTAAAGTTTGCTAAAATTGCCCTTGCTCTTCTCCAAAATGTTCTTGAGGAAAAACTAAACATTTTTGGGAAGTTTCTGCATTAAAACTCGACTCGGTTCACAATAACGGTCCATACACCGCTATAGCAGCACCGCTATAGCAGCACCGCCATAGCGGAATTGACCGTTATGGCGGTGCTGATCAAAGTTGACTTATGCTATAGCAAATATTTTCTGCTATAGCGGCCACCCCTATGGCGCAGTGACAGCGCTTGACATGGGACAGAAACTCAGAATTTCCCCTAAAAGGGTCCATTTTATAGCACACCTTAATTCCCAAAATTTCAAAATAACCCCTTCACGTCAACCTTCATATCGAGAGTTCTACTTACCCGAATTCATTTCTGAAAAGTCTCTGTACTCTTCTATGTCTTAGCTAACAAAAAAACTAGCTCCATAAAAGACATGTTATCGAATCCTAACTCGGATTGCTTTAGACCATACTTCACTAAGAAATTGTCCGAGACTAGCCTAGTCCAGAATTTCAAACTCCTAACCCCGGAAGTTTTCTAACTCGAAACTTGGCATGAAAAGATTACCCGTAATGATAAACCCGATCATTACAACATATACCAATTTACCCATCATTCATCTTTGAATGATCAAACCCGAAAAGACGAAATAAAAAAGGGAAAGTATAGTACCTGAGTCCTCAAACAACTGAGGGTACTTGTCATGCATGTCTTTCTCGGTTTCCCAAGTGGCTTCTTCAACTGGACGATGCGTCCATTGAACTTTTACCAATTTGATCTCTTTGGTCCTCAACTTTCAGACATCCTGATCAAGAATTGCAACTGGTTCCTCTTCATATTGAAGATCCTGGTCTAGTAAAATCGCATCCCATTTAATAATGTATTCCCCATTCCCATGGTATCGCTTCAACATGGATACATGGAAGACTGGATGGACTCCAGATAAACTAGGAGGTAGTGCTATCCTGTAAGCCACTGGCCCTACAATCTCGAGAACCTCGAATGGGCCGATATACTGAGGGCTGAGCTTGCCCCTCTTGCTGAATCGCTTTCATTGGTGACACCTTCAATAACACCTGCTCACCAACCTAAAAATCCATCTCCCTCACTTTGCAATCTGCGTACTCCTTTTGCCTGCTCTGGGCTGCTAGCAACTTGGTCTGAATGCCCCTTACTTTTTCATGTGCTTCCCTCACCAAGTCTACGCCCAAAGGCTTCACATTGCCTGCCTCAAACTACCCTATTGGTGATCTATATACCCTCCATACAGCACCTCAAATAGTGCCATGACAATACTGGAATGGTAGCTATTATTGTATGAGAACTCACACAATGGTAGAAACCGGTCCCAATGACCCCCGAAGTCTATTGAACATGCTCTTAGCATGTCTTCTAATACCTAGATTGTTCTCTCCGACTGACCGTCTATCTGAGCATGGAATATTGTGCTAAAAGTGAGTTGAGTGCCCAACTTTTCATGTAACTTACCCCAGAACTTAGAGATAAACTGTGTACCCTTGTCTGAAATGATGGACAGTGGTACCCCATGCATTATCAAAATCTCCTTAACATAGATCTTAGCCAACTGCTGCGAATTATAGTCCACCCTGACTGGAATGAAATGAGCTGACTTGATCAGCCTTTCCATAATGACCCGAAGAGAGTCATACTTTCCCAAAGTCTTGGGAAGACCCACCATAAAATTCATGGCTATCCTTTCCCACTTCCACTTGGGAATGGGCATTCTCTGAAGTAGTCCTGCAGGCCTTTGGTGCTCATACTTGACCTATTCAATTGTGACACTTGGACACGAATTCAGCTATGTCTCTTTTTATCCCAGGCCAATAGTAAAGTTGCATCAAATCCATATACATCTTGGTTACGACTGGATGAATCAAATACCGTAAACCACGAGCCTCTGCCAACACCTTCTAAATTATGTCATCAACCCGAGGAACACAAATCCTCTTCCTGAAGCTCATCACCCTATCAACGCCCAATGTGTCCTCCTCAGACTCTTCGTACACTACCTTGCTCTGAAGCTTGCTCAATTGTGCATCCTAAAATTGCTTGGCCTTTACCTCTTCTATAAATATGGATTTGATCTCAATACTGGTCAATACTCCACCCTGCTTTGAGATTCCCAACTGCATGAACTTAGATTCTAGAGCCTAAATATCCCTTGCTAATGGTCATTTGGACACCCCCAAACAAGCCAAACTGCCCATGTTGATGGTCTTCCAGCTCAATATGTCTGCCACCACATTAGCCTTGCCCGGATAATACTGGATGGTCATATCATAATCTTTCAACAACTCCATCTACCTTCTTTGCCTTAGATTCAAGTCCTTCTGAGTGAATACATGCTGAAGACTGTGATGATCGGTGAACACTTCACACTTGACACCATATAGATAGTGTCTCCAAATTTTGAGTGCAAAAACCACCACTACCAACTCCAACTCATGGGTTGTATAATTTCTCTCATGAGCCTTCTACTGCCTAGAGGCATATGCTATAACATTCCTGTCCTGCATTAACACTGCACCCAAACTCGAATGTGAAGCATCATAATAATTAATATACAATGAAATCCTTACCTTTAACTGGCAATAATAGAATGGGAGCTATATTAAGAAGTGTCTTAAGCTTTTGGAAGATCTCCTCACACTTGTTGGACTACACGAACGGTACCTCTTTCTGAGTCAACCTTCTCAAATGAGTAGCGATGGACACAAAATCTTTGACAAATCTACGGTAGTATCCTGCAAGCCCCACAAACCTCCTTACCTCAGTCACAGAGCTAGGCCGGACCCAACTCTTAACTGCCTAAATCTTCTGGGGATCCACCATCACCCTCTTTTCTGACACCACATGCCCTAGGAAGGTGACTGAAGTCAACCAAAATTCACATTTGGATAACTTTGCATATAGTTTCTGGTGCCTCAAGATATTCAACACAATACGGAGATGCTCAGCATGCTCCCCCCCTACTCTTGGTGTAGATCAAAATGTCATCTATAAACACAATGATGAAAGAATCTAGATAAGACTTAAATACCCCATTCATCAAACTCATTAATGTTGTTGGCGCATTGGTCAACCCAAACGACAACACTAGGAACTAATAATGCCCATACCATGTCCAAAAAGCAGTCCTATGGGATGTCCTCAGGCCTAATCTTTAACTGATGGTACCTTGACCTTAAGTTAATTTTTGAAAACACAGACGCACTTGTAATTGGTCAAAAAGATCATCTATACGGGGTAAAGGGTACTTATTCCCGATGGTAACCTTGTTCAATTGCATGTAGTCTATGATCATCCGCGTACTACTATCTTTCTTTTTCACAAACAATAACGGAGCACCCCAAGGTGAAGCACTGGGATGAATAAAGCCTTTATCTAAGAGTTCCTAAAGTTGATTCTTAAGTTCACTCAACTCTGTCGGAGTCATACAATAAGGAGGAATGGAAATTGGGCGAGTGTCCAGCTCCAAGTCTATACAAAAATCAATGTCTTTATCCGGAGGCATACCAGGAAAATCCATCGGAAACACCTCCTGAAACTCCAAAACAAATAGAATTGACTCAATCAATGGAGACTCCACACTATCATCCCGTAGATGATCCCAGAAGGCCAAACACCCTCTCCCTACTATCTTCCTAGCCCGAACAAATTATATGATTCTAGCCGGCTTAGGCCTGTACACACCTTCCCACTCTAGCCTATCCTTACCCAAAATTTTTAGAGCCACAGTCTTAGCATTACAATTCAATACTGCATGATATGGAGACAACTAGGTCATCCCCAAAATAACATCACAGTCTACCATATCCAGAATAACCAAATCTACCCAAGTCTGCAACCCCACAAAAACCACAGGATAAGTTTGATAAACATGAGTCACTATCACAGACTCTCCAACCGGGGTAGAAACATATATAGGGGAATCAAGGACATCACAATTTAAATTCAGACCCAAAGCAAATTCCACAGAAACATAACAGTACGTAGAACCTGGGTGAAAAAGTACAGAAGTCATCCTATCACAGATTAGAATTGTACTTGTGATCACCGCGTCTAATGCCTCAGCCACAGACTTCCCTTGAAAAGCATAATAGTGAGCCCATTAATCAATCCAAGCAACCTCCCTGGCTAGTTGTGCCACTCCGCTGCCCATGCCACCATTACCTCTGTCTCCCCGACCTCCTTAAAAGTTACCCCTCCCACCCTGTAGACGACCTCTAGCATAGCCACTTCTACCTGTTGAAACCACAGTTAGACTGTTGCTGGGTCTGATTACCCGTCTGTCTATAAGGGCACTTCCTCTTGAAGTAACCCATATCACTATAATAGAAACACCTACGGTCAAGAGTAGGCCTGCTAGTAGAAGTATAAGAAGCTTCCTGGCGTCTAGCAGCTGAAAACTGCTGACTTGCTCTCGGGCGACCACTTGTAAATGCTGGAAGGGCTGACTGAAGCGTACGGGCAGAATACACCTTCTGATTGTGGCAACCATTGAAATTTCCATCATTCTGGGACTTCTTGGCTAACACCATAGCCTGCCCAACCTACCTGACCCTTTCTAATTTCTTTACATAGTCTGTCACCTCATTGAAGATCTTCCCTGCTGAAGTTATATGCACGGACTACACTTGTAATTTATTATTCAATCCTTTCACGAACAAATGAATCCTCTCCTCCTTGGTGCTCAACAACTGAATAGCAAAATGGTACAAGGCATGAAACTTGGCCTCATAAGCTGAGACCGATATGCTACCTTATTCTACAGCCAGGAACTCATCCTTTTTGCGATCCCTCAAGGTTTGGGGCACATACTTCTCTAAGAAGAGAGCATGAAACTCCATCCAAGTCAGTGGAGGCAAAACAGATGACCGACATTCCACATGAGACCTCCACTATTGCTTAGCATCATCCTGCAGCAAAAAAGTGATAAACTCTACCCCATGTTGTTGCACAATACCCATATTGTGAAGCCTCTCATAAAAGTCCAAGATAAATTCATAAGCATGTTCCTCCTCAGTACCTTGAAACATAGGAAGTTTTAGTTTCAGAAACTTAGTCAGCATCTCATGCTCATTTTCAATCATAACCGACCTTAGCATGAGATAAAAAAAGTCATCAGTGCCCCAACGCCACATCCATCCTAGGAGCCTTTGAAACCACTGGTTGGGTGCCCAGAGCCTGATCTGCAATACCCGTGAGGGTGGCTCTAGCACCCACCAGCCCACTCAGAAAACTCCATACTTGCTGAAATGATTTGGGCGTCATAGGGGGAAGGCCTGCACCTCTAATTGTTGTTGCCTCCACTTGATATGTTCCCTCCTCAAAAACAACCTTAACATCCTACTTAGCCGGATCCTGGGGTGGGGGAAGGGTCGCCTCTCGTGCACTTGCAGCTTCTTGAGCTCCACCCCTGGCGGGTGTTGCTCTACCTCGGCCCCTGCCCCTTCCTCTACCTCTAATAGTTGGGCATGCCACTGGGACTGCTGTTCTCGCTTCGTGATTTCTCATATTAACCATCTGCGGATAAAGAGTGAAAGGAATTAGATACTAATTTGTATCACTAGATACCAATTAGAATCAAGTTATAGCACGAAGGAAGAAAGAAGAGATAGTTTTCCTAAAGTCCCATAGCCTCTCAAAGAAAAGTATAGACGTCTCCGTACCATTTCGCAGGACTCTACTAGACACATTTTTGTACGATGAGATCAACGAACATAGGGCTCTGATACCATCTTTGTCATGACCTAACTCACCATAAGTGGCACCCACCTATAAACCTCGGATGAGCGAACCCAACACTTAACCATTTTAATAGCTCAAAACCAGTTTGCAATAAAATAAACTATCATTCACAATCTCAAAACACTAACATAATAAGAATCAATGGAAAACCTCCCTAGAACCTGAAAGTCACCATACCAAAACATTCTACCAATCGTCTAGAATGGGGATACAGCCCCAAATAAACAAGAGATTAAGCCCGAAACAAATGGGGTAAACTAAATAAAGAAGACAAGGTAGCTCGACCGAAGTAGCTTACCCTTGAAATCTGAAATCACTGGGACTACAAGTGAGGTCGTGTGTCAGCTGCCGGAAGATTTCCTATACTCACAAAAATAAAAGCAAGTGCAGAATCAATACACAACCACCGTGTACTGGTAGGATCATCGGCCAGCTCCAATAAACAAGATATGAACTGTAAACCGAAGCTGAGTAAAGTGAAGTAAACATGTAATACAAGTCAACAATATAACTAGACTACAAGTCTCTTCCTTAACCTATCAACCACACTTAATCAATTAACCACCACTGACAATACCAGTGACTATATACATAAATCCTTTTCACATAACCCAGACCCACCAATGATCCCTAAGACACCCCCTATGTGTTCAACATGCAATCCCGGCCTACACTAAGACCAACCTCACAATTAAATATAATCACCCGACCTCTCAAAGACTATATGCAATAATCACAATTTAAGAATACAACTCGGTTCACTCATGGAACTATCGACAGAATAAAATTAATGCAAGTCAATCCAACCTATACCAGGCATGGTACCGAGCCAACCATTATCAAACATGTACCAGGCATGGTACCCAAGCCAATCGATAAGTATCCCATACCAGGCGTGGTACCAGAGCCAATCAATATATAACATGTACTAGGCGTGGTACCCGAGCCGACCGAATGTCACACAAAATCCAACAGTCAACAAATAATAAACAAAAGCACACTTGAATACCAACAGGCAACAACTAAGTTCATTTCACAAGACTGGTAACCGGATGATTAGACATTCATAATCCCTTTCCTAAGAATGCAAACTCACACAATACTAAGCGATAGTACATGAACACATATTGCATATTGGGAAAATAATAACCATCACCTACCTCGAATTCCTCAAAAGCTCTACTAAACCTAGGCTTTCCCATTTTCCGAAGCCTTTACTTGTTCCTGTCTAAAAATGATTACAAGATACTAAAATCAGTCCACATGGCCTAATATTTACCCAGATTATACAAAATCCCAATCGCCAGGCCAAACTATGATCATTCCACCCATTCTCAGCTTTTCCACGAATAATTTACCTAAGTCTATTATGTTTACGAATACATTTAAAGAATTATGGCTAATTTATCATAACACAACAATAATATTCAAGACCCAAGAACTTTTACTCCCTAAAATCCCCTTCTTCCCTTGATTCTATCATTCCTAGGTCAACCTAAACCTTACCCCAAGCCCAAACTAGCAACTTTACTACGTAAGAAACATAGTATTAAGTTAGGGGAGTAAAATCCTTACCTTTGGGTTAAAAGTGGTGAAAAACAGAGTAAAGTTTGCCAAAATTGCCATTGCACTTCTCCAAAATGTTCTTTAGGAAAAACTGAACATTTTGGGGAAGTTTCTGCCTTAAAACCTGACTCAGTCTACTATAGCGGTCTGTACACTGCTATAGCGGTGCCGCCGTAGCGGAACCGACTGGTATGGCGGTGCTGACCAAAGTTGACTTCTGCTATAGCGGATATTTTTCTGCTATAGCGGTCACTGCTATGGTGCAATAACAGCACTCGACACAGGACAAAAACTTGGAATTTCCCCCAAAAGGGTCCATTTTACAACACACCTTAATTCCTTATGTTTCAAAACAACCCTTTCACATCAACCTTCATATCGAGAGTTCTACTTACCCGAATTCATTTCCGAAAAGTCTCCCAGACTACTCTATGTATTAACTAATGAAAAAACTAGTTCCATACAGACACGTTACTTGATTAATGGGTTGGGTCTTGCTTATTTGTGTTTATAATTGCTAAATTGATATGGGTCTAGTGAATTCTCCATATTTTAACTCTAAAATTAATGGTTACAAATATTGATTGAAATTATTTGATTGTGTTCTTGCTTGAGAAAGAGGTTCATAATTTCATATGAGAATTCACTAGTGGGTACTTGAAATTCCATTTAGATTGAGGCTAGAAATAGCTCAATTCACCAGAAATACCCATTTAAGAGTCTAAGCTAGAGATAGTGCAACTTCACCAAGCCTATATTGGTTGGTTTATGATAAAACCATGGTGCTTGAACAAAGACCATTGGATAAATATTTGTGAGATCGAAAGAATAATTTTCATGCTTAAGAACAATGCTACCCATGTTGTTTAGTGATAATTTACGTAATTGAGCAAGTATTTTGACCTGTGTTCAATTCCCATCAAAATCATACCCCTAGTCGTCCTCTCTCTTGATACAAATATGTGTTTACCTTATGTTTTTGAGTTGAATTGCGATTTCTGACAGATTTCCCAATTCTCTGGTTTCCCCCTTTTTACTTTCATTTTTGTTTGAACATTAACTCTATTAGTGATTGATATATGACAATCCTTTAAGCAACTCTTCCATTTCTCTTTGGGACCCCAAATCCCTTCGGAAATTATAAATTTTATTTTGCTTAATGATCGCCTTCACCTCCATATAGAGAGTGTTACTTGAGCTTATCAAAAATGGCGCTGTTGTCGGAGAATTGTATTTGAGCAGCCTTTTTATTGACTATTGAAATCACTTTGTGAGTTTTTTTCATTTTTACTTTGTTTGTTATTTTTTATTTGAATAGATTGCATCCAGGAATCCCAAATACCTCGACCCACATGCACTTGTTGAGGTGAATATAGTAGACCATAGGTTGTTGATGTGGGGAGCCGATGGGGAAATGGGTTCTACCTCTGCTAAAGAAATTTATGAATGGAGAAAGAATGGTGCACGAAGGGATAGAGAACTATCAGTCGCTAAAACACTCCTTTAATTCATGACCATGAGTGTGATGAACAACACAGTTGAAATGGTTAACACCATTGGTGTTGTTGGGGATGTCAAATTAGTAGAAGAAGTGGAGTGTTCTAGTGAATATAGTGAGGAAAGATTGGCTCCAAATCATGAGAAGGGTTCCCATGAAGGTCTCCAAAAAGCAAGCCCAAGTCCGGGGAGACAAGATCATGGGAATCATGGTTGAAACGTGCATAATGATGTTTCTAGAGTTGAAAATATTCTTGCGAGAGTGTTGGAGAAGGTAGAGTCCACTGACAAAGGTGTCAGGGAGTTGAGATACGATCTGGGGAGTCTGGCTCAAACTGTGCACTCACACTCTATAGCTGTTGAATGACTTGAACAAAGAATGGTATGTCTCACTTCTCAATTCGAATCCAAGCAAGTCAAGAAAGATGAAGGAATTGATGATATGAAGGACCTAGAAGGTGCCGTTGAGATTGCAATTCCAACTACGAGTACGCCTAGAAACAAGAGGCCTTGGGGAAATGGTTTATCCAAAACTCTAAATCAGAAAAACAAGGTGCCTAAAGTTTGCAAATATTTCCCTAAATGTCCACCTCTTTTTCCCTAAGGGTTATTGCAAGAAAACGAGAATGAGCATCCGGAAGAATTTTAATCTATGTTGAAGAGAATCATCGTCAATATTCCATCAAGTAGTGCTTTCAACAAAATGCCCGAGTATGCCAAGTTTGTGAAAGAAATATGCACTACATAAAATTTGGTAAATTCGGGGTTGTTCACATGTCCCCTCAAAGTAGTGCAATATTATCGGGCAACTTTGTTAATAATAAGGTGACTCCGGGTGTGTACACTTTTTGATATAAATAGGGTGCACAGATCTACAAAATTGGTGTCTGATAAAAACGCAAGTGTATACCTGATGCTGCTAACCACCTTTAGACGGTTGGGGCTTGGGCAACCTACCATCAAGAATATGAAGTTTTTTATGGAGGATCGATCGATAAGGCACCTTGTGGGGTTGGATACAATATTTTAGAGAAGGTGGGTCGGCTTGTGTACCCTATGGACGTTGTTGCGCTTGATTGCAATGGGGGCTTCGAGATACCAATTATCTTGGAGTAACCAAGTCTAAGAATAGGGCGCACATTGAACTTAATAGACTCGGAGAGAATTCAAATTCGTTGTGAATGAGGAAGAGGCAACCTTTAATTTATGTAGATCCATGAAAAGGCCGAATGACCTTCAGATGGATTTTGCAATTGGTAAGATTAAGGAAAGCGTTGACCTACACGTGAAAGAGGGGTTCATGGATGAAGCATTGGAAGCGGTGTTGTTGAATTATGATTGTGAGGGGATATAAGAATTTGATAAGATATATTGTGCTTTAGTGGGGATGGGTTCCTACTCATATCCCCCAAAGAAGCTCGGTCTTGACTTAAAGAATAGGCAAACACCTCCCTCCAAACCTTCAATTGTTAAACCATCTATGTTGGAGCTCAAGCCGTTACTATCTCACGTAAAGTATGCATACTTGGGTGCCAATGAGACCTTGTTGGTCATCATCTCCAACAAGTTGAGGGACAAACAAGTTGAGGCATTGCTTAGAGTATTGAAGAAGCACATTTGTGCCCTTGGGTGGACTATTGCCAACATAATTGGCATAGCCTCGGGGATATGCATGCATAAAATAAATCTCCAAGAAGAATGCACCCCTTTGATTAAGCATCAATGAAGGCTGAACCTGCCTATGCAACAGGTGGTGAAGAAGGAGATTATTAAGTGTTTAGATGCAGGAGTGGTCTTCTCTATTTCCGACAGTACCTGGGTTAGCCTAGTGCAATGTGTGCCAAAGAAGGGTAGAATTATTGTCGTGCCTAATAAAAAAGATGATATGATGACCCTTAACCGGATGGAGGGTGTGTATGGATTACCAGAAATTGCACTCATGGACTGAAAAGGATCACCTTCCTCTCCCTTTCATGGATCAGATGCTAGATAGATTGGCTAGCCGTGGTTTTTACTATTTTCTTGATGGTTATTCCGGCTACAACCAGATCTAGATTGCCCCAGAAGATCAAGAGAAAACAACCTTCACCTGCCCCTATGGGACTTCTGCATTCAAAAGAATGCCATTTGGACTGTGCAATTCCCCAGCTACATTACAATGATGCATGATGTCCATCTTCTCAGATATGGTTGAAGATACTATAGAGATATTCATGGATGATTTCTCGGTTGTTGGGGATGAGTTTGGTGATTGCTTAGAACATTTAAAGGAAGTGCTTAAATGGTGTGAGGAGACGAACTTGGTGATAAAGTGGCAGAAGTTCATTTTATGGTAAAGAGGGGATAGTATTGGGACATAAATTATCTAAAAAAAAGGTTGAGCTTGACCAAGCTAAAATCAATGTCATCTCCAAGCTACCCCCTCCAAAGACTGTAAAAGCGATAAGGAGTTTTCTGGGTCATGTTGGGTTCTATAGGTGTTGCGTCCTAATACACACGCAAGTATACGCGGTCGTACAAGTAATATAGGATTGTAAGTCCAGATATCATACCCACAGGGACTTGTCGATTAACTATTTTACTAAATTAAACTGGTTCTAATTATTTATTCAAGCGTAAAAACTCAAAGGGGAATTTATAATTAACTAATCTAGAAATAAAAAGAAGTTGTTAACTAATGAACGATTAACCAAACAAAGAGCATATTTTCACGTAATCAATATGATGAAATTGATATAGGACTATGGATTCAGTAAAAATCATGTTGAGTAGGCAATTTCATTGACTTATTTGTTTATCTAATTGCTGATTTCGGCGTTGATTTTACAACTATGGTCTTCCGAGCCTCTAATTGCCTATCCAGAATAGCATCACAACTACATCATTAAGCGGGAATGTGAAATCTTATTCCGAACACTTTTATATATCTTCCTGTATAAACCAAATAAGGCATTCTAGGTATATTCCTATCCTAGTCGCGAACCTACCCCTTACGTTACAAAAGAGAGGCCTTGCTCCCTATATTCTTTGTTATATCCCAATGATTCTTCTTCCGAGTTCACAAAGAGATTATAGATTTATTTTAATGGTAGCTAAGCATTAAAATAGTAAGCACATGAATATAAGAACAACTAATATGATAATCTTCACAATTCTAATCAATTGTCTACTACAACAATTATGAAGCTACCATAATCCTAGAACGAGAAGTTTAACTCCACATAGACATGAAGAAATTACAATAAATCATCCAAAGAAAAACATAAAATAAATAATAAAGGAGAATAAAAGATGAAACCAATATTCTCTGGCCTCCACACCGGCTCCTAGCTCTTCGTAGGTCAAAAGTTGGGTAAAAATTGTTATTTTTAATATATTTATAGAGTAGGAGAAAAATAACCCCTTTTCCTACTTGGATTTGGAGTAGAAAACAGTTGGAAGATTTCCTGGTTTGGCCTTGGTGCGTTGCACCATCAAGGCGCCAAACAAGTCCTTCTGTAGTTTTGTCCATGAGGCAGCGCGCCACCATAGCCCCACTGCCCAGGTTTTCTTTTTTTGCTCTTTTTTTCTCCTGGAACGTTGCTAACTCCTTCCCAATGCTTTTATGTTTTCCGTTTTAGCTCTAATGGGTTGTTTTTATCCATATTCTCCCTGCAAAGCATCAAATCACATATATTAGCTCATAATCAAGAATATGCAAATAATCATAGGGATATACATCAATTTTGCCCTCAAAACAAGGCTAAAACATGGGTAAATAAGGCAATCGGGCGTATAAATACACCCAAGATCACCACCCCAAACTTAAACCTTTGTTCGTCATCGAACAAATTACTACACACCCTACAAAATCTCACATCTTAAGACACCAATTGAACAGGTCTAGTCACATCCAAGTTAACTAGACAGTTTAATCATGACCCAGAATCCACTCAACATACATACACAACTCTTATTTTCATAGATCTTTCATTGAAATCACACAACCTCTAAAACTGACTCTTTATGAAAATAAGGCCAATATGATCATGTGTAAATATACCCATCATTAGTACACCAAATTCTCACCATTTTGTGCCCTCACATTAAATAGAGATGCCCCTTGCTCACATCATACATACATATTCAAATTGGGACAAATAGATAAGAAATTTGCTCACTCTCTCAAAGAAAGTTTCATGCATACAAGACATACCATAGGCTTACCCTTAATGTAATATTCTATTAATAAAGCATCAAAATTTTAGGATCAAAAGAACTTTTTACTCATTGTAATGTCGGCAAAGGGACGGGTAGGAACACTTTGGTCAATAGTGACTATTCCCTATGCACTTTAAGACGCTTACTTTAAACTTTTTCACTCTTTTCCTTATATCACCTCAACTTCAACTTATGTTCATGTTTCCCTTCAAGCTCCCCCCTTTTCTTTTGGTTTATTGCCCTTAACCTTCATTCACTTGTTGCTAGCAAGGAGATTTTTCTAAAAAAAAATTATTTTTTGTTTTTCTCTCCTTACTACAAACATACAAATTATCTTTCACAAGGGCACCACATCTAATTCTTATTCTTACCACAACAACCTCCCTCTATCTTTTTACTTTTTCTCTTTTGTTCCCTTCTTCCTTTAAGTCTTTCAACTACAAAGTGTATTAGGGACTCTTTGGGTCAAATCAATATAGGATAATTAAATAAAGAGGATAGGCTAAAATATGGCTCGTCAAAGAAATAGGCTCAAAGCTCAAAGGGGCTTAACTAAGGATAACGTAAGGGTGGAACAAACAATAGTCAAAAAGAAGTGGCTTACGAAGAAATTCCTTGATCATATCCCACAAGTCAACACTATATTTCATTTCATACACACACAGGAAAAGTTCTAGATATCAAGAGATGCAAGAAACACAACAAACACTTACCACACATGGCACAATGGTTCAAAAATGGCTTCTTAAGACTTCATATTCACAACACAACCAAATTGAATGAATTTACATTATTAAGCCCATATCTAGATTTTTTTTAAGTCAAGTTAAAGAGCTTATGCGTCTCTAAATGAAGTTTCCTACTTTTTATGCTTCTTTTGAGTGAATTACACATGACGTCTACTGTATACTTAGGTGAAGTACCTAGCATTTAAAAGGCTATAGTTTCTAATCTTTCTCCTTCCTATGACTAATTTTTCCTCAAGACGATCGTCATTCATCCATTGTCGAGAAAATTTCTCTACGTATGACTAAAATAAAAATAAAATAACTCCTAAAAATAAAAATTACCCGGTTCAAAGGGCACCCCCTCGTAAAAGAACCAAAAAAAAACCAAGGAGTGAATGAGATATGCCTCAAAAAAAACTAAAAAATCTTTTTGTATATTTGTTTTTCAAATAAAATAAACTCCTATGGCATACTCACCCTAAAACTCACAATTATCGAAAGAATTTTCACCCCACACTTAAAATCATGCTTTGTCTCCAAAGTAATTTATAGAAAAGATGAAGAAGAAGGGTAAGAAATACTCTCTGAGGCCCTCTAGGGCCTAGCTGACAGCATGTTTCTTTAATTTTATCAAGGGGAGAATGACCCCACACTTAAGCTTAAATCATGCATCCTTAGCTTTCAAATTCGGGTACAAAGACTTCCCCAAACCTGCAAAATCAAAACAAAAACAAAAATATGACACTATAAAAAAATAAGAAGCTACACTACAAATTGGGTTGCCTCCCAACAAGCGCCTGATTTAACGTCGCGGCATGATGCCATCACTTCACCACTTTTCTTTTCACTTAGAACTTATGAATCGCACCACTAACTTTGCATCAAATTTTCTGCTCCGCTCAAGAGGCGGTGGTATAAAGATGAAGGAACCAAGTAAATGATGTCGCATCTTGCACTTCTTGGCCCTTAAGTGAGAAATGTCATTTTGTCTCTTTGGTGTGGTAAATTTTAGAATGTAAGGGCTTTGTTCCTCATCTACACACTTCTCCACCAGTTCAGATGACTCAATTCTCATGTCATCATCCAAATATAATGTAGAAAAGTGATTAGAATGAGGTCCAACAGTACCTAACCCCAAACTTACATTGTTTATGACATGCTCACTTTCATACATATCCTCAACATCAACACTAATGAATAAAGCATAGTTGAATGGATGGAATTCTTCTTTCTGCTCCACTAGTTGGCCAGTATCCACAATAATTGGGGATTGGGCATCAGACGCCTCAATCTTTTTCTTTAAGTGAGCCTCCAAGTAATGGATATCTGAGCCAAATTGGTCTATCTCTTGTCTCAGATCAACTCTACCTTCTATCAGACGTGTCATCATGTTTGTGAGATTATCACGGAGAAACTCATGAAATTTAACCTTTTTCTCATGTTCCCTTAGCCAAGATTGGCTCACTATGTCTGCTTCCTCACAACTTTCTCCTAGTAGGGATTCACTTTTTTCTTCTACTAAGGGTTCGTCTTGGATATAGCCTAAGACTATAACTTGCTGATCAGTACAAGTTTCAGCTATAGCATGTATCTTTGTGAGTTAGAAACCTATCCTCTCCGTGTCTTTCCTCAATTTAATTACGTCTTTCCTCAATTCTTCTTGCTTATCTAGTATTTGCTTTAGCATATCAATGAGATGAGCCTCATGATTCACATCCTCCACTTCATTACCCCTGCCAACATCACAAACAATAGAAGAATCATAATAGGGGCTCCGGGAAGAGGAATAAGAGTTAGGACAACCATTCGAATGACCATTCTGACCACCACATATATGACATACATTAAATTTAAAAGATTGGGTAGGTGCACACCACCCGCCCTCTTTAATATAATGGCAATTGATACCCAGGTGGGGTCCTCCACAGTACTGACAAGGATTACCAACATATGAATAGTACTCATCATTCAACCAATATTTATCCCTCGATGACATGTTAAGAAGAGTAGTAAAAAAAAAACCTATCTATAAAAGAGAATAAAATATATACAAAAACTTAAATAAGTAAAAAGAAAAAGTCTAATATAGATAAATAATTAATTTCTAAGTCCCCGGTAATAGCGCCAAACACTTGTCGTGTCCTAACGCAAACGCAAGTGTACACGGTCGTACAAGTAATATAGGATTGTAATTCTAGATATCGTACCCACAGAAACCTGTCGATTAACTATTTTACTAAATTAAACTAGTTTTAATTATTTATTCAAGCGTAAAAACTCAAAGGAGAATTTATAATTAACTATCTAGAAATAAAAAGAAGAAGTTAACTAATGAACGATTAACCAAACAAAGAGCAGATTTTCACGTAATCAATATGATGAAATCGATCTAGGACTATTGATTCGCTAACTATCATGCTGAGTAGGTAATTTTATTGACTTATTTGTTTATCTAATTGTTGATTTCAGGGTTGATTTTACAACTATGGTCTTTCGAGCCTCTAATTGCCTATCCAGAATAGCATCACAACTACATCATTGAGCAAAGATATGACATCTTATTCCGAATGCTTTTATATATCTTCTCGTATAAACCAAACAAGGCATTCTAGATATATTCCTATCCTAGTCGCGAACCTACCCCTTACGTTACAAAAGGGAGGCCTTGCTCCCTATATTCTTCATTCTATCCCAATAATTCTTCTTCTGAGTTCACAAAGAGATTATAGATTTATTTTAATGGTATCTAAGCATTAAAATAGTAAGCACAAGAATATAAGAACAACTAAAATGATAATCTTTACAATTCGAATCAATTGTCTACTACAACAATTACGAAGCTACCATAATCCTAGAATGAGAGGTTTAACTCCACATAGACATGGAGCAATTATAATAAATCATCCAAAGAAAAATATAAAATAAATAATAAAGGAGAAGAAAAGATGAAACTAATATTTTCCGGCCTCCACGGCGGCTCCTATCTCTTCGTAGGTCAAAAGTTGGGTAAAAATTGTGATTTTTGATGTATTTATAGAGTAGGAGAAAAATAACCCCTTTTCCTACTTGGATTTGGAGTAGAAAATAGTTGGAAGATTTCCGGGTTTGGCCTTGGCGCATTGCGCCATCAAGGAACCAGACAAGCCTTTCTGTAGTTTTGGCCATGGGGAAGCACGCCACCATAACCCCACTGCCCAAGTTTTTTTCTTTTGCTCTTTTTTTCTCCCGGAACGTTGCTAACTCTTTTTCAATGGTTTTATGCTTTCTGTTTTAGCTCTAATGGGTTATTTTTATCCATATTCTCCCTGCAAAGCATCGAATTACATATATTAGCTCATAATCAAGAATATGCAAATAATCATAGGGATATACATCACTTTTTCCCTCAAAACAGGGCTAAAACATGGGTAAATAAGGCAATCGGGCATATAAATACGCCCTAGATCAATAGGCTCTACATCAAGGATTTTTTGAAGGTGGATTATCCCTTTTGTAAGTTACTTGAAAAAGAATCCAAATTCGACTTTGATAGTAGTTGCCTGACAGGCTTTCTCGCATTGAAAGAGAAATTAACATCAACCTCGATCATCATTGCACCATATTGGTCAAAATTGTTCGAGCTTATGTGCGATGCTAGTGGTGTATCTTTGGGGCATTACTTGGTCAACAAAAAGAGAAACTCTTCCACCCAATCTACTTTTCAAGCAAAACATTGAATACAGCCCAAACAAATTACACCGTGACATAACAAGAGTTGTTAGCCATGGTTTTTGCCTTTGAAAAGTTTTGGGCATACATTTTCGGGACCAAAGTCATCGTGCATACTGACCATGCAGTGATCAGATACTTGATGTCTAAGAAAGATGCCAAGAACTGGCTAATTCATTGGGTCTTACTACTTCAAGAATTCAATTTTGAAGTAAAAGATCGAAGGAGATGTGAGAATCAAGTGGCTGACCAGTTATCAAGATTAAAAGAATATGGAAGGCTCGTAAGGGAACTTGAGATAAATTATTTGTTCCCAGATGCATGATCTTACACCATGGTTGGCTGACTTCGCTAACTTTCTAGCAAGTGACCTACTTCTGGATGGTTTGAATTCACAATAGAAAAAGAAGTTCCTGCATGATGTCTGGAATTTTTATTGGGATGAACCCTACTTATTCCGGATTTGCGCCGATGGAATGATTTGGAGGTGCATACTGAAAATCGAGATGATGCCAATTCTTAAAGTTTGCCACTCTTCACCCATTGGTGGTCACCATAGAGGCATTCGAATGGCTTTAAAAGTGCTACAATGTGGATTTTATTGGCCAACTCTGTTTGGATTTTATTGGCCAACTCTATTTCAAGATGCCCATGATTTGGTAATAGAATGTGACAAATGTCAATGCGAAAGGGGTGTATCTCTACGTCATGAACTCCCATTGATACCAATCTTTGAGGTGGAGTTATTCTATGTATAGGGCATTGATTTTATGAGGCCATTTCTGATTTTGCATGGGAACACTTTTATTCTAGTGGTTGTATACTACGTTTCCAAGGGGGTTGAAGTTGTGGCATTACCAAATAACAAAGGGAACAGCGTCACACACTTTCTAAAAGAAGCATATATCACTTGGTTTGGCACTCCCTGTGCCATCATTAGTGATGGGGGGTCACACTTTTGCAATAATTTATTTAGTGCTTTACTTGAAAAATATGGAGTCAAACACAAAGTCTCCACCCCCTACCATCCACAAACAAGCGGGCAAGTTAAAGTGTCCAACGGGGAAATCAAATCTATCCTTACAAAATCGGTAAATATTCATAGAATGGATTGGGCCCAAAAGTTTGATGATGCACTATGGGCCTATAGGACAGCATACAAGACCCTGATTGGTATTTCTCCCTACCAAGTGGTCTTTGGCAAAGCTTGTCATCTCCAGTTGAATTAGAACACAAAGACATGTGGGCCTTGAAGAAGCTGAACTTGGATTGGGAGAAAGCCGCTCATACTAGAGTTAAGGACCTTAATGAGATGGATGAGTTTCAGATGTAGGCTTATGAAAGTTCCTCAATCTACAAAGCCCGAATGAAACACTATCATAATCAGTAAATTCTCAAGCGAAAATTCTCTCCCGGAGATTGGGTGCTCTTGTTCAACTTTTGACTTTGACTTTTTCGAGGAAAGTTAAGGTCAAAATGGTCAGTCCCCTTCAAAGTGTTTCAAGTCTTCACCAATGGAGCAATAGAGTTGAAGAATGAAGATGGCTCAATGTTCAAAGTCAATGGGCAACAAGTCAAGAAGTATTTGGGCATACCAGAAAATGTCACACTCTTTGAAGCCATTTACCTTGACGAGCCATGAGTGGGAGGTACCATCGTTGAGTTGTGATGTTAAACCAAGCGCTTCTTAGGAGGCAACCCAAGCATCCACCTTTACTTTCCATATTTTTGCTTTGTAGTGTTATTTTTTATGTTGTTTTTGTTGAGTTTGTTGGTAGGAACCAATTTAGGTATGTTGGAATGATAAAAAATCATTGAGCCACTTCAGGAACCGAACATGCGAAACACACACTGAGAAGTACACTTTGCATGGGACATCACCTATCGCAACAAAATCAACCTCCAATATTCATGACCTAATGCGCCAGGCCATATGATCGCACATCCCATTGTAAGCATCGCACAACATTTCGCATGACGGATATAGAACACTAGAAATAATCGATGATTTTATGATCTGTACATGCGATTGGCGTGCAGACTGCATCACGCAGTATACATATCACACGCTGTTTTGCACCACCTACAAAAACACATGCAGTTTCTCTAAAACTTTCAACCAACATGCAACAGCTAGGGCATTTCACCCCAACCCATGTGTGTATTTCATATTGTTCGCACTGCAGCAGGCAGACCACTGGCCCTAATTTCATCAACTACTTGTGTGATCGCCAGTGCATTTTGCCCCAGCCCTTGTGCATGTCGCACAACACCTTAGGGAGTAATCTCTTCTCCTAAGTTCATGTGTCATTGAGGAAAATGTTCCATTTATCTTTGGGGGTGCTTCAATTGATTTTAGTCACCTTGTTAATAGTAGACTAGAAAATAAACTCCAAGGGTTTTCTTAATACCGTGGTTCTTTCCCAAGGAGAAAATGTTTTCTTCCACTTTTCTTTTTCTTTAATTTTGTGTTGAATCGGGTTGGTGCTTCCCTATGATAGATTGAGAGGCAACTTTCTTAAGGGAAAATGCCAAGTTTTAGTTTTAATTTGAGTCCGTGCTTTGCTTGTCCCGAAATAGACCCATTGAAAAAAAAGTTTTCTTGGAAAGAAGTTTTAGAAAATTCAGGGAAGAGGGAAAATGAATTTTGAGGAAAGAATTCTCTTGTTATGATTTGCACACTCTAGGTTTGGCTTGATCAATTCACAAACGAGTGTGTAACAAACCCAGAATAGCTTGTCAAAAGTCATTTGTCCCAATTGAATTTGAGACAAATATGGAAAATTCTTGTGATGTGATGCCTTGTGTGGTGAGGCTATACTTTGATTGTCGTGTATGTGTTTCATCTAGAACATTCTCTAAATGTGATTCAAGGAAAAATCCTAGATGCAACCGAGCTGGAAAGATGATCTTAGGCCCTTTTTGAATAGCCATTTCACCCAAATAACTTCCCTTTACATTGACCTTAGTGATCCCCTTTGAAATTGTGACCTTTTCTTAGCACATTGTTAACACCTTGACCCTTTTTGGAACCTCTATTCTCGCAACCATACTCCCTAGTGGCTCGAAAGTTAAACATAGGCTAAAAGCCTAAGTTTAGGGGGAAGTTAAAATGATAACATAGGCAAATGCCTAACTTTAGGGGTGTATGTACTCAATGTGGAGAAGAAAAGGAAGGTAATTCAAGTGTAATGTAGCACCTTATGTTGAATTGAAAATTTCTCCAAAAGACCTAATGCAATGGGCAAAATTATTTGAAAAAGAATTGGTGCTACCATGTGAAGGTGATACAAGGAGGTTGAATAATCAAGATTGACGGGAAAAGCTTTGGTTGTGTGAGGGAGAAATAAGGTGAAGTCAAAGTTTGAAAATATGAGCGGTGTTTGAAATGATAACAAAGAGCATTATGGAGGTTTAGTCACTTGAGGCAAATGCAATCCTCACCTTACCCCTAGCCAATATAGGAACCCGTAAGTCCTTTGTGATTCTGAGCTTGGTCACTCTATATTAGTGGCGATTTACATGAAGGGCAAGCCTATAGCTCGACATGTGTGCACTTGAACTTCTTTGAGAGAGTGAGAGTCTTTTTGGTTCTCTCATAATCCCTTATATTATGAATTGCATGATTGTGAGTGGGATTCTCTCTTGTGGTGAGTGGCATCATGCACTCGAATTGAAACATGAAGTCTCTATTTCAATTGAGAGAAATGAATGACACAAGTTGTGTGGAGAATCTCGAGGCAAACCTTGATTGTCCATGCCAATGACTAGAGAAGCTTAATATCTTGTTTTGAATGACAAATTCCCTTGATTTGAATGTGAAATGAAGCCCTTTTGATGAATAATTTGAAATGATCATTTGACTTGATAATGTGGTGGTCCAAATTGAGATAAGCATGGTAGTTGAGTCTTTTGTTTGATCCTTTTATTTATTATTTTTCTTAGTTTTTAGAATAGATTAATCTTTTATGCCTTGATTAAGTTTTAGAGCATAATTCATTCCTTACCTTGTGACTGTCTTGCTTGAGGACAAGCAATAGTTAAAGTTTGTGGGTTTGATAAGTCAGTAATCTACCAATCTATTGAGTCTTTAATCATGAATTATTGCTATGTTTTAATAGGATTTAGAGTTTCTTATGGCCTTTATTGATATGAATGCAGGTACTCTTGGTTAAAAGTAGAAAACAAGGAATTGGACCTAAAAGAGATCAAAAGGAGTTGAAGTGTGAAGTTATCATGAGAGATGGAGATTCTTCCAAGAGGTGCAGCCATCGTGCGACATGCACAATGCTTGGTGCAGTCTGCACCTCCCTCCACATAAATCTTAGAAGAAGAAGAAGAATTTGCTAAGGGGTGAGACTTTCGTGCGACGTGCACAATGCCTGGTGCAGTCCACACCCCACTTTGCACAACACCCAAAGCTCAACCCTAGTCACTGGTCTACTGATAAGGAGTTGTTCAATGCGCACATTTTGACGTTGCACATAGCTCCCGAGTGGCAATTTTTTCAACTTTTATGTGACGATTTGGGAACCTTCTAAAACCCAATTTAGGCATAGTTTTTGGAAGTTTTGAATAGTTTTTCAGTTTTTGGAATATTGTTGAACAAGTTTTCTCTCTCAAGGCAAGATAGAGGGTTTCACTTAATTCTCTCCATCTTCAACCTTGGATTCACCATAGTTTTGTAATTTGAGCTTGGAAATAGGAAACTTCTTCCATTAATAAAAGGGAATTTAAATTACCCATTTGGTATTGCTTCTTATTCCTTTAGCATGAGTGGCTAACTCTCCTTGTCTAGGGGTATGTGTATGATGGGTACTTGATTAATGGGTATGGGTCTTGCTTATTTGTGTTTATAATTGCTAAATTTATATGGGTCTAGTGATTTCTCCATGTTTTAACTGTAAAATTAATGGTTACAAACATTGATTGAAATTACTTGATTGTGTTCTTGCTTGAGAAATAGGGTCATAATTTTGGATGAGAATTCACTAGTGGGTACTTGGGATTCCATTTAAATTGAGGCTAGAAATAGCTCAATTCACCGAAAATACCCATTTAAGAGTCTAAGGTAGAGATAGTGTGACTTCCCCAAGCCTATATTGGTTGGTTGATCATAAAACTATGGTGCTTGAACAAAGACCATTGGATAAATGTTTGTAAGATCGAAAGATTACCATTCGTGCCTAAAACCAATGCTACCCATGGAGTTTGGTGAAAATTTATGTAACTGAGCAAGTACCTTGACCCATGTTTGATTCCCATTTGAAGCATACCCGTTGTCGTCCTATCTCTTAATACAAATACGTGTTTACCTTACGTTTTTGAGTTGAATTACGAATTGTGATAGATTTCTCATGTCACGCCCTGAGCCTACACCCTAGATGTAACACGGGACCTGAGACCACAAGTGATCCCAAGATAACCCTTTTTGCTGGCATAATTCATGAGCAACTAAATATAAATAGATAAACTGAAGTGTATTATACGGAAGCTGAAACATTTGATGAGCTCTTAAAGAGAACTATAATAAATTGAAGTTTTATAAACCAAAATACAACTCATTTGAAAAATGATACAACTGACTAACTGACTGTCTATGAAGCCTCTACTAACACTGAACTACAGTTAGCCAGGACATGACCCCCAACTACCTTTAATCAATGTATAACAACTAAAATAACCGCTATAACTACTAACTGACTGGATTTTCCGAGAAAGGAGAACTCGTTCCCTGCTGACTGGAAGTTGCGATCAGTCTAACCATGACCCTGGAAGCTAGCACTAAAACCTACATCATCAAAAGGATACAGCACAAAAATGTATGCGATCAGTACTTTGAATGTAGTGAGCATGTGAGATAATGCACTAACTTTTAAAACATGAGAAAACATGTATATACTAGAAACATAACTGAAAGCTGGACTAAGTATAGATATTTGAGAATGCATAAGTCAACGCTGTAAACATGGGCTCCTGTACTAAAGAGTATAAATGTTTTTGAGTTATAAACTATAAGATACCTAGTCTATGAGATAACTAAGCATGCTGAAAATATTGATTATCTAGTTAAAAACTATAACTTGAATCTGTAGTACTCAGGCCCAAACATAATATACACAAAATCTGCAATGTAAGGATATTCAAGAAAATGTAATTTAAAAGCTGTAAAACTTAACTGAGGGCCTAGTACACATTAATGAGTCTAATTCTGTGGGAGAGTTTGTTAACCGACATATACCACGTGAGCTAACTATGGAGTCCGATGTATACACCCCATAGAGAGGACCCAATATACCTTTCCAGGGTATAGAGTCATGACTGACGTGATCACTAAATCTGATGCCCAACTGAGGGGCTAAATAACCTATGGTGACATGTAGTTCTGGGACTTGAGGGTACACTGAACCCTAGTCCAACTCGGTGCTAAATACTACTCCCAAATTGAATATTGATAGATCATTTAAAACTAAAGTTCTGGAATGTTGTGTCAGAACCTAATTAATCTGGATGATTTCTGAAAGACTGTATAACTTGAAAACTATTCATAAATCATGTGGACATATCTAGATATCATACAAATCATGAAACTTACTAAATTCGTAATCATTGATGGCGTATCTGAAAGTCTATATTTAAGAACATATTCTTGTAAAACATACTAAAGGTAAGCTGAAGCCTGATAAATCATAAAAAGTTTTAAAGAAAACATGTAGACTGGAAACTGGCTAATTTCATGCTTGAAACTGAATGCTAGTACTCTAGGTTAAATTCTGAAGAAAACTAATTCTCATGAGAGTACTACAATTTTAGGCTAAGTTCTTGATAAGAAAGCTAATTCATGCAGAAGATGCTGTAAATCCAGGCTAAGTCTGTTTCATCAAAATTCCATAGATTTAAGAAAATATCTGTAAAACTTCTTGCAATATCACTTAAACATATACATAGAACATGTAGTATCATAAGGAATTTAGTTCTGTAAAGATATGCATAGTTGGGTAAAATCAAGCTGTAATTCAGTTCTTCAAAAATCTAGGGATTTGAAAGCTAATTGCAAGAATTCATGTAGAAATCATTCCAACAAGAATAGTAGTCATGTAAGATCCTCGAGAGATCAAATTCATAGTAGAACAATTGTTTGGGTAAGAACCCTAGAATCATAACTTGTAGAAATCATAACTGAAAACTGAACTTTGGGCATGAGGGTGAAAGGAGATCCTCATTGAATACCCACATACCTGGTGGATGATAATCCTTGAAGAAAAATCTGAAGTTGAAGCTTTGGAGAAGAAGCCCTAGGTCAGAACTTTGGAGAAAAGCATTCTTTTCTCCTTGAAAGTGATTTGAGAGGAAACTGACTTGATTTGAGGTTTTGACTTAATAAAAATAAGCCTAGAGTTATTTATAGTTGGGGCTAAAATAAGAATGAAAGGTCTGAAATGCCCCTAAGGAGTTAATTAAAAACTGCTGAAAAAACTCATCGTTGGGTCCCACGAGCATGAACCACTACCCGTAGAATGGATCACGGTTGGTGGAAAGGGTTTGTGGTTTCTGGGCGAAGTTTCTGGTCTCTGGAATGATTTCCACGAGTTGGTTTCACGACTCGTGGAACCTCTTCGTGGTTTTCAGGCCACTTTTAAGCTTCTGGACTGTTTTCACGAGTTGGTTTCATGACCCGTGGAAACTTCTGCATCCCGTGGAACCTCCTCGTGGTTTTCAGGTGAAAAAACTAATTTCCACGAGTTGGTTTCACGACCCGTGGAAACTTCCACGACCCGTGGAACCTTCTCGTGGTTGTTGTCTGTCATTTTTACAGACAGACACCCTTTAGTAAAACACTGATAACTTTTTGCTCCAGACTCATATTAATGTGTGGTTTATGGCGTTGGAAAGAAGAATCAAATACCTTTAATTTGGTTAGTACTAGTCTACCTAACTCTTCATATTCTAGGATATATGATCGTTTGAAGTTGACCCTAGTTTAGTATTACATGAAAACTTTTTTGGTTAGGGTGCTTTCAACTTAACTTGTTTATAGGAGTTTCTTATGAACATGATGCGCACCCAAAACCCTTACCACACTAGGTAATTGATCATGACAAATATGGAAAGTGGTTTAGTCTTAGTTTAAAATTTTTGGGGTGTTACAATATCTCCCCCTTGGGATCATTCGTCCTCGAATGAAGACTATTTAAGCTGAGTTTGGAGGGAAAGAGCCGCAATCCCTACCAATTGAGTACTAGAAATTTATATCTAACTGAGCTGAGTTCTATGGACGTGAAAACATGTTGAAATGCAAGGATAGCTGAGGGAAGATAGTACTGAGACTGAAATACACATGAGTAAACAGAGAAGCTGGAGAGGAACTATTAACGTATGCTGAAACCGGGTGTTTCTCGAATAAAGACTAACTAGGCTGAGGTAGTAAGGAAAGAGTTGCAACCCCACCAACTGAACTAAAATCTGGAGTAATAACATAGCAACTGATTTCTGACTGAAATATGAACTGAGATGGGTTCGTGAAATATGTATGTATACTGAGAGCATAGGAACACTAATAGGATATAAAATTGAATGTCCAACTGGATGGCTGGTCTAGATTGAGAGTAGGGACTTAGCTGAAGCCCATAAAGAACGAACGCATTCTTAGAAAATCACGATTTACTGGAAGGAGCATCAAACTGAGAGGAATATCTATACAAGAAAATTATTCTCTTCTAAACTGAACTTACCAGCATTGACTGAGCTGAGCGTAAGGCCTTCTGGCCTTAGGAATAATTATTGGCAGGTCTGAACTGGTATGATATGAGGAGTCTACTATATTTCCATCTGAAGCTACTGGACATAAGGTATGAGCATCATGGGTAGGGAGTAAGAACAAGACTATTCCCACCTTAAACAATATGATTGGCCTTGTATAAGCTTAGGAACACCCTTTTAACTACACCAACTTCTCTGAATGTCACACTTTCTATTTGCAACTGAAATCCTCATCAACACACATATAGATTTTGAGGTCTGAGCCTAACTATCTTCTTTCAACAGGTTCAAGCCTATTTCGACAAAATCTCTTGCATCTAGAGTCATCTCCCAAGAATGGTATTTCTTCTTATTGTGAGAAAAAAGTCAACTAACCTTGAGTTCTAATCAATGGGTCACTAGTCTCACAAAGCAAAGGCCCACATGTATTTCATCATGACATTCAAGCCTATTTCTATGATCATCTTATAGCTTGTCTATGGCTAGCACTATCTGAGGTTTCTATTCTCTTCCAGGGCATATCTAGAAACTATAACTGCAAGAACTTCTACAAAAGGGACACCAAGAAGAGGAAAATCTAGTACTTGCCATCTAGGCTAATACTTAGCTTCCTCCACTAACACGCTTAGTGGGATCTAGCCACTCAAGGTGAGGTCTGAGAGGTCAAGTACAAAGGTCTGAGTGTCTCACATACTAGACATCTGGAGCATGGTTGGAGTAAGGAATCATAAGCATGAACTATTCGGGAAATCTAGTCTGAGCATATGCATGAAGTAGTATGATTTCATTAACCATCAAGACATATCCTGAGGAATGAACTGAGTACATAGAACTGAGCATACTGTGAGACATGAGTTTAAATATTTGTCGAGTCTTATGGCATAAAGCTGGAATTCATAGAGTCATGGAGTAAGACTGGAATCGCTACCTGGAGAAATTTATGTTTGTTCTAGGAGCTGAGTATGGACATAAATCTATAGGGAGCACATGGACTTATACATGAGTATGACATAAATACATCTGAGTATAGTGTCATATTGACTGAAGTGCTAGGAAACCTGCTGGAATAAGAATGGATCGATATCCCATCATAGTCCTTTCTAAAATCCTATATTGGTTGAGTCGGAAGACTCTACTTGGTTCTTCATTCCATCATCTCCCCCTTATCTTGAAAGTCACCTCTCTAAGTCTACGGATCTCTCTCCTGAACTAGGCTATAACTGAAGATGCTAAACCCTTGCTAGGTCTCCTTCGAAAGCATCTCTTAGCTTCCTCTTTACCCTTAAGGCTATCACTAGAGGATTCATACTCTTACTGGTGTGGATAACCACTCCTTCTTATATTTAGCAATCTGACCTTCGTCTATTCATCTACTAACATCACATATCTAAGTTCACATCTACCAAAATCAATTGAATTAAACCATGCTAAGGGATTCAACATCGTCTATCTATAATCTTCTAAACATACAACAACAACTACTCTGGGTGCACATCTATCATTCTGATGCTTAAGGCTCTATTCTTTATCTCATGACTTGGCCATAATTTACCAATTCATCTAGTTGTCACATATACATCTTATAGCTACTATAATTATGAATCCGTACACCTAGTTCTGGGGTCATTTTGTTACTTATGGCCCATAACATCTTAATTCACACTGACTGCTGAGTGACTATACTACCCAAGCTCTTAGAAAAGATCAGAATTTTGGCTAAGGTGCCAATCAAGATAGAGTTTCTGGAAGAGGGTCTGAGAGCACATTCTACTGTAGGCTCAATTGCACGAGTGGGAAAGGATACATGCTTTGAATCAGTAGACTTTAATGCACTAGTGGGCTCCTCTCAAGCCCTTGTGCATTCTTTTGACTTTCGCATGGCTCTATCTGGGAGCTCCTCACTGTCAGGAATCTAAACTATATTGTTTCCACTACCTCGAAGATGAGGCATGACTCAAATAATTGGATCAACGCATGAATCTGCAAGAGTTTCTAAATGAACAACTTTACTATACGATTTGGAGTATGAACAAAGGGAAACATTTCCTAAATGCCCGATAGCCCCTCGAAGAAAAGTATAGATGTCTCCATACCGTTCCACAAGACTCTACTAGACAAGGCTTCATAGACACCCTAGGACACTTGAACTATGTGCTATAATACCAAGTTTGTCACACCCCGAGCCTACACCCTAGATGTAACATGGACCACAAGTGATCCCAAGATAACCCTTTTTGCTGGCATAATTCATGAGCAACTAAATATAAATAGATAAACTGAAGTGTATTATACGGAAGCTGAAACATTTGATGAGCTCTTAAAGAGAACTATAATAAATTGAAGTTTTATAAACCAAAATACAACTCATTTGAATAATGATACAACTGACTAACTGACTGTCTATGAAGCCTCTACTAACACTGAACTACAGTTAGCCGGGACATGACCCCCAACTACCTTTAATCAATATATAACAACTAAAATAACCGCTATAACTACTAACTGACTGGAGTTCCGAGAAAGGAGAACTTGTTCCCTGCTGACTGGAAGATGCGATCAGTCTGACCATGATCCTAGAAGCTAGAACTAAAACCTGCATCATCAAAAGGATGCACCACAAAAATGTATGTGATCAGTACTTTGAATGTACTAAGCATGTGAGATAATGAACTAACTTTTAAAACATGAGAAAACATGTATATACCAGAAACATAACTGAAAGCTGGACTAAGTATATATATTTGACAATGCATAAGTCAACGATGTAAACATGGGCTCCTGTACTGAAGAGTATAAATATTTTTGAGTTATAAATTGTAAGATACCTGGGCTATGAGATAACTAAGCATGATAAAAATATTGATGAGCTGTTTAAAAACTATAACTTGAATCTGTAGTACTCAAGCCCAAACATACTATACACAAAATTTGCAATGTAAGGATATTCTGAAAATGTAATTTAAAAGTTGTAAAACTGAACTGAGGGCCTAGTACACACTAATGAGTCTAATTCTATGGGAGAGTCTGTTAACCAATATAAACCACATGAGCTAAATGTGGAGTCCAATGTATACGCCCCATCGAGAGGACACAATATACCTTGCCAGGGTATAAAGGAATGACTGGCGTGATCACTAAATCTGATGCCCAACTCAGGGGATAAATAACCTACTGTGGCACGTAGTTCTGGGACTTGAGGGTACGCTGAATCCTAGTCCAACTCAGTGCTAAATACTACTCCCAAACTGAATATCAATAGCTCATTTAAAACTAAAGTTTTGGAATGTTGTGTCAGAACCTAATTAATCCGGATGATTTCTGAAAGACTGTATAACTTGAAAACTATTCATAAATCATGTGAACATATCTAGATATTATACTAATCATGAAACTTACTAAATTCGTAATCATTGATGGCATATCTGAAAGTTTATATTTAAAAACATATTCTTGTAAAACATACTGAAGGTAAGCTGAAGCCTGCTAAATCATGAGAAGTTTTAAAGAAAACATGTAGACTGGAAATTGGCTAATTTCATGCTTGAAACTGAATGCTAGTACTCTAGGTTAAATTCTGAAGAAAACCAATTCTCATGAGAGTACTACAATTTTAGGCTAAGTTCTTGATAGGAAAGCTAATTCATGCAGAAGATATTGTAAATCCAGGATAAGTCTGTTTCATCAAAATTCCATAGATTTAAGAAAATATCCGTAAAACTTCTTGCAATATCACTTAAACATATACAGAGAACATGTAGTATCATGAGGAATTCAGTTCTGTAAAGATATGCATAATTGGGTAAAATCAAGCTGTAATTCACTTCTTCAAAAATCTAGGGTTTTGAAAGCTAATTGCAAGAATTCATGTAGATATCATTCTAACAAGAATAGTAGTCATGTAAGATCCTCAAGACATCAAATTCATAGTAGAACACTTGTTTGGGTAAGAACTCTAGAATCATAACTTGTAGAAGTCATAACTGAAAACTGAACTTTGGGCATGAGGGTGAAAGGAGATCCTCATTGAATACCCACATACCTGGTAGATGATAATACTTGAAGAGAAAACTGAAGTTGAAGCTTTGGAGAAGAAGCCCTAGGTCTGAACTTTGGAGAAAAGCATTCTTTTCTTCTTGAAATTGATTTGAGAGAAAACTGACTTGATTTGAGGTTTTGATTTAATAAAAATAAGCCTAGAGTTATTTATAGTTGGGGCTAAAAAAAAGAATGAAAGGTATGAAATGCCTCTAAGGAGTTAAATTAAAAACTGCTGAAAAAACTCATCACTGGGTCCCACAAGCATGAACCACGACTCGTAGAACAGATTATGGTTCATGGAAAGGGTTCGTGGTTTCTGGGCGAAGTTTCTAGTCTCTGGAATGATTTCCACGAGTTGGTTTCACGACCTGTGGATCATTCCACGACCCATAGAACCTCTTCGTTTTTTTCAGGCCACTTTTAAGCTTCTAGACTATTTCCACGAGTTGGTTTTACGACCCGTGGAAACTTCCACGACCCGTGGAAACTCCTCGTGGTTTTCAGGTGAAAAAACTGATTTCCACGAGTTGGTTTCACGACCTGTGGAAACTTCCACTACCCGTGGAACCTTCTCGTGGTTGTTGTCTATCATTTTGACAGACAAACACCCTTTAGTAAAACACTAATAACATTTTGCTACGGACTTGGATTTATACACGGTTGGTGGCGTTGAAAAGAAGACTCAAATATCTTTAATTTGGTGGGTACTAGGCCACCTAACTTTTCATATTCTAAGATATATGCTCGTTTGAAGTTGACCCTAGTTTTGTCTTACATGAAAACTTCTTTGGTTGGGGTGCTTTCAACTTAACTTGCTTATAGGAGTTTCTTATGAACATGATCCGCACCCAAAACACTTCCCACACTAGGTAATTGATCATGACAACTATGGAAAATGGTTTAGTCTTAGTTTAAAATTTTTGGGGTGTTACATCTCAATTCCCTAATTTTCCCCCGTTTTACTTTTATTGTTGTTTGAACATTGACTCTATTGGTGATTGATATACGATAATCTTTTAGGCAACTCTACCATTTCTCTGTGGGATCGACCCCGACTCCCATTGGGAATTATAAATTTTTTTTGCTTAACGATTGCCTTCACCTCTGTATGAAAGTGTTACTTGAGAGTTATCAGTATGCCAACTATGAATACCAGTAAAACCACCCAAAACACGTGTCTCCTTGGTCATGCAAGTTTAAAAATTAGTAAAACCACCTAGAACACTTTCTCCTCGGACATGCAAGTTATCTCAAATCAACTTTCTGAAAATAGGCCATTTTCCGTTTTTGGAAGCGAAATGCATTAAAAAAATATTCTGAAAATCCCATTTTTGAAATCGAAACAATGTTTTAACCCATTCATCCATGTACCATGATAAAAATAGCGACAAAACACGAGTAAAGAATTAATAGCCACGTCAAATATGATTATCAAGCTCAGTCAAATCATATCGAAGAAAGACAAGCTCTATGCACTAAACAAAGGATACAATTCTTAGAGAAAATACGTCGAATTGCTAAACTAACTACAACCTCCCAAGGGAACCACCTTAAGGCACACAACTAACCTAATCTAGACTAAGGCAAGCAACTATCCTAATCTAAGCTAAGACGAGAAACAAACTAAAATAAGCTAAGGAAAATACGAACTGACCTGGAGTCCAGCCAATCCAATGCTAACGTCCTCGGGCCCGCAATTACTCAATATACAGAGATAAATACAAAAAGAAATTGGTAAATATAAATTGAACAAGAAGCGCCTTTTTTAACCACAAAGTCTATTGCCAACTCTATACTAAGGAAGGCATACAATTCTAATCCTAAAGATACTACTCCAACTCCGCCAATTCTACGAAGGAATAAGGACCATCTAAACTAAGAACCCTAACCCCGGTTTTATACTAAAGCACCTAAACTAGCTAAAAGGATTATAATCACCTAATCATCATATCCAAACCACGATATGCCACCAACAATTAGAAAATAACTATACAAATACCTTTAATGAACTAAATCTAAAAGTAGGTAAGTCGTAACCTACCTGAAAGATGAACACGCGCGCACGCACCCATTAAACCAGAGTTTTTTCCTTTTCGGGAAGCCTCTGACAGGTGCCATACTATTAAAATAGTAATTTATGCATTCAAATACAAACAACAATATCCATATTGTGGATTTATAACTCAAACCAAAAATCAGGTGAAAAACTACGCATGGGGCCTGCATATGAATTTCAAAAATTAAATCAGGGATTGTGTCACTCGTGAGACAAGGATTACATGCCCAAAAAATTGGGCAAGTTCATCTCCAAAAATAAGCTAAAGCAGACCCAACTTTAAAAGAATAAAATAAGGAATCAAATGAAGAATTCAACAGAATTAAAGTCAGAAACTTACGAAAATAACAACGGAAGTATGATCACAGACAAGAATAAATCCACCCTAAGCTTCACCAAGCAATTCCCTAGAGTTTCTAAGGTTTAGAGCTCTCCCAAAAATGGATGAAATTTGTGAAGAAATATTTTAAAAATGAGGAGAATTTCATATATACAGATACCCCTACAAAATTGGTGGTCACAAAAGCGACAGATCCTCCGAAAAAATGAAGGTCACTATTAAACCGCACCTCCGCAAAGTGCAGGTTTTCCTCAAAAGCAGAAGTCGCAAAAGAAACAGATCCTCTGCAAAAGTGGAGGTCACTAGGAATGCGTACCTCGGCAAAAATAGGCATCTATAAAAGTGGACCTTTACTACCAAAGCGGTATCCCTAACTATGACAAAAGGGTTGTAAAAGAGGATACACATGCACCAGTACACAAGAAAATTTGGCCAAGTTAGGAATTCTCCAAATGGGTCCTCGAGATTCATCTGAAACCCCATGAACACAAATGAGATATGCTACCCTACCAAAAATGGCATTTTGGGCTCAACAGAATTGATGAAATTCCCAATGGATATTCTTTCAATGAAAAGTAGGCCCCACACCTAAGATGTCCATTTTTAGCAAAAATCCAACCAATAGCCTAAAATGAGTCTGGAAGCCTCAGAACCCAAACCAAAGGTCACACTATCTGAAAGTCCATACTCCGAATCTAACGGCACTGACAGAATTCTCATCCCAACTCATTTACTCTAAATGTTGACCAAAGTCAACTTCAACTTTAAGAGTTTCAAAAATGGGAAATTGACTTAAAACACAAATGAACTGCTCGAGAATTGAACTGTCAGCCCCGATAATTTATAAATAACATGTAGTCGATATGGGAAAGCTCAGAACATAAAAAATGCACAAAAGCAGGAAAAAAAACCTGGAGGGTCATTATAACATCCACTACTAAAAGGACTTTCATCCTAAAAAATCAGAAGGTGGAAGTACCTGAAGGCTCGAAAAGATGAGGATATTGGGCCCGCATATCATGCTCGGTCTCCAAATTAGCCTCCTCAATGAGATGATGTCTCTATTGCACCTTAACCACCAGAATATCTCTAGACCTTAATTGTATAACATCCCAAGTTAAAATAGCTACTAGCTCCTCCTCAAAAATCAAATGGTCATCTAACTGAACACAATCCCACCGAAGCATGTGAGACTCGTCCAGAATGTAGCAACGAAGCATCAACACATAAAAACAGGGTGAATAGCAGAAAAAGCTTGAGGTAAGGCTAACTCATAACCAACATCACAACTCGTTGATCCCATCCAAAGGAGCACATCTAGTTGAAAGACTCTCATTCTTATTTAGAATGGGAAGATCTTTCAGTTCAAATCTCAAATGACCTTATATACCTAGGGCTAAGCTTGTCCCTCCTCCTGAACCTCATCACGTCATCTGAAGGAACACACAATCACCAACCCTAAACAATAAGCACAATGCATGTGGTCAGCATAAATCTTCTATCTACTCTGGGCTGCCCGAGGTCTATCCTGCCCAGACCTGATCTAAAGACTCGCCCAACAAATCAGTACTATGGGGCCTAGCCTCAAAAGCATTAAACCACCTAATAGGAGACCTACACCGCCGATATACAACGCCTCAAAAGGAGCTATCTGAATACTTGAAAGGTAGCTATTATTATAAGCAAACTCTACCAAGGCTAGAAACTAGTCCCATTGACCCTCAAAATATATAACACAAGAACGGAGCATGTCCTTTAGAACCTGAATAATTTGCTCGTACTGGCCATTAGTCTATGGATGGAATGTCGTGCTAATATCAACCTAGGTACCCAACTCCACCTGAAATTCCCTCCAAAAGTGGGAGATGAACTGAGTACCTTTATTTGAAATAATAGATACCGACACATCATGAAGATGGACTATCTCTTGTATATAGACCTAAGCCAACCTCTTGGCATTGAAGGAAGACTGAATGGGTAGAAAGTGAGAAGACTTAGTCAATTGATCCATGATGGCCCAAATGCTATTAAAACTTCACAAAGTAGGTGACAAACCAACTACGAAGTCCATGGTAATATGCTCCCACTTTTACTTAAGAATAGGTAATCTCTAAAGCAAACCACCAAGTCTCAAGTGCTCGGACTTCATCTGGTGATATCTCAAGCATCGAGATAGAAAGTCCACTATGTCCCTCTTTATCCCGCTCCCCCAATAATGATGTCTCAAATTCGTATACATCCTAGCCACCCCAGGATGAATGGAATATCTGGAATAATGAGCCTTCAGTAATATTAGCTGAATCAAGTCATCAACCCTCAGAACACATATACAGACCTTGAATGTCAAGACACCCTCTAAATCTATGGCGGCCTTCCTGGACTTGCTGCTGGACACCTGATCATGAAGCTCACAAAGTCGGGTATCCTCAAGCTTTCATTCTCAAATCTGCTCCAACAATGTAGACCATGCCTCTACCCAAGCAAGAATCCTCCCAGGATTAGAAATATCAAGTCAAATTAATCTATTGTCTAATTACTGAATTCCTAAAGCCAACAGCCTCTTTAAAACTGACAAGAAAGCTAAACTCCTCATACTCAGCGCCTTCGAACTCAAGGCATTTTCTACCATATTTGACATGCTCAGATGGTAAAGAATAGAGATATAATTGTCCTTCAGCAACTCAAGCTACCTCTACTGCCTCGAATTAAGATCCTTCTAGCTCAGAATATACGGTAGGCCATGATGGTCGGTGAATATCTTACAATGCACACCGTATAGGTAATGCCTTTAAATCTTAAGCGCAAAAACTGCCACTGCCAACTCCAATTCATGGGTGGGGTAGTTGCACTCATGCACCTTCAACTATCTAGAATCATACACTATCACTCGACCTTGCTGCACTAGATAACAACCCAAGCTAATATCTGAGGTATCACAATAAACTGTAAACCCCTGGCCTCAGTTTGAAGAGTAAATATTGGAGTCGTAGTCAATAAGGCCTAGGGCTTTAGAAAGCTCGCCTCACACTCATGGAACCACTTAAACGGGACATCTTTTCTAGTCAGTCTAGTCAATGGTGCTGCAATGAAATAGAAACCCTTAATGAACCATATATAATAACTAGGTAACCTAATGAAGTTATAAACCTCGGTAGGAGAAATGGGTCTAACCCAATCACGAACTGTCTCAATCATCATCGAGTCTACCATGATATGATCCTTGGATGCTACGTGCCCCTAGAATGCTACAGACTCAAGCCAGAACTCACACTTTAAAAACTTAGCATAAAGCCATTGATCTCTTAAAGTCTGGAGAACAATCCTCAAATACTGCTCATGCTCCTCCCTACTAAAAAAAGGAGTCCAAAACATCTTGAACACGTGATTCATCAAGTTCATGAATGTTGTTGGGGCATTGGTCAACCCAAAAGACATCACCAGAAACTCTTAATAGCCATAACGAGTCTTGAAGGCTGTCTTAAGGATGTTCGGTGCCTAAATCCTTAACTGATTATAGCCAGACCTCAAGTCAATCTTAGAAAGCACAGATGCACCTTGAAGTTGGTCAAATAGATCATTAATACATGGTATTGGATACTTATTCTTTATAGTCACCTTATTCAATTGTTGGTGATCGATGCACATGTGCATAATGCCATCTTTTTTCTTCATAAATAGGATAGAAGCACCTTAAGGATAAACACTCGGCCAGATTGAACCCTTACCTAGAATATCCTGAAGCTGAACATTAAGCTCCTTCAACTCAGGAGGTCTCTCAACTTAACTTTCTGTTAGAGGTCTCGTATGACTATAATTTGCATCCAAAGCACTTACCACACTACAGACAGGTCTTAACACTTAGGTACAATTAGAAATCACCTGGTTTGGGCCTATACATGTATGAAGAATGGATTGGGGTGTTACAATGATCCACCTACTAACCCATTTCAAATCATTTTTTTGCCCTTGTTTTCTTTTGTAGGTGACACACCTACTTGTCCTACTTTTTTATCCTTAATTCCTTTCATTAGTATAGGCTAAATATACTAGTAGCTCAAGATAGTAGGATGTTAAAATGAAGAACTTATCCTCATAGAATGTTCAAACAAGTAGGACATTTATACTAGTAGGTGAAGCATATAGGTGACTTACTTTGTCTCGTATTCATTTTACTTTCAAATCTTATTCTTCTAAACAATTACCATCACTTTCACACACTTCAATACCTTGGATATTAGGCTCATATATAGTCTTAGTCTTCCCAAGCTCATTTAATCACGTCAAGGTAACGTAGTCATAAATGTGTGACTTGGCCACAAGCGATAATCCTTCTGATAATGCCTTCTTCATACTCACATAACTCTAGTTATAGAAACTGACATGAAGAGCCATTTGCTTTTGCTGGATTCTAGACTCAAATATATTTAATTTCATATGTCACCATATATGCTCATTCAAACTCATGTCTTTTGCTATATCACTTGAAGTAACTTTTTACAAGGTATCCCTTTTTTGCTTAAACTTTTGTTTCACGACTTTTGTTGGCCTAAAACTTTAGTTTAGCACTTCGAACACCTTCATGTATATTTTTTATAAAGTAATTATCCACTTGTATCCTTATGTTCTTAGTTTCACATCAATTGATTGCCACTTGACTAGTCATATGTTAACATAGATGTACGGGGTATTACATTATCCCCCTTAGAAACATTCATCCTCAAATGTGAGCTATAGTTCATGATTAAAACTAACTCTACAATTCGTCTAAAATTCTGCTAGAGTTTCCTCTTTAAGTAACACTATCCAAAACCTGACAGCTAACCAAAATGCATATATACAGGCCTCACAAGGTGCCTCAACAAATGTGGTACATGAAATAATCAAATGGTGAGTAAGACTTTTCTTGGACATACAATAAAGTGAATGTGTAACATGTCATACTTTACAATCCCTCTCAATACTCTGACTTGTGGCACGACATAAGATATATGTGAATTCATAAGCACGAAGGGAACTCCTGAATTTAATAAATATCAATAGGATAACCATTAATATATGCATATGAAATTATGACTCATTTAAGGAACACACATAATTTAAGAACCTTTTTAGGTCCTTGGAACAAATACTGAAACTGAGACTTCTTCGAGTCCTTAGATTTAGAGCAGCTATATTATTATTATCATTCTGATGGAGGCTATATACTTATCCCTTAACTTTAGTCATGACTGTCTAATATGACTATTAATGTCTTTTTAATAGACAAGTCCTTTCCAAATTATTTTTTTTTAAAGGGTTGGCATATGCATACTCTTCTAAACATATACGTATTGTAGACATATGGAATACCAGGTGAAATATATCTAGATCTGGAGATAACTCTCTATGTTATTGTATAGCCCATATATCTAGCGCTGATCTCCTATTCAAATCACATGATGACTTTCTGAGGTGATACCTTTTGGAGCATCCAATGAGCACATAAAACACTTAATCTTTGGATTGCATCTCTATATAAAACCTCTGTCAACTTTGAGCGGTCTTCAATCTCTCTTTTTAATAATTAAATCCTACAAATCATCTCAGTTTTATTAGATAAATATCTTACTAATGAGGAAAAGCCAGTTGTTATTCTTGATCGAGATGTCCAAAAGTTGAGGACAAAGGAGATTAGATTGGTAAAGGTTCAATGGAAGTATTATCCAGTTAAAGAAGCCACTTGAGAAACCAAGAAGTACATGAGGGACAAGTATCCTCACTTTTTTGAGGATTCTTGTACTAATTCCTTCTTGACTTGGATCTTTTTTCTTGTTTGATTTATCAGGAATGAACGATAGGTAAATTGATATCTGTTGTAATGATCCTTTATGTCATTATGGGTGAGCTAATTGTGAAAGAATCGGGGTTAGAACTTTTCCAGAATTGGGAGTTAAAATTTTAGGCTAGGCTTGTCTTGGATAAAATTTGAGCAAGGTGTAACAACCTGGAAATCAAATTAGCTAACAAACCTTGAATCTAAAAAATTCTGTAATTGTTGAACACCACGGGCATCCGCCACTGGCGTCAGAGCTCCGACGGGCTGTGGGGCGCGTTGTGGGAAGTGTCCAGTGGCTCTTGGCCATAGTTACTCCCAGCCTGATGGGCAGTCACGACGTGCATCATGGATGCGATGGCCCATGGGAACCCGCCGTTGAAATGCCCCAGTGATTTCCCCCTCCTTCATATCTTTCTCCGACGGGCGTCACCATGGGTGTCATGACTGCGACGGCCCATGGGACCATGTCGTCAGAACCCTCCAGCTCCCCAGGATTTCAAACCTTTCCTAAGATGCCTTGGCCGATGGGCCATCGTGGGTACGACACTCGTCGGGCAGCCCGTGAGGCGGCAATCTTCCTGCAGCTGTTTATTTTAAGTCAAGGGTATTCCGATCTTTTCCCCTATTCTTTAACCCCTAAGTGAGGTTGTTTAGGCCATTTTTAGTAGGCTTTTATTCCCTAATACCCTAAACTCTTATCATTCTAAGTCATTCTATTCCAAAATAAGAAAGAGTTCCTCTTCTCCAAGTCTCAAGCTCCAAGTTCAAGCCTCCTTTTCTTTTCAATTTCAGTTGGGTTAGCTTCAATTAAGGTATGTGGGTATTCAACAATGGTTTCCTTTCACCCTTGTGCCCAAAACCCCGAATTCTTATTTTGATTTATGAACTTGTAAAATTAGGGTTTTGATTCAAATTGGGGAAATTTTATGAAATCATTTTTTGATCATCAATTTATGGTTTCTCATTGCTAATCTAAGATTTATTTGAAGTCCCTTAATCGATTTCAAAAGCACATGCATTAAAATTGATTTCTAGCATAATTCCATTGAATTGCATGTTTTCAAGCAGAAATTTGACATGTTTAGATAACATGATCTTATGTATTAATGAAATTGCATGCCAAATTCTTCAAGTCATGAATTTAGAAAGAAAAGTATATTTTGAATTATGGTATGCTAAGTTTTAAGATTTATGAACTGAAAGTGCATGACATCAGATATGTCTCTATGCTTTTCAAATAGATATGACATCAGATATATCATCAGTTATGATCAGTTTTGGCATCAGATATGCTGAAAGTATGATATGAGCTATATGTATTATTTGGGAGTAGTATTTAGCACCGAGCAATGAGGGTTCAGATAACCCAAGTCCAGAACTACATGCCATTGTAGGTTACCCTCTGTGGCTCATGATAGGATCCTATTCATATGGTTCTAAACTTGGTGGGTTAGGATAACCTTTTTCAGTGTGGGTGCATGACACTGGACTCCATGTAGCTCACCACAGTTTATGTCGATTATTAGAAACTCCCGTATGAAAGTTTTTAAGATTTATGCTCTTCTACTTCATGTTTTTAGCTTTAACTATGATCTTGACTTATGATTTCTCTCATGATGTATGAACTCAGTTTTAACTATGTTCTAAGTATGTTTTATCACACTCATGCATATCTCATATCTTCAGTACATCCTATAGTACTAACGCATATTTTGTGTTGCATGCTATTATGATGCAGATTCAGATTCTACTCCTCAGACGCGTGGCTAGTTGTTTCCAGCTATCCAAACAATCTTGGTGAGTCCTCATCATCCGAGTACCGTAGTTATGAGTAGTGTTTTTATGCCTCTTTCCTGTTGGATTTCTGAGTTAGTTGGGGTTTTGTCCCATCAACTCCTATTTCAGATTTAGAGGCTTCAGACGTAGCTAGTTTGTATTCTATATTGGTATTCTGCAAACTTTATCCCATTTCAGTTTGTGGATTTCTATCTCCATTATGTATGATTCCGCTTTGTTTTCTTAAATATATTTTAGTACGCTATGACCAAGGGTTAACTTGGGATACTTATGGTCCCGGGTCCTGTGTTACATCTAAAGAATAGCCTCGGGGCATGACAAACTTGGTATCAGAGCCTCAGGTTCAAGAGTCCTAGGGTGTCTAAAATCCGCATCTAGTAGAGTCTCTTTTATATGTGTAAAGTGAGCCACACTTATGAGAAGGAAGCTATGAGGTGTCTTAGGAAAACATCACTTCTTTCTGGATCTATATCATGCGATAGAGTTTAACTCTATCAATCCTCTAATCCATTCTTTATGCATTTCAGATTATGCCTCCTTGTTGTGCCATGCCTCGTCGAGCCACCCGAAATGTTGATCCACTGATTCCTGACCCCGAGGTCACTAATGCAGAGTATAGAAATGCCATTCATATGCTAGCCCAGACAATGTCCGCTCAGGCTAATCAGCAGGCTCCTATCCTCATTCACCCTCAAGATGGGGCAGTGGACTGAGTTAGAGATTTTATCCATATGAACCCGCTGAAATTTTGGGGTTCAAAAGTTGGTGAGGATCCACTTAACTTTATAGATGAGGTGAAGAAGATCTTTAAGTTGATGCAGATTGTCGGAGTAGAGGGTGTCGATCTAGCTTCTTACTAGCTAAAGGACGTGGCTCATATCTGGTTTACTCAGTGGAAGGAGGCTAGAGATAAGGACGTTGTCCCTATGACCTAGGAGTGTTTTGAGAGGGCTTTCCTCGATCGGTTCTTTCCCTGAGAGTTGAGGCAAGCTAAGGCCGAGGAGTTTGTAAGCTTGAGGCAGGGATCGATGTCAGTCCAGGAGTACAGTTTGAGGTTCACTCAGTTGTCTAGGTATGATTCGTCTATAGTTGCATACCCACAGGATCAGATGAGTAAGTACATCTACGGAGTATTGGATTTAGTGAATAAAGAGTGTAGGTCCGCTATGTTGTTGAGTGATATTAACATTTCTCAACTCATGACTCATGCTCATCAGATTGAGGGAGACAAGTTGAGAGAGATGGCTAGGGAGAAAAAAAGAGTTAGATCTAAGGGTTCAGGTTTTGTCCATCATAGGTCCAGAGGTGGACATCGCTCTTTATTTCAGAAGAAGTCATCAGGACCCGTGCATTCTTCAGCCGGTGATCCTACCCAGGCCCCTAATCCTCATCATGATGAGTTTGGTAGAGGTTCAGGTGCCCAGTCTCAGGGTAGTATTGCAAGAGGGCCTTCTCACCCTGTTTGCAACAAGTGCAGAAAGAATCATCCGGGGGAGTGTCGGTTGGGCACATGTGGTTGCTATGGGTGTGGGCAGGTTGGACACATGATCAAGGATTGACCTTCAGCTAAGAAGGGATAGGGATGTAATAGGACTCAGCCTGCCCTAGCAGTATCAGGGAGTCGACCAGCCCAGCAGGGTGTTGCTTCTAGTTTTGGTGGTCAGCGCTAGAACTTCCTTAATGTCATGTCCTCTCGTCAGGACCAGAAGAGTTCACCATACGTTGTTACTAGTATGTTAAAAGTCTTCTCTATAGATGTGTATGCTTTATTGGATCCCGATGCCTCCTTATCTTTTGTGACCCCTTACGTTGCTTGTAAGTTTGAGATTTGTCCTGATCAGCTTTTAGAACCCTTTTGTGTTTCTACTCCCATTAGTGAGTCAGTCCTAGCCAAAAGAATCTACCAAAATTGCTTTATTTCAGTCCTCCATAGAGTCACTTAAGTGGATCTAGTAGAGTTAGAAATGACTGATTTTGATATTATTCTTGGTATAGATTAGTTGTATGCTTGTTATTCTTCAATTGATTATCGTACTCGAGTCATCAGTTTCAAGTTTCCAAATGAACCTGTTTTAGAGTGGAAAGGTAGTCCCCCATCCTCGAAAGGTCATTTCATATCTTATCTTAAGTCTAGGAAGATAATTTTTAAGGGTTATGTTTATCATATAGTTCGGGTTGTGGACATGGAGTCTGAATCCCCATCTCTTCAGTCTGTTCCTGTTGTGAATGAGTTTCCGGAAGTGTTTCCCAAAAATTTGCCCAGAGTCCCTCCCGAGCGGGAGATCGACTTTGGAATAGATCTTCTTCCAGATAAAAATCCTATCTCTATTCCACCCTATAGAATGGCTCCTGCGGAGCTCAAAGAATTGAAAGATCAGTTGAAAAACCTCCTTGATAAGGGTTTTATTTGACCCAGTATCTCTCTATGGGGTGCTCAAGTCTTACTCATTCAAGAGAAAGATGGTTCCCTCAGAATGTGTATCAACTACCATCAATTAAACAAGGTCACAATCAAGAATAAGTATCCCATTCCTAGGGATTGATGAGTTGTTCGATCAGCTTCAGGGTGCTAGTTCCTTCTCAAAGATTAACCTTAGATCCGGTTATCATCAGCTTCGTATTAGAGAGTGTGATATTTTGAAGATAGCCTTCAGAACTCAGTATGGTCATTATGAGTTTGTGGTTATGTCCTTTGGTTTAACAAATGCTCCCGTAGCTTTTATGGATTTGATGAACCCTGTGTTCAAGTAGTACTTGGATATGTTTTTGATTATTTTCATTGATGATATTCTTATCTATTCTCGGAGTTAGGAGGAGCATGCGGACCATTTGAGAATGGTGTTGCAAACTCTCAAGGATCGGCAGTTATTTTCTAAGTTTAGCAAGTGCGAGTTTTGGATGTAGTTTGTTGCCTTTCTGGGTCATATTGTGACTAGAGATGGTATTCGAGTCGATTCTCAAAAGATTAAGGCAGTAAAGAATTGGCCTAGACCCATTTTCTTGTCTGATATTAGGAGCTTTTTGGGTTTGGCTGGTTACTACAGGAGATTTGTAGAAGGGTTTTCTTCCGTTGCTGCCCCTTTGACTCGGTTGACTCAGAAGAAAGTTAAATTTTAGTGATTTGATCTATGTGAGAAGAACTTTCAGGAATTAAAGCCTAGACTGACCACATCTCCAGTGTTGGCTCTACCCGAGGGCCTAAATAACTTTGTTGTGTATTGTGATGCTTCTAGAATTGGTTTGGGTTATGTGTTGATGCAGCGCGGCAAGGTGATTGCTTATGCTTCTAGACAGCTTAAGATTCATGAGAAGAACTACCCTACTTATGATCTTGAGTTAGCGGTTGTGGTTTTTGCTTTGAATATTTGGAGACACTAATTGTATGGGGTTTATGTGGATGTATTCACCGATCATAAGAGTCTTCAGTATGTGTTCACTCAAAAGGAATTGAATCTTCGTCAAAGAAGATGGCTTGAGCTTCTTAAGGATTATGATATGAGTGTGCTTTACCATCTGGGTAAGTCCAATGTTGTGGCGGATGCACTTAGTAAATTGTCCATGGGTAGTGTGTCTTCAGTTGAGGACAGAAAGAAAGAATTGGCCAAGGATGTTCATCGACTTTCTCGACTACGAGTTTTCCTTATGGATTCGACAGAAGGTGGAGTTATTGTTCAGAATGGTTCCAAATCTTCTTTGTTAGCTGAAGTGAAATAAAAGTAGGACTGTGATCCTATTACGCACCAGCTGAAGGGTGCAGTCCATCAGCAAAGGGAAGAGGTTTTTTCCTAAGGGCGAGATAGTGTGCTTCGATATCAGGGTCGATTGTGTGTTCCTGACATAGATGGGTTGAGACAGCGGATTTTGATAGAGGCTCATAGCTCCAGGTATTCTATTCACCCCGGTGCCACAAAGATGTACCATGATCTATGGGAAGTATATTGTTTGAATGGCATGAAGAGGGACATAGAAGGTTTTGTGGCTAACTGTCCTAACTATCAACAAGTGAAAGTAGAGCATCAGCGACCGAGTGGTATAACTCAGGATATTGATCTTCCTACTTGGAAATGGGAAGCGATCAATATGGAATCCATTACTGGTTAGTCTCGTACTCGAAGGCAGCATAATTTTATTTGGGTGATTGTCGACCGGATAACTAAGTAATCTCACTTTTTAGATGTTAAGACTACACATTCAGCGGATGATTATGCCAGACTCTATATACGGAAGATAGTCAAATTGCATGGTGTTCCATTGTCTATAATTTCAGATAGGGGTACTCAGCTTACATCCCAGTTTTGAAAGTCATTTTAGAAAGGTCTTGGTACTCAGGTTAAGCTTAGCATAACTTTTCACCTTCAGACGGATGGCCAGGCAGAGCGTACTATTTAGACTTTGGAGGATATGTTGAGAGCTTGTGTGATTGATTTCAAAGGTAATTGGGATGATCACTTACTTCTTATCGAGTTTTCCTACAACAACAGCTTTCATTCTAGCATCCGGATGGCTCCTTATGAGGCACTTTATGGGTAGAGATGTAGATCTCCTATTAGTTGGTTTAAGGTAGGTGAGGCAGTTTTGATTGGTCCAGATTTGGTTTATGAGACTATGGAAAAGGTTCAGATCATTAGGGAGAGGTTGAAGACCACTCAGAGTCAACTAAAATCATATACAGATGTAAGGAGAAGGGAGTTGGAGTTTAAGGTTGATGATTGGGTATTTCTGAAAGTGTCACCCATGAAGGGTGTGATGAGGTTTGGCAAGAAAGAAAAGCTTAGTCCCTACTATGTGGGTCCTTATCGGATTCTGAAGAGAGTTAGTGGTGTTGCTTATGAGCTGGATTTGTCAATGGAATTAGAAGCGGTTCATTTGGTTTTCCATATTTCCTTGTTGAAGAAGTGTGTTGGTGATCCAACCTTGATTATTCCCTTAGAGGATGTGGGTGTGAAGGATAGCCTTACTTATGAGAAAGTTCGCGTGGAGATTCTTGATCGTTAGATTCGGAGGTTGAGAAACAAAGAAGTCACTTCGGTAAAGGTCCTTTGGAAAAATCAGCTAGTTGAGGGAGCTACTTGGGAAGCAGAAGTTGTCATGAAAGCCAAGTACCCCCATCTCTTTCCTTCCGATCTAATTCCAACCTAGGTAATAGTTTTCTCCTCAGTATGTTCCTCCGGTCCTATCCCATCAGTTTCTCTTATGATCCTTAGCATGCATTCATATTTTCTGAAGTTAGTTCTATCATGTTTTAAGTTGAAAAGCTCAGTTTTCACGTTGGACCTTGAAGTTCATGTTTTTGTTGTTGGGTTGGGCTATTTTCTCACTAGATTTTCCTTGCTTAGTCTTCATTCGAGGATGAATGATCCCAAGGGTGAGATATTATAACACCCCGGAATTTGAATCAGCTAACAAACCTTGAATCCAAAAAATTCCACAACTGTTAGACACCATGGGCAGCCGCCACGGGCGTCGAAGCTCCGACGGGCCGTGAAGCGCGCCAGGGGAAGTGTCTAGTGTCTCTTGGACATAGTTCCTCCCAGCCTGACGGGTGGTCACGACAGGTAGCATGGATGCGATGGCCCATGGGAACCCACCATCGAAATGCCCCAGTGATTCCCCCCTCCCTTCCTTTATTTCTCCGACCGTCGTCACCACAAGCATCATGGCTGCGACGGCCCATGGGACCACGTCGTTAGAACCCTCCAACGCCCCAGGATTTCAAACTTTCCCTCAGACGCCTTGGCCTATGGGCCGTCGTGGGTACGACGCCTGTCGGGCAGCCCGTGAGGCAGCAATCTTCCTACAGCTATTTATTTTAAGTCAGGGGTATTCTAGTCTTTTCCCTTATTCTTTAACCTCTAAGTGAGGTCGTTTTGGCCATTTTTAGTAGGGTTTTATTCCCTAACACCCTAAACTCTTATCATTCTAAGTCATTCTATTCCAAAAGAAGAAAGAGTTCCTCTTCTCCATGTCTCAAGCTCCAAGTTCAAGCCTCATTTTCTTTTCAATTTCAATTGGGTTAGCTTCAATTAAGGTATGTGGGTATTCAACAATGGGTTCCTTTCACCCTTGTGCCCAAAACCCCGAATTCTTATTTTGATTTATGAACTTGTAAAATTAGGGTTTTGATTCAAATTGGGGAAAACTTATGAAATCAATTTTTGAGCATCAATTTATGGTTTCTCATTGCTAATCTAAGATTTATTTGAAGTCCCTTAATCGATTTCAAAAGCACATGCATTAAAATTGATTTCTAGCATAATTCCATTGAATTGCATGTTTTCAAGTAGAAAGTTGACATGTTTAGATAACATGATCTTATGTATTAATGAAATTGCATGCCAAATTCTTCAAGTCATGAATTTAGAAAGAAAAGTATATTTTGAATCATGGTATGCTAAGTTTTAAGATTTATGAACTGAAAGTGCATGACATCATATATGTCTCTGTGCTTTTCGAAAAGATATGACATCAGATATGTCATCAGTTATGATCATTTTTGGCATCAGATATGCCGCAAGTATGATATGAGCTATATGTATTATTTGGGAGTAGTATTTAGCACCGAGCAACGAGGGTTCAGATAACCCAAATCCAGAACTACATGCCATTGTAGGTTACCCTTTGTGGCTCATGATAGGATCCTATTCAGATGGTTCTAAACTTGGTGGGTTAGGATAACCTTTTTCAGTGTGGGTGCATGACACTGGACTCGATGTAGCTCACCACAGTTTATGTCGGTTATTAGAAACTCCCGTATGAATGTTTTTAAGATTTATGCTCTTCTACTTCATGTTTTTAGCTTTAACTATGATCTTGACTTATGATTTATCTCATGATGTATGAACTCAGTTTTAACTATGTTCTAAGTATGTTTTATCACACTCATGCATATCTCACATATTCAGTACATCCTATAGTACTGATGTTTATTTTGCGTTGCATCCTATTATGATGTAGATTCAGGTTCTACTCCTCAGGCGCGTGGCTAGTTGCTTCCAGCTATCCGGACTATCTTAGTGAGTCCTCATCATCCGAGGACCTTAGTTATGAGTAGTGTTTTTATGGCTCTTTCCTGTTGGATTTCTGAGTTAGTTGGGGTTTTGTCCCATCAACTCCTATTTCAGATTTAGAGGCTTCAGACATAGCTAGTTTGTATTCTGGATTGGTATTTTGTAGACTTTATCCCATTTCAGTTTGTGGATTTCTATCTCCATTATGTATGCTTCAGCTTTGTTTTCTTAAATATATCTTAGTACACTATGACCAAGGGTTAACTTGGGACACTTGTGGTCCCGGGTCCCATGTTACGTCTAGGGGGTAGCCTCGGGGCATGACACAAGGTGTGTTCTAGATAAATCTGAGAAGAGATTAGGCAAATGTTATAAAATTTATCTTGATTTTATGTTAGCTAAGATGATAAGGAATCCATACAACTTTTCGAAAGTGAATTGGGGAACGTAAAACTCCTGATATCAAACCTTTCGTAAAAGAGTTAGTCCAGAATGTCATGGTTTGAGGATGCATTGAAAAAAAGGCAAAACTGAGAGAAATCCCGAGTGTCTACCTCACTGCACCTGCTATAGCAGGTGGTAGGCTGCTACGAGGCTATCGTTATAGTAGAATAATTTTTGCTATAGCGAGAGTCAAAGTCGATCAATCCCATTATAGTTGGAGGCTTCCACAACAGCGGTGCCGCTATAAATACATTGGGTCACTACAGCGGGGTAAATTACTGTAAATACATAAACTTTCTGAAAAATATTCATTATTTCACAAATACATTTTGAGGAAGGTTGTGGCAATTTAGGACAAATTCTACCAGTTTCCACCAGAATTCTTCGTAAAGGTAAGTCTTTTATCCCCACTAACTAGTATTTAGAGTCCTAGTTCATGAGATCACTAGTTATAGGTCTTGAGGAGGGTTTAGCCTAACTAAATTATAAATTATGGTGTAAGGGTGATAATGGGATGTAAAACCTTTGGGTTTTGATTAAAAGTTGATCATTTATAATTATATGACTATAATTTGCTAGTGTAACTATAAATTGATAGGTTTTAGGTAAATTATTGGTGGGAAAGCCCTACAATGGGTGGAATGATCATGAATTTGGTCTGAGAGTTCGGGATTAGGCTATAATCCACGATATTTAGGTCATGAGTTGATTTTATATTTACATTCCTGTTTTTAGACAACAATCAAGTCGAGGTTGCCAAAAAAGGAAAATTTCATGTTCAGTAGAGTATTTCAGGCTTTGATTGAGGTAGGTGATGGTTATTGTAATTAATAATCTGATTTGTGTGTGCATGATAATTGTTTCTAGTACTACTTGCACAATACATGTTCAGGAAAAAAGACATGATTCTTAATGATATCCTAGGTGTTAATCACATGCAATGAGTGTATTGAAAGCTTGTTGGTTTTTATAAGTGTTGTTCTGTTTTATTGTGATTGTGATTGAATTGATATCTGTCATTATTTGTAGAATATACCAGTATTTGGACATCTCCATTGGATTGGTTGATATAAGATTGGCAGACACTTGATGTCTGGGATTTGGTACATGGACAACTGCTCTTCCCTTGCAGGGTATAGCTAGTGGGCGAACCTAAGACCTTTAGCATGTGTGTATATGAAATTGGTGAGTGTGACGGTTCCTTGAGTGAACCAGAGATTATGAGTTCTAGATTTATTGGTTCCTTGAGTGAACTAGGCTTAACTGTTTATTTGACATATATGTTGGTCCTTGAGTGACCGGGTTGATATGCTTAATTGCTAAGGTGATTTCTTGTGTAAACCTGAATGTATGTTAATTGTCATAGTTGTTGTCCTATGGATCCTTGGGTGGTCTGGGTTACTTGCAAGATGTGACATGATTCGGTGTTATCTGTTATTTGTGTAGTTGGACATGACTTCTATGGTTGTTGAGTCAGGATTGTTGACTTGGAGTCTTATTGGTGGTTATAGTTTGTTAACTTGTTATTGTTGTTGACTCATGTGACTGAATTTCATGTAGTACTGGTTACATGGTTAAATGATTATGAATTTGGTTTAGAGTTGCATGAGAGGGAACCATGGTTGTTTTGTTGTACTATGTTATAGTTATATTTTCATATTTCTCATTTTGGATTGACCGATGATCCTATCAGTACACTATTTTTTTTTGTACTGATACTGCACGTGTTCTTTTTTTATTGAGTACAGAGCATATTTCAGCGACTCCTTCGAGACCTCAGCTGTGAGTCAGGCGATATCCGAACTCAAGAGTGAACTGCATCTTCCGGACTACCATGAGTTATTCATCTATTTCTGGTCCATTGTTCGGATTTAGACTTTATTTTATTTTGGGGTTGCATCCCCTTTTTTCATATATTTAATAGAGTTTTGGTATGATGACTTTCAGGTTCTAAGGGTATTTCATTTTCGCAGGTTGTTTTTATTTCCATTTTAAAATATGGATTATTGGTTTAACTAGTGAAATTGTTTAGTTGCCTAATTTTGGCTAAGTGTTGGATTAGTTTATTTGGTTATTTGATTCTCTCATCGGGAATTTAGTATGGGTGCCACTCTCAATGGGTTTAGGTCGTGACAATATCCTTTACCTTCAAATATGGAGTTCACAAGAGACATCCCAAGTGAATCTGAGGGATGGAGAAAATAGGCACTGTTGGTATCCATTGATGTGGATCCAATAGAACCTGAGGTCAAAGGATAGGTAGTTCCCATGGAAAAGGAAAATGACTCTTGCTCTGATACCATAAAGAAGACTGAAAATGAAAGAGAAGCAGAAAATAAAAAGCTACAAATAAAGTTAAGCAAATAAAGAAGAGACTAACTTGAGAATTTTCTGATGTTGTATTGATTTCATTGTACATGTATTTATACAAGTATATGTTGTGTAAAGGTAAATGTAAATAAAAATATGTGTACAAGTGTCCTAAATAGAAAGAAGGGGGGAAAATCTAGCTATTGAAAGTTGAACCATACACTTCTTACATGTCCATGTTAGTAGAGGGAATAAGATGTTGTCTCGTTATATTCTTTTAACCATTCTCACTACAAGAATAAACTTTTAGGGTCTCGTTATATTTTCTCACCATTCAGTGATGGCACTGGGCGAGGCAGGACAGGCAGTTTGAAGCAAATGTGTTGAAAATCAAAGATCTTGGTCAGAGGACGAAAAATTATCAACTTTTACTTGTTTAAGCTAACTTATTGAACTCAATTTTTAAAATGCTAGGAATAAAGAAAAATTGAACAGGGCCAATTGAGTTTGCATTGGGTGGAGCGAATAAAAATAGAAAGATCTCGTTTTAAAAAAAAAAAAAAAGCTAAATCGGATGAGCAAGACTGGTTAAAAACTTGGGGAAATAATAATTCACTTATTCTGCTTTACCGCGTTTGCCATCCCTATATCCACCAACTTATCTTCCACATGCACTTGTTGTGGTTAGCAATAACACCAATCACAGAACAAGAATAGAAATATATCATCATATTGTATAGTTTTTATTTTTTCTTTTTTTTATGAACGCTTAAGCGTTCACTAAGGATAGATTTGAAATGCAAAGGGAGTTGTGACAAATTTAAATTCTAAGAGTTGCTTGCTATGTGACTTCATCTTGACAAAATTTAAGTCAACAGACATAGCTGGCTATATGACTTCACGTTACAAGAAAAGCTTCAATTAAAGCTTCTTTAACAAACATGTCAAGTTTGCTACAACTTTCTAATTAATGGATTTTTGTTATTTTATGCCCGTAAAGTTCTATTATATTCTTTAGCTCGCTAACGTATAGTTGACAGATGTCATATATATCAAATCACGTAAGGGGTAATACCAAAAAATAATAAACCAACAAGACAAGCACGATTTCTTACTTTTAGCCAAACATTTCTTCAATATTCCTATTATATTGAAAAAATATGAAATCATCAGGAAAAGAGAGAGGAAAAAGATGATAAAAATACATAAACCTGAAGTTACGTTGGTGACAAGATGACAGTCGAGCCAGTAATTAAATTATCTTAGTCGAATAACGGATATCAATTTTAAAGTAGCGAATTCCTCGTCGATACCAAATATAAAAAACAGCTCTAGTACTTTCCGGACATTTTTGGTGTTGTTTTAACCAACATTAATAAATATCACATAGAAAGCCCAGAAAAAAAAAAGATAATTGTAACATATATAGTGTTCAAGAGATGACACTAATTTTGTCCCAGTGAAAGTCATATAACGTGCTCTCACTTTATTCTAAAATTACAACATATTTTAAACACATAAACACTTGATCTTATACCTTATTCTTTTTAGAACTTAAACCATACGTTCAAAGCTCATCATATATAGAAGTACCATACATTCATTAGTTGGGACCACCATTATTCTTCTGAACATCATTGTTAACATTTTCACCTTCTCCAGTGGCATAACGGCGGCAATTGCTCTGACAACCAACTCCACAGTAAGCCCGAGTCGTGCCGCAGAACCCGTATTGGCTGCAGCACAACCCGTTGGCACAGGCACGCCCTCCAGCTTGTCTTCCACATTGTTGTGCACTTGTTGTGGTTAGCAACAAGGCCAAAATCATCAAAATAACCACCTGAAATTTCATTGTTTTTCCTTCCTTTTGTGCTTCTTTCTTTCTGATCAGTTTCTTTTTTCTTCGGATGAGTAATTGCTTATGGTTTGAATTAAAATGGAAGCATGAATAATGGTATATATAGTGACTGATGTCCTAAAGATGACAAATTTGCATTCAAAAATTGATAACTATATGACTTCAAGTGGATAAAGTTAAGTTCAAGAAGAGCTGCCTATATGACTTCAGATGCCGTGTCTCACCATGGAACCACTCTGTCTAGTATTTTCAAGAAGAATATAGTATCGTATTGTTCTCATCTAAATGTAGTAGCTACGATTCAGTGAAAATAAAATGGTAAATTGGGAAAATAGCAAAAAAGATTTCATATTCTGCTTCTTTTAAGGTTCATTATTTTTTCTGTGAATACTCAATAAGTAGTTAGATGTTTAAATCTTCATGAGGTTTTATTTCTTTAAAATTTAAAATTTTATGTCATTACTTTAATTAAATTCGAAGTGGATTGTTCGTATTTATGATAAGTTGGGTACTTTTTTATGAGTTCCAAATTTGGTGGAATTCATTGTACTTAATTACTTCCTACGGCATTCTATAAATAGAAGTTTTGAATTCATTTAGGTGAGGGATATCTAATTTAGTGAAGAGATAAAGATTGGTGATGCATTCTTGATATAAGAAAGATGTAGATAAAGAAGGCACCATGAGTTTGTAGGAGGAAAAAACATTTTATATAGCAAAAGAAATAAAACAAATACTTCCAATAAATTTAGAGGAAAGACATCTTTTTAAAGGATTTAACATTGACAGTATGAACACCATTACGTAAGATCCTTTTCAGATTAATTTACATGTAAATAGTTATCTGTTACTCAAATTTTAATTAACAGAATGAAAAAATCTTATACCGATTATTAAGATGTAGTTTTCAACAATAGATTTTAAGTTATGAGTTTATAGTATGTACACTAGCGGTAGGGGTGTTAATGGTACGGTTCGATCAGCTTGTATGGAAAAAAATCGTGTTTAGTAAAGGAACAAACCAAACCATGACACGTGGTAAAATTGTGACCGATGAAATGCTTGTTATAACTAGGGAAAATTGGGAAGGACTGTTCTCGGTGCGACCTGAGGTGATTTAACACCTGCTTGTATAAAGTTGCTCCATGACCGGGCAGCGTACAGGATCCTTCCCTGAGAGAGCCATCTTATAGCTGGACACTTGATGATGATCGTACCCTTGGGGATATCAACAACCAATCTCGAGTCTTGTGCCCCAACCAGCCTCAAGCAAAGTGTCAGAACGTAGACACGTGCTACTAGGTAGCCTTTTTAGTGCTAACTGGGTAGCCTGTAAAATGATGGTTCGACTTTTGTGGCCTATATAAGAATCCCCTTAGAAGAATAGAAGACATCAAAAAATCGCAAAGAGCAATATACGAGTCATTTTGTATTCTTCCCTTAAAATTTCATGGAAGAATATTCTCGACCTTCTCCTTATTTCTATTCTTCTTTTCATTTTAATAGTTTATATTCATGTATTAATCCACCATCTTTGTCACGATCCAAAATCTTATTAGGCTGTGAGGGCACCCACCATCCCCAAGGCAGACCCCTTTCCTTTACTAACCACTTAACAATATAAATAATGCGGAAGTGATATACAAGTAAACAACGAACTCTTATAAATGCAAAATAAATGAATTCAAATTCAACTACCCTAAGACTTGGTGTCACCAGTACAAGAGCATCAACGAATATGAAATAAGACTGTGAAAACTAAAACAACAGCCTGGACGAAAGCAAGATAAAAAAAAATAACAAGAAATCTCTAGAATCCAGTATTGCCGAAGAGAAAGCAGTTCACCCTGAATCCTGACCGCAACAACCTCGAACACAAGCAACAAGTCAAGTATTCCTAGTACCCGACTCAAATCCTGCACGTAAAAAGGTGCAGCAAGAATAGAGTGAGTACGAGAAACACGTGTACTCAGTAAGGTTTGATTACTAACTCCTTCTAGGAGCGATAAAGAGATGTATCTTAATAATTTCCTTTTTGAGAAGTATAATTTTATCACAGTATAAGTCACCATGAAGAAAATTGATGCCCACTATTTATCTCAGGGACCAGGTCCTTAGCACAATTCCTCTTAAAGCAATAAGTAAATTGACACATAATTTACGTGAAAAACCTCCTCACTCAAGGAGTAAAAAATCACGAACTCAATTTCACTAATAACTTCAAGTTTTATGATTACAACTCTATAATAAAAGTAACTACGTCTAGCATCTAGCCTCAAACAATAAACTATTATTTTTTCTCGTCAACAACTCTCTCAAGAAGCCGAACTTGCTTCTTGTTACAAGCCTCACAAACTTACAGACTATAGCTAAACTCTGCTATATTTTCAACATACAAGAACACACAAACTATGTTATGATTAATCTCTTCTGAATCTCCTTGAGCCTCCTTGTTTATGAACTCTCACTGCTTAAGAATAATTCTTTCTCTATATATGCAATAGGGTTGCTTAAAATCTTCCTTGCTCTGTTGCTTTTATAGATGCCTCAAACTCTCCTCTCCTTGATAGGAGAGGTACAAACCTTTCCTTGTTGGACTGTGACACGCCTGCTTCAATCTCTCCTCTTTCCTTGTTTGACATGGACAATACATTTTATAATTTATTTCCATAATTATACTTTTACCAAAAATAGGTTTTGTCTCATTATCAAAACTTGTTCGATAAAGTTCTTCAATTTCCCCCTTTTTGATGATGGCAAACTCTATCTTGTTTTTGTAGACAAGGATTGGCAACTTTACTTTGGTAGTATCATCAACTCATTTCTTCACAGCTCACACAATTCAAGGAACATGTAAACGAGAAAGAAACTCAAATGAAACTCAGAAACTCTTCCCCCTTTTGACATCATTAAAACAAGAGCAAGACAATAGAGGTGAAATAGTGAATATTACAGGTAAGAAACTCATGGCCATTGAGGCAACAAAGCTACTTTTAAGATAGTCACTACCAAAAATCAAGGATTAACATCCACTCAAGCATAAGACAATATCAAAAAGCCAAGAAAGCATACATAGCAAGATAAATACAAATTAAGTCATCCATTGGCCCAAAACAAAACATATCAATATTAATTACAAAAATCAAAAATTGTCTATCAAGAGGATCCAATCAAAAGTAATTTTTTAACTAAGGGGAGGGGGTTAGATTTAGGAGAACTGTGGAAGATCAAGAGGAAGGCTTTGGCTTAGGGATGAGATCCATGAGGGACTGGATATTGTCAAGATATTTGGTCTGCTGCACCACCATCTTAGTCTTCAAGTTGTCCACTTGAGCTTAGGAGGTTGCCAGACACTCCTTCAATGCATTCTCCTTCTTTAACTGGGCAATCTCCTCATGAGCAGGCGCTTCTAAGTCCTGGAGGGATTGAGGGACTGGAGCTCTTATTCTTAGAAGCTTGTACAGTTATACAATACTCCTCCAAGGTTGAAAGAGTGCTCTTATCATTATTGGTTGCTCCTACTCCCTTTCCTAGAAGCACATCAAAGCTCCTAAAAACCTCTGTTAGGAGGAACTCATAAGCTAGGCCATGAGAACCAGTCTTAGGAGAGGTTACCATTCCCATATGCTTGATCATCAGTGCAAGGAGGTTCACTCTCTCATTCATGCTCAGGCATTCATAATCCTCATGTCCCTAAAATTGGCCTTTTGCCTCCTTCCCCCTCTAGGTAATATCTCTTTATTCACAATCTCAAATAAGAGTTTGTGATCAGGAGACATTTCCCCCTTGAACACTTTTCGAGCCACCTTCTTCTCCTTCCCCTGTGAGAACTTCCTAGTCAAAAGACAGTCATCATCTGTCTTCCAAACATACTCCTCTAACCCATCTGAGGGCACTATCAGTATCTCTCACAACTTAACAGGATCAAACACAATTTCCACCCCCATAACACTAGAGTTAACTACCCACACATCCAACATCTTTAAGTTGGCATATAATTCCACCACTTCCTCCTTATACAGCATAGGATGTGTAGTCTTAAATAGGTGATCCCAACCCTAGAATCTAAGCTTATTTAGCAACTGTAAAATAAAGGAGTTGTCAAGTACCTCATCATCAAGAATTATTCCTTTTAGGAGGTGTTGGGTGGAGTAGTAACTAATGGGCCCTAATCTCAAGAACTTTTCATAGTTCTTGTTTGTTTTTCCAGGCTTAAGGGGGCAGCTTCTTCCTCCAACTCTTCCTTCTCAAGGTCGATGGGACCGTCATCATCTACTATCTTCTTCTTCCCTCGAGCCACCCTAGCCCTCTTCTTCTCAGCCTCTTTTTGGGCATTAGCAGCTCTTTTTCTGGTGAAAGGTTGTCTTAGTGCGAAAGAAGATGAGGTAGAGGGTTTTGATAGTGGTTTCCTAGGGGTGTTTATAGCGCCCCTCTTCTTGTACCATGGTATGGCAGCAGACTCAGCCTTTGTACATTTTGTGGTGCTAACAGTATCCCCATCACTATCAATCTCCTCTTTTTCAAAGGAGGAGGGTTTAGGAACTGCGGGGGAGGAGAAGTGGGGTTTGTCCCATCTGAACTCCATGAAAAGTTTAGAGAATCAGATTTTTGGGGTTGTAGGGATGAAGGTTTTGTAGGAGATAGTGATCATGGAGGAGCAAAGGGAAGAGTGGGTAAAGGGGATCGTAAAGGTTGTTCCCCGTGAGTAGCTGGAGCCAATGGTGAGGAAAGATCTTCATCATCAGAGTATTCCAGAAGAGAGTGGAGGGGAGAGGCAGTGGGTTTAACAGATGAGGAAGCCATTGATAAAGTTCTGGGAAATGTGGGGATCTTGAACGAGTTTGATAGAGAGGGTTTCGTGAAGATGGATGGTTTCTTGAGAGTGGGAGAGTTTGAAATATGAAATGACGGTTGTCAAGTTTTGAAAAGGGAAATATTTGATTAAAATCTCAGTATTTGATTTTCCCGCTTAGAAGTTTGTCTTATTTGAGTAAGTGGAGGGCTTCTAAGTATCAAGTTCTCATGACAGAAACAAAATCAATTTAAGCACTTAATTTTGACAGTTTTGTAAAGGATGTGCATACCTTGAGGATCAGATCCTTGAGTGTTTTCCAAGACTTTTCATTGATTTATTGCTTAGCATAAGTGAGATGAAATACTCAGATCATGGGAGTGTCCTTGTCTATATGTTGTTGTGATCCTGTGAGGAATAAGACTGAGTTAATTACCATTCTACACTATTTAACAGCTATTATCTTACCATTCAGCCTCCTAGTCAATCATTGAGGGAGACTTTCCTTCCTTAATCTGCTATAGCTGGTTGATCAGCCCAAGGGCCAACCTGTTCTTCTCAAATGCTTCTCTTCCCAAAGCTTTAGTGAAGATGTCTGCAATTTGTTCATCAGTTACACATGGCACCATTTTAATCAATCTTTTTCAACACAGTCTCTGAGAACGTAATACCTCACATCAATGTGCTCAGTTCTCTTGTGCTGAACAGGATTCTTTGCCATATTAACAAAACTAGTGTCATCACGAAAGATAGATATGCATTTTAGATTGATTCCATAATCACTAAGCTATTACTTAATCCGGAGCAATTAAGAACAACAAGAAGCAGCAGCTACATATTCAGCCTCAGCAGTTAATAGTGCAATAGGATTTTGTTCCTTTGTAGCCCAAGATACAAGACATGGTCCCAAAAAGTGTGTCATTCCAGAAGTGCTCTTTCTATCCACCAAGTAATCAGCATAGCCAATAAGATCAAAAGAGTCACCTGCAGGGTACCAAAAAACCAACCCTTGAGTTTCTTTGAGATACCTTAGGATTCTTTTCACAGCCTTCAAATGAGATTCCTTGGGAGATGATTGAAACCTAGAACTTAAGCCCACATTATATACAATATCAGGCCTGCTTGCACTAAGGCACAACGAATATCATATCATTCCTCTAAATTATGTTTTAGCAACAGCATCATCTTTGTTCAGTTTTGTAGTGGTAGCAATGGGAGTATCATTTGTCCTGGCCCCCTCCATCTCAAACTTTCTCAGAAGTTCTTTAACATACTTTTGTTGATGTATGGAGGTTCCAGCCTTGGTTTGGTGTATTTGCAGTCTCAAGAAAAAGTTCAGCTCTCCCATCATACTCATTTCAAACTCACTGCTCATCAAGAATGCAAACTCTTTACTCAGCACATCATCAGTAGCTCAAAATATTATATCATCTACATATATTTGTACAATGAGGAGACTCTTTACTTCTCTTCTAATGAATAGAGTATTGCCTATCTTTCCTTATACATATCCATGCTCCAATAAAAAGGATGACAACCTAACATACCATGCTCTTGGGACTTGCTTTAATCCATACAGAGCTTTGTCAAGTTTATAGACATGATCAGGTAGCTCAAAACTTTTAAAACCTGGGGGCTATTTACATACAATTCCTCCATCAAAAATCCATTCAAAAATGCACTTTTCACATTCATCAGAAATAGTTTGAACTCTATATGAGAGACAAAGACAATTAGCATCCTTATTGCTTCTATTCTGGCCACAGGTGCAAATGTTTCATCATAGTCAATGTCTTCTTCTTGATTGTAGCCTTGCACCACCAGTCTGGCTTTATTTCTAATCACCACTCCTTGATCATCCAGCTTGTTTCTAAAAACCCATCTGGTTCCAATGATGGTTATGTTTGCAGGTTTGGGAACCAGGTGTCATACTTTGCTTCTTTTAAACTAATTTAGCTCTTCTTGCATTGCAATAATCCAGTAAGCATCTTATTCCTTAATGTTCTTAGGTTCTATTAGTGATTGATAGGCTGAATAAGCACACATATTCTTCACCTTGTTCCTGGTCTGCATGCCTGAGTCCATAGGAAAAATAATATTTTCAATGAGGTGTGAACTCTTGTATTTCCAGTTTCTTCCATCCACAGGTTGTGAGGGTCCAGGTGCATCTAAGTGTAAGCTGGTTCTTCTTCATGAGTGGTTCCCCCTGAAGCCTGCACCTCATTCTTTTCTTCAGCTGGGGAATCATCTCTGATAACTTCATGATCTTGTTCATCTTCTGAGTCATGAACTAGTCCAATCCTGGTATCATCCTTACTGGACTTACTTTCACAGTCTTCTTCATCAAAGATGACATGAATGCTCTCTTCCACACAGCTTGTTCTTTTGTTGAACACTTTGTAAGCTTTACTTTGTGAAGAGTACCCTAAGAATATGCCTTCATCACTTTTGGCATCAAATTTTCCTAGAGCATCCCTTCCATTATTGTGAATATAGCATTTACAATCAAAAGGCCTCAAGTAAGTCAGATGTGTCTTTCTCCCCTTGAGCATTTCATAAGGGATTTTATCTAGTAGGGACCTGATCATGCACCTATTTAGTAAGTAGCAAGTTGTGTTTACTTCCTCAGCCCAGAAGCTCTTGGGAAGACCACTGGCAATTAGCATAGTCCTAGCCATATCTTCTAGTGATCTATTTTTTCTTTCAACCACACTATTTTGCTGAGAAGTTCTTGGTGCAGAGAAATTGTGATCAATTCTACTCTCAGCACAAAAGGTCAGGGAATTCAAATTTTCAAACTTTGTGCCATGATCTGATCTTATTCCATCCACCTCAGTCCTCAGCTTCTTTTGTACCATTTTGACAATGATTTAGAAAACCTCAAAGGTTTCATCCTTGGAGCTTAAAAAGAGTGTCCAGGTAAACCTTGAGTAGCCATCCACAATCACAAACACATACCTCTTCTCTCCTCTACTAGGAACTCTCATAGGTTCACACAGATCCATATGCAACAGTTGAAGAGGTTTTATGGTACTAACCATCCGTTTAGATTTGAAGGAGGATCTTACATGTTTTCCCTTTGCACAGGCACCACACACAATAGATTCATCCAGTTTATTCTTTGGCAATCCTAGTACCAGTCCTTTTGACACTACTTTGTTGATTGTTGAGAAGCTTGCATATCCCATTCTTTAATGTCATAGTAGTAAACTATTAGATATGGCACTGAGGTAGGTTAGTTTATACTCTAAGGGGTTCATGATGTCAGCCTTGTACACATTCTTGTATCTTCTTCCTTTTAGAACTAAGTTACCATTTGTCACCTTTGTCACAGTGCAGTCAGCAGCAGTAAATAACACATTGTTTCCTTTGTCACACATTTGAGAGATACTCAGAAGATTGTGTTTCAGTTCATGCACATAGTATACATTTTTATTGCATGAGAGTCAGATCTTCCCACCTTTCTTACGCCAATAATCTCACCAGTCTTTCCACTATCAAATGCCACACTTTCACCTTGAAAGTATGCATTCCTCTATTCCTTTTCTTGGTATAATCTTATTCAAAGTCATTTCCAGATTCTGAGCCTTTTATGAAGGCAAGAGTTATTTCTGCTGATTCTTCTTCTTCAGAGTTACTTTCAGTGTCACTCATGGCTAACAAGGCTAGCATGTCTCCTTCCTTAGCTTCAACCATGGCAATCAGTGATTGGTTATGGGGATCCTCTTCATCAGACTCATCATCACTGTGTTCTCCTATAGTAGTTAAGGCCTTTTAAACAGCTATGTCAGCTTCCTGTGAGTTTATATTCCTATGGAGTGGAATAATAAGCTCCTTACTTTGATATCTGGGCTTTTCTGTGGTAGCCTTCTTGTGTTTTATTATCCACAAGAGACAATATTTGACAAAAAGATCTGGACTGCCATACTTGTGACACGGCTGAGCATTCTTTTCTTAAACTTTGAAGGACTTTCTCTGAAGATTTTGACCTCTTTTGAACATCCTTTGAAACTTCCTGGTAACCAATGCCAGATTTTCTTTCTCATAATCAGCAACCTCAGTGGATTTGAGAGATATAGTTTTATCCTTTGTTTTAGTTTCAATGTCCTTCTCTTGATTCTTCCTTAGTTCATAGGTTGTCATATTTTCAATGAGTTTATCCATAGCCAAAGTATCTAGATCTCTAGCTTCAATGATTTCTTATACATTGCTTTCCCGTGATTCAGGCAATATACTTAGAAGCTTTCTGACAGTCTTTCCAGTAGAATGTGCTTTCCTAGGGAATAAATTTTATTGAGTATAGCAGTCAACCTGGTGTGCATGTCCTGAATGGTTTCTCCTTCCTTCATTTTGAAGAGTTCATACTGCTTGTTTAGATCGTCTATCTTGGCCTTCTTTACAGCAGTAGTGCCTTCATGAGCACTTTTAAGAGTGTCACATATTTGCTTAGCATCTTGACAGGAGGAGATTCTATTATATTCATCAGGTTCAATGCCACAGATCAGAATTTTCCTGGCTTTGGCATTGTTTTGAATAACTATCATATTAGTAGCATCCCATTATTTCCTATCCTTTGGGACTTGTTCCTTACCATCAGCACCTGTCTTCATGTGGATAGTAGGACTATCTAGGATGATATTCCACATATCAGCACTTTCTCCCATGAGATGATCCATCATCCTATTCTTCCACCAGCCATAGTATTTCCTCTGGAAAAGAGTGGTCTTGTTTGAGAGGAGCCTTCTTGAGCAGTTGGAGGGACAGCCATATTATTCTTTTCGGGTGTTTAACCTTTAATAAAAAGACCCGCTATGATATTAATTAAAGAAAATTGGTGCCCACTATTTATCTCAGGGACCAGGTCCTTAGCACAGTTCCTCTTAAAGCAATAAGTAAATTGATAAACAATTTACGTGAAAAACCTTCTCACTCAAGGAGTAAAAAACTACGAACTCAATTTCACTAATAACTTCAAGTTTTATCACTACAACTCTATAATCAAAGGAACTACCTCTAGCACCTAGCCTCAAACAATAAACTATTATTGTTTCTCCTCAAGAACTCTCTCAAGAAGTCAAAGTTGCTTCTTGTTACAAGTTATGGCACCAATTAAAGAAAATTAATGCCCACTATATATCTCAGGGACCAGGTCCTTAGCATAGTTCCTCTTAAAGAAATAAGTAAATTGACACACAATTTACGTGAAAAACCTCTTCACTCAAGGAGTAAAAAACTACGAACTCAATTCCACTAATAACTTCAAGTTTTATGATTACAACTCTATAATCAAAGGAACTACCTCTAGCACCTAGCCTCAAACAATAAACTATTATTGTTTCTCTTTAACAACTCTCTCAAGAAGCCAAACTTGCTTCTTGTACAAGCCTCACAAACTCACAGACTATAGCTAAACTCTGCTATGTTTTCAACATACAAGAACACATAAACTATGTTATGATTAATCTCTTTTGAATCTACTTGAGCCTCTATGCTTATGAACTCCCATTGCTTAAGAATAATTCTTTCTCTATGTATGTAATAGGGTTTCTCGAAATCTTCCTTGCTCTATTGTTGTTATAGATGCCTCAAGCTCTCCTCTCCTTGATAGGAGAGGTACAAACCTTTCCTTGTCTGACTGTGACACGCCTGCCTCAAGCTCTCCTTTTTTCTTGTTTGACATGGATAATACATTTTATAATTTATTTCATAATTATACTTTTACTAAAAATAGATTTTGCCTCATTATCAAAACTTGTTCGGCAAGGTTTCATCACACTACAACATAACAAATAAGGCACGTATCTAAAACAATTTAATATGAAGTGCAATGCAGATGAAATATAATGCAATGCAATGCACTGGCCAAAAGTAAAGAGGTATACGCCCACTTTCTCTGTCGGATAGTCGGGACTTAGGGGGACTCATGAGGTCCACATATCCACCGAAACTATTTTCCATTGGCACAACAACACCCCTCGGAACCACTTTCTATCAGCATTATAAGAACCTGAATTTCACAAATAGTCATAGTACCACTCGCCGGAATCATTTTCCATCAGCCTTGCATGATGTTACTTGCCGGAACCATTTCTCATCGGCTTAATAAGAATATGAATTTTACAAATAACTCAATGAGCAATATCAATCAATAATTAACATGCAACAATAAAAGTGATATGAATGAATATGTATGATCACGTATACAAAATGGTTTTATCAATTACAATCATGTTCACATAATTCATGAGTCTCAACAGTTCAATTATATCACAACTTATGAGATTCTATCAATCGATAATAATTTCATAAGAATTTCCCATAGCATGGCACCGGTGCCCGTATAAATGCTCGTTATCTCATTTATACGGGACTCTCTTATTACCCATTACTCTTAATTCTATTTAATACAATAAAACTAATACTTCGAAAAGAAATTAAAAATCTCTACTTGCCTCACAGTAAAGTCCAAGCCTCAATTTACGAACTTGCTCTTTTGTAACACTTTCGAACGATCACAATCTCGAATGTCGAACAACATATCATGAACCTCAAGATTTTGCCTTTCTCTTCCGCAAAGTTTTAGAACATTCTCGATCTATTATATATGTAGTATTCATAAGTAAAAGAGTCTAACTTTATAATCAAGTTTTCAACCTTGATTTCAATTAATTTTATTGTAAGTCAATTTTTTAAATTCATAGAAACTTAGAAAGGGAAAAAAAGAAACAAAATAAAAAAAAAATACGATATAAGTACCTCGATCTCCTAAATCTGTTGAACCATCTTATCATTAAATTGACTAATTGCTCCTTATGTCCATCATCATAACGATTTGATCTCGCGCTCCTAAAAATTATGAAAATTAAAATGATTTTAATGTGATAGTTTGTCAAAATTGTAATGATATCAATCCACATTTTTAGAAACAATTATTATATGAATAATTAAAATGGCAATTTTCATGTGTAAATTAATTTTGAATTTCATTGATTTACTCCAAAAAGAGAATATCAAATTGGTCCTTTGTCTGTGTGATCTCTAGTCCTCACTTGTCCTCATCCTAATTAAGTTAGTGGAGAACTCCTCGCAATAGAGAGAATGAAAAGGATCGAAGAAAACCTCATTTAAATTTGAAAGTTATATTTCTATAATATCTTGTCTCCTGTGAATAGGTTATTCATTTTAGTGATTTGGTTCTAACCAATGTTCTTAATCATGTTAATTGTCTTAATTAACATCGAAGCTATTTTTTTTGTTTCTTGACTTGTTATTTTTTCATTTTTTAACTTTGTTGCTTTAGTAAAGTCATACCTCTTTATGACATGATCATTAAATTGAGGTGAATCTTGCTTATTTGTTCTATCTATTTAATTTTAAAATTCTATCTAATATCGTGAAGTTAAATTATTATTTTTGGTCTGTTAAATATTTAATTGTTGAGTATTATATCTATTAAAATATTAAAATAAGTATTTTTAAAGATCAACTATCGCCACTACTCAGCTAAGATCGGTCAATGATACTTGTAAAGTACACGTTGATTTTGCATTCAAGCTACACTTACTGTACTCTTTTGTGTAGATTTAAATTCGTGCACTAGCAAACACACGCACAGTCTTGATTTATGGTAGTTGTTCTTGGAGATTTGGGGGGGGTGCTCCTGATTTTCACATTTTATGAATATATGACTTCATATTTATATTTTATGTAACATTTTTATTGTATTGGATAAAATTGTATTAAGCACGTGACAACTCGATGCACAAACATGTGGCAAGGTACTATTGGGGAAAATAAGAAAATAAAAATGACAAAAGAAGCATCTTCGGAACTTATATAGGACATTCTCAGGAAGTATTGAATTCGATTCGTACTTCAACGATGTGGTAAAAGAGATAAAGGGACAAGAGCATAAGAGAAGATGCACGAACGAGTTTGTACAACCATCAGAACTGGTCAAATTTAGTTGCTTGCACCATTAATGATTTAGCCACGTGATTTGCATCGATTGATTTGAGTACTTTAGGATTCGAGTATAGCTCTCTTATCGATCAATCGACACAAAAGAGTGCAATAAGTGCAACTTGAATAAAAAATTAACGTGTACTTAACAAGTATTTGACCAATTCTAACAAAATAATTGCAAGAGTTTATCTTTGAAAACACTTGTTTCTACACTTTAATAGATATAATATTTAACAATTAAATATTTAACAGAGAAGAGGGGTAGATGAAATCTCAGAATCAGATATATAGAACAAATATAGTTCACCCCTCTCACTTGTAATGGACATTCTGAGTTCAAATTCTAATATAATACAATACACTTACTTTTCTGCCTCACTAAGCTTCTCACTCTAGTGGTTTGAGCTTATGTTGCATACATTTCATATCTATTTGATTTTATTGAAGTGATTTGAGCTTATTATTGAGTTTTAGAGGTGAATTGTGCTTATTTGTTCTATATGTCTGATTATGAGATTTTATCTACCTCTCTTATCTGTTAAATATTTAGTAATTGCTAAATATTATATTTATTAAAGTGTAGAAATAAGTATTTTCAAAGATCAACTCTTGCCATTATTTTGTTAGGATTGACCAATGATACTTGTTAAGTACACATTGATTTTTCATTCAAGCTGCACTTACTACACTCTTTTGTGTAGATTTAGTTCCATGTATTAGTGGAACATGCGGATCCTTTTGATTTTTGATAGTTATTCTTGAAGATTTGGGGGTGTTCTCGTAATTTTCGCATTATATGAATATACGAGATTATTTCTATGACTGAGTTAATATATTTTTATTATATTGGATAAAATCAGATTAATCACGTGACAACGCGACACACAAGCACGTTACAGGGTACTATTCTATGAAATAAGGAAATAGGGATGATAGAAGAAGTATCCGCAAGACTTATAGAAGACATTCTCGAAAAGTATTGAATTCGAGTCGTACTGCAATGACGTGGTTAAGCAGACAAGCGAACAAGGGAGCAAAAAAGTAAGTGTGCTTACAAGTTTGTATGACCACCAGAGCTGATTAGAAATAGTATGATCGAGAATCCGAGAATCTCTCTCAGCTACCCACTTCAATAATTATTGGCAAATTTAAAACAAATTTGTGATTAAAGAAATGTGATTTTTTTGTAAAAAGGAATTTAAAAATTGTTTTGTTTAATATAAATTATTTAGCACTTAATTATTGTATTAATTCGACAAATGAATTAACTTCATAATTTCAGCCAGTTCAATTGAATCTTGATATGAATATATAATCTTAGACTTTAAATTATATTAATAATAAAATCCAATATCATATTTACATGATACTCACATAATAATTTGAGAAAATATTATTTGCCCAATAAACTATTTCATACCTAAAATTGAATTCCTGTAAGAATTTTAGAAGTACGTTGTTATTTTTTAAAATCATAATAACACCAATCCACATTTTAAAAATGGTTGTTCTATATATAATCAAAACAATGATTTAGATCTTGATTAATTTTCTTTTAATTTTCTCCAAAATAAAATGTCAAATTTGGTCCTTTGTCTCTGTTTTCTCTAGTTCTTCACTTGTCCCTATCCTAATTAAGTTCATAGAGAACTCCTTGTGTTAGAGAGAATGAAGAGGGCTGAAGGAAATCAAATTGAACTTTAAAGTTATATTTGTATAATTTTTAATCTCTTGTGGATGGCATACTTATCTTAAATAAAATTATATGCCTATGTGTTGCAGATATTTTTATCTGCAAAGTCATAATGAAAAAGTGTGTCACATCTGACATCCTGAGATGAATCTTGTTAATCAGAATACCAATAATCTCACTTGTTTTAATTCGATGTATATATATATATATATATATATATATATATATATATATATATATATACTTAATTTAGTTTCAAAGTCCAATTAGTTTGTTTAGATAAATCAATTCTGATAAGTTTTTAATTAAATGATAATTTTAATCACATTTTAAGATGAAGCAATTCTATATAAATTACATTTATTATATATTTTCTTAAATTTTTTATAATTTCTATATAAATTTTCCTTCTTAATATCTATTCTTATTATATTAATTATAAATTATTAAAAGTTAAAGATTTAGACTAGAGTAGAAGAATTACAAATTAAACCAAATAGTGAACAACATTAGAAAAATATTTACACACTCAGTTAGGCCAGGTGTTTAGCATCTAACCCCTTTTCTTAATTTCTTAAAGATAATTACCATTTAAAATCTCATAATATTAAAAATTATCTCTCTCTACATGAGAGCCTCCGTTCTCTTGTTCAAGTGACAAGCCTTTATCCTCTTATTTCATTTTTTATTGACTTTATTTCGTCTATTGTGTTCCTCTGTTTTCTGTTGGTATGGCGTCGTCATCTCATTCAAATGATGGCAGTATACTAATAGAGAAGATGTCTGATTTGAATCTTGATGATTCAGACGTTGAATTAGACTACCATGGGGACGAGGATGCCACTGAGCTCTGAGAGAAGATTGCTAATCCCCCATGGTGTGTGGTAGTCCGGGTTGTCACGGACAAGTTTGTCAACCCTAAGTCCTTGAGTGATGCAATGGGGAAGGCATGGAGACCAGGGGAGGGTATGGCGGTGAGAGAACTTGGAAACAATGCCTTTGTTTTCCAGTTTTTCAACCAACGTGAACATGATCGGATTATTGAAGATGGCCCATGGAACTTTATGCAGAACCATGTTCTATACGCCCCCTCAATTTCGATCAAAATCCTCGACAAGTAGAACTCACATCATTGGATATATGGGTTCAAGTCCAAGACTTGGTGGGAGGTCTAAGATCTGAAAGAGTTCTAAGGGACATCGGGAATACCATTGGTAGTTTCAAATACTCCGATACAAAAAATCATGATATGCTTTGGAAAGACTACATGAGGATATGGGTGAGCATTAACATCCAGAAACCACTAAAGCGATCAATGAAAATCAGACAGCCAGGAGGTGGTTGTGTGCAAATCTCTTTTAAGTACAAAAGATTGGGAAACTTTTGTTTCTTTTGTTGTTTGATTAGCCACACAGATAAGTTCTGCCGAAAACTAAATCATCATCCGAAAATTGATAAAGTAAAATTTCTTTATGGGCCAGAATTGCGTGCTGAACGACGACAATCATCCATGGCTGGCATGCGATGGATTAGGTCAGAAAATAGAGCGGCGGGAGGCGCGTGGCATGATAAGGAAAGAGAAGATTATCAGCCGGATTCTTCGAATGGATTGGGTACAGGAAAGGAAAACAAATCAAGGAATGAGGGAGAAAATAATGGGAAAATGGGGAAGTGAGAGAGGGAGAAGGAAAGAAAACACAAAAAAGGGAGAAAATAATGTGCATGGAAAGGATTATGGGAATCTTGGGATAATAAGGGATGGAACTGAATCTGGAAAATATATAGAGGCAGAAGAGTTTGACGAGGAGGATTTGACGTCGTTAGAGAAAAAAAAAGGAAATGTGACGCAGCTGGCAAATTAATTCCTTTTGATGGGCCAAAAAACTTGTTTATGGCGGGTTCTGGTTTTCAAACCCGCCTAATCCAATGAGCTCTTTAATCTGGAATTGTCGTGGGCTTGGGAACCCATGTACAACAGGAAATTACATGGAGTGTCCTCAAAAGTGAGTGGTCTTCAATTTATGCCCCTCATAAGAAAAGTCTTTAAAAAATACCCTTCCTTTCTTTTTATGTATAGAACATATACATTTTTGCCCCTCTACACCATAACTCTCCATATTCATTTGTCTCTCAACTTTTAATTTTCATTTTTCATTTTTCTTTTATCTTTTTAATTTTTTATCTTTTTTCTTTTTTTTTATTTTTTCTCAATTTTTTTTAATTCTCATTTTCTTTTTTCTCAACCTTTATTTTCTTTTTACTTCTTTTTTTTTGTTCTTTTTTTTCTCAACCTTTTTTTTTTCTTTTTTTCTCTTAACTTTTTTTTTGTTCTTTTTTTTTCTCAACCTTTATTTTTTTTATTCTTTTTTTTTCCTCTTTTTTCTTTTTTTTCTCAACTTTTTTTTTCTCTTTTTTCTTTTTTTTCTCAATTTTTATTTTTATCTTTATTTTTTCCTTTTCTCTTTTATTCTTCTCTTTTTTTCTTTTTTCTTAACCTCTATTATTTTTTGCTAATGAACAAAAAAAGTTGGATAATCCGCAAAAAAGATCTTCTTTCTTTGAAATCGAAGTAAACTTAAGAGCGTGCTTTGTTGTTTGGAAGTCCTTTGGAACAAGTCTTGCCTCTAAGACAAATGATATAGAACATCTCATAAATCAAGACACAATGAGGTAGTGTCAAGCCTTGCTCGTGGGGCATAACTTGTTGTTTGAAAAATTCTTGAGCTAAGTCTTACCTCTAAGGCAAGAGTTATAGAGCATCTCATAAATTAAGACACAATGAAGTAGTGTTAACTCTTGCCCAAGGGGCATAACTTGTTTTTTGGGAGGCCCTTGGACTAAGTCTTGCCTCTAAGGCAAACCTTATAGAGCATCTCATGATCAAGACATAATGTGCTAGTGTCAACTCTTGCCAATGAGGCATAACTTGTTGTTTGAAAGTCTTTGAGCTAAGTTTTGCCTCTAAGGCAAGAGTTATAGAGCATCGCATAAATCAAGACACAATGTGGTAGTGTCAACTCTTGCCCATGGGGCGTAATTTGTTATTTGGAAGTCCTTGGGCTAAGTCTTGCTTCTTAGGCAAGCGTTATAGAGCATCCCATAAATCAAGCACAATATGATAGTGTCAACTCTTGCCCATGGGGCGTAACTTGTTGTTTGAAAGTCTTTGGGCTAAGTCTTGTCTCTAAGGTAAGAGTTATAGAATGTCTCATAAATCAAGACACAATGAGGTAGTGTCAAGCCTTGCTCGTGGGGCATAACTTGTTGTTTAAAAATCCTTGAGCTAAGTCTTGCCTCTAAGGCAAGAGTTATAAAGTATCTCATAAATTTAGACATAATGAAGTAGTGTGAACTCTTGCCCATGGAGCGTAACTTGTATTTTTTGAGAGGTCCTTGGGCTAGGTCTTGCCTCTGAGGCAAGTGTTATAAAACATCTCATAAATCAAGACACAATATACTAGTGTCAAGTCTTGCTCATGGGCGTAATTTGTTGTTTGAAAGTCTTTGCGCTAAGTCTTGCCTCTAAAGCAAGAATTATAGAACATCTCATAAAAAAAATAAAGGTCAAAAAAATTGATTAAAAAAAAGAAAAGGGTCGACCCGGTTCATACCTACTCCGTAGGTGTCGGGGAGGGCATAACCTACGCGTCCTCACCCCAGCTTCGCTGAAGGGACGTTTCGAACCCAGGACCTGGCACACCACGATTAAAAAAAAGAGAAAAGAAAAATTAAAAACCAAAGAAAAAATAAAAAAAATAGAAGTTGAGAGAAAAAAATAAATATTGAGAAAAAAAGAAAAAAATGAAGAAAAAAAAGACAACAAAAAATAAAGGTTGAGAAAAATAAAAAAAATAAAAAAATAAAAAATAAAAGGAGAAACAAATAGAATTGAGAGGAGAAAAGAAAAAAAATAAAGATTGAGAAAAAAGAAAAAACGTAGAAGAAAGAATAAAACAAAAAATAAAAGAAAAATAAAGGTTGAGAAAAAAAGAAAAAAGAAAAAATAGAAATAAAAAAAAAGAAAAAATAGAAATAAAAAAAAAGAAAAGAAAAAAGAAAAAAAGAAATATATATAAAAGTTGAGAGATAAATGAGCATTGAGAGTTATTTAAAAATATTTGAGGTGTAGAAGGGCAAAAAGGTAGTTGCTCTATACATGAAAAACAAGGAAGACTATTTTTGTAAGACCATTTTTATGGGGGGCAAAAATGCAAAGTCACTCCCTTTAAAGGGCATTTGTGTAGTTGTCCCCATGTACAGTTTCCAAACTAAAGGACTTGGTCCAACAAAAGAAGCCCAATTTAATTTTCTTACAGGAGACTAAAGTTGACAAGACTAAATTACAACAACTTTGTGATACTTTAGGCTTTGAAGGTTTGAGTGTTGTTGACCTAGAAGGACTGAGTGGGTGGGTTAGCCCTTTTATGGAGAGAAAAGGACACATGCTCATTAATTGATTCTCAGAAAAAATTTATTGATGTGGAGGTGCGAATTACGGGAATTCCTGACTTCCGATATACTGGCTTCTATTGCTGCCCCGAGACAAATCGAAAGAGGCAATCTTGGGACATACTAAAGTCTTTGAAGAATAAATCCCCACTACCCTGGTGCATTACGGGGGATTTCAATGATATTCTGAACTATGGAGATAAGATGGGGAGAATTCAACAACTGGCTTGGCGACTTGATGGTTTTCGATGAGCGGTTAATTTTTGCGAATTACACGACTTGGGATATGTTGGAAATAAATTTACTTGGGAAAGAGGGAGAGGTACGGATGGGTGGGTTTCCGAGAGACTAGATAGAGCCCTTGCAATGGCTAGTTGGCGTGTTATGTTTAACAGAGCTATGGTGTACCATATGGAAACTGCTTGTAGTGACCATAAGGCACTTTTTATCTCTTTAGGCATAAGCATCATTCGATATTCCCCAGTGAAGTTTTGCTTTGAAAATTCATGGCTTCGGGAAACGGATGTTAAGGAGGTAGTTGAGGAAGGTTGGAACCGAGGAAGGGACAACATATTACCTCTCAAATTGAATATTGTGGGAGTTTTTTATAATCATGGGGTCGCAACAAAAAGCAACAGTTCCAATCAAAGATGAGGCATTGCAAGACACAGATGAAGAGATTCAGAAGCAGTAGAGTTTCGAGTCATATTGCTCTTTATAATAGTGCCAAAGATGCTTATGAAATCCTGTTGAGGCAACAAGAAAATTACTGGAAACAGAGAGCCAAACAATTTTGGCTTAAGAATGGCTATAGAAATACCCGTTATTTTCATCTTATGGCCTCTTCACAACGAAAAAAGAATGCAATTACATAATTGAAAGATGAGTCTGGAAGTTGGTTTGATTGGGAAAATGGATTGAGTGATCTTATTGTGGACTATTACAACAATTTGTTCAAGACACAACAAGGTTCGCTTAGAGCCATTATTGACATTGTTGAGAAGAAAGTTTCTGATGAAATTAATGAGGATTTGAAGCGCCCTTTTACAATTGAAGAGGTCAAACTGGCAGTCTTTAGCATGCACCCGGATAAAGCTCCCTGGCCGGATGGATTAAATCCAGGCTTCTTCCGACACTTTTGGAGTACTGTTGGAGGCGATATGTCTAAGGCCATCATGGAATGCTTGAACAATAATTCACCTGCACCAGGAAGTAACAATACCAACATTGTGTTGATCCCAAAAAAGAAACAACCTGAATTTGTTTCAGATTTGCGGCCTATCTCCCTTTGTAATGTTGTTGATAGAATCACTTGCAAAGTCCTGGTGAACAGAATGAAACAATGTATGAATTTAATAATCTCTGAGGCTCAAAGCGCTTTCATTCCGGGAAGATATATTACAGATAACGCAATGATTTCCTTTGAAGCAATGCATTATCTGAAGAGGAAAACACAAGGCAAGGTTGGTTATGCAGCACTTAAGACGGACATGAGTAAAGCTTATGACCGCGTTGAATGGGGTTTTCTGCGAGCTATGATGGTAAAGATGGGATTTTGTATGGAATGGGTAAATAAAGTTATGAAAATGGTAACCACAGTTACTTATCAATTTAGTCATGGTGGCAAGCAATTCGGAAATATTTTTCCAAGCAGAGGTTTGAGGCAAGGTGATCCCATATCACCTTATCTATTTTTGATAGTTGCGGAGGGTTTGTCAGCATTGTTGAAGAGAATGTCTGTTCAGGGCCGAAATCATGGTGCTAAAATCTGCACTAAAGCACCATCTATTTCACACCTATTTTTTGCGGATGATGCTTTATATTTTTTTAAAGCAGCGAAGGAGGAGGCGACTACTATTAAGCAATGCTTGGAGATTTATCAGGCAGCCTCTGGCCAACAGGTAAATTTCCAAAAGTCTGATATATTTTTTAGTCGTAATACTAATGAAAGTGTGAAGAAGGAGATTACAGATATCCTTCATGTTAAGGAGGTGGATACTCCTGGAAAGTATCTTGGCTTGCCAGCAGTGGTTGGAAGAAGCAAAAAATCAATCTTTGCTTATATTCAAGATAGAGTAATCTCAAAGATGAATAGTTGGAACTGCAGTAGTCACTCTCGAGCGGGTCGAGAAGTTTTGCTCAAGACAGTGGTTCAATCAATCCCAACTTATGTGATGAATATGTTCTTGATCCCCAGTAATATATGTGCGCCTATTGAGAGAGCCATGAACGGAATTTTATGGAAATCTAGAACAACGGAAAATCGAGGGATTAGGTGGATATCTTGGCAGAAAGTTTGTGTCTGCAAGGAAGATGGGGGTTTGGGCTTTCGAGAGCTCCATCAATTTTATATTGCCATGCTCGCAAAAACAGGGTGGAATCTCTTGACTAGGCCTGAGGCTCTTGTGAGTAAGCTTTTTCAAGCCCGGTACTATCATAAATCTAATTTTCTCCATGCAGGATTAGGCTCCAATCCTAGTTTTGTATGGCGAGGCTTATGTGCAGGTAAAGAAATTCTAAAGCAAGGATGTCTTCGACGCATTGGGGATGGAAAGACAACAAGGGTCTATATTGACCCATGGCTGCCTAAAGATAACTCGAGTTATGTTGAAAGCTCTAGTTTTCTTGGGAGTGAGAGCTTGCTTGTAGCTGATCTGATGAAGCAAGGTGTACGAGAATGGGATTGGGATCTGTTACGTACTCTTTTTAATAACTCTGAGATAAAGGCGGCTAGACAAATTCCCTTGAATATTAGGCCCCGGGGAGATACATGGATGTGGAAATGGGATAGGAAAGGACTGTACTCCGTGAAGAGTGGATATCGTCTCCTTTATAATCAAAGCATAACTCCAAACCCGCAGAACCAACAACTTTGGAAGTTCATTTGGAGCATCTCATTACCTCCTAAAGTGCTTAACTTTATCTGGAGAGCTTTAAGAAATATTTTACCTACATGTGAGAGTCTTTCAAAGAAGAAATGTGTAACTAGTTCAGTCTGCCCTCGATGTTTGCAAGCGCCGGAGACTGTGAAACATTGCTTGGTAGAATGTCATTTTGCAAGGTAATGTTGGATTCAATCAAATTTTGGTTGGCATGGTTTAGCAGGAGATTTTATGGAGTGGTTTGAAGAGCAAAGAAAGAGTAACGAGAAAACAAAAAAGGAGGAAGCAGTCATGATTTTATGGAGTTTGTGGGAAGCCAGAAATAATCTATGTTGGAACAATAAGCAAAGTGTGCCCACTGCCATGTTGTACCATGCGAAGAAGGAGCTGGCAGAATGGAGGAGTGCCAACTTGAGGGACGAGATGCCTACTGATCACGTGAATAATATGAATACTAAATGGGAACTACCTCTAGTTGACACAATCAAATGTAATACCGATGCCTCTTACAATATCCATACAGGTTTGGCGGGGATAGGCATGGTGCTACGTGATCACTTGGGTCAATTTATTGCTGGAAAAACTATAATCCTTGGCCGTGTTGCTAGCCCTTTGTTAGACGAGATCATAGGGGTGCGTGAGCTCTTACTTGGTTAAAGGATCGATTCAGGACAACGAGGGTGATTGTGGAAACTGATAATCTTCTCGTGAAGCATGCTCTGGAAGAAAATTTGGTGAATTACTCTTATTTTGATTCTTTAGTATTTGATTGTAAAACTCTTCTCAAAGAGTTACCATTTTTCTCTTTGTTGTCTGTTAAGAAATCAGCGAATCAGGTTGCTCATTGTCTTGCTAGAGCATCTGCTTCTATGTCTGGTTCAATGGAGTGGGATACTAACCCTCCGTCTCTCATTACCGATGTACTCGTGTTTGATTTGAATAATACATGATGAAAAAACCATTTCAAAAAAAAAATCTCATAATATTAGCCTTAAAATCTTGCAAAATCGAAATAAATAAACTGAACTACTCTTCACAAACCCCTCAAATCCTGTAAACACGCACCATACTCTTCACGTCTCTTCTTTATACTCTCAATTCAAATAATTTATTTCAGTCTATAGAAGCTTGCATTCACAACCGGTTACTGCCGCGTGCTTCTGGTAAGAATTTCTCCTAAACGTAATTCATTTATACAAAGTGGTTCTATTGAAAAAGTAATCTTTGATATGTTTTCGTTAGATGTGTGATAGCCATTCAAACACTGAATCAATGCTTTTTTTGTTATAAAAATACTCTGCTTTTGTTAGATATGGAGGACAAACTATATATGAACTAGATTGTGTTATCTTATTTGGGGGTTTCGATTTGTATAATTCAATTTTGGGTATGGTTGTATGATGCTTAGCTAATTTGCGTGGACTCTTCACTTTTGATGCTACACCCGTGTTGGATTCTTCAAAAATATATTACTTTTGGATAACCTTGATGCACCCATTGACATTTTTGAAGAGTTCGAGCAACACATAAACGAATTGCATATCATTTTTTTTCGTAGATAATTACTTCTTCTTTTGTTTTTGTGAGAGGGAAAGCTCCCCAAATAAATGGCTAACTTGTCATCATATTCGTAGTGGATTTTGGTGTTTTTATCATACTGACTAAAAGTATTGTATGTCTGTTTGACTTGAATAATTGATAGGAGTAACTATAATTGAATCCCAAAAAATAGAGCATGACATGCTAAAACTGATGAACCTTAGTTGCTTGATGTTGATATGAGGTAGGAGGTGGACTGATTTTGTGTTGGACTTGGGGTGACTAAATACTGTTAGCATGTATAATGCACTTGCTTCTCTATTTTTCTTTCATCACTTCTTAGAAAAGTCACAGAGGACTTTCAGACTACACTAACTGGGAGGGAAGTTTATGTTTGTATATATTAGAAACGTCTTTGGTTTTTTATCATTCCGTAACAGGAAATCCATCATTGGAAAAATATTATACTATTTAGTCTTGTCATTTTTGGGCTTTTCTCTACGTGAAACTATTGCATTGTTACCCCTATAATGGTTTAACTGACCTTATCGTTATTTCAATCGATAAAAGACGGTTGTAGTTATTGTTCTGCTTATAGAATTCCTTGGCATGCTTTTTATATTATCTATCTTTGAATTTTATTTACTTGAGTATTAACTAATTAGAATATTATTAGGTACTAAGAATAGTGTTCTATCATTGTTTGTTAGATAGGAAGCATGAGTTCCTTCAGAGTTGATCGTACATGGATGTATAACAGACTAGTGCCAAGTCGAACAGGAGTCACTGATGAGTTCACAGAAGGTGCGTGGATTTATAGAGTTTGCATTAATGCAACCTGACTTCGTTTCTAATAGAAGTATAAGGTGCCCTTGTTCAAAATGTAAATATTATACTAATTATGTTGTAGATTCTTCCCACATGAGGTTGTTCGAGATGTGGTGTTAGCCTTTAAGAAAAGCTTCTCCGAACTATGGCATCGTTGGAGCAAAGTTCCAGAGCATGTACGAGACGAATGGTTCAATGACTTTGAGGTAATTATACTTAAACAAGAATCTGTGAATTTAACTTAATTGTCAGATTTTTTTTCTTTTAACTTTACTGTGTTAGTAGTAACACAACTGAATTGCCAGAAACAACAACTAGTTCTTGAGGAGAGTCGAATGCACCAAATGCATACTCTGGTTGAATTGTTATCAGTATAATTTCCCCCTTCTTCATTGTTTTCACCGCTCTATCTAGTCCATCAATTACTTGTTCTGCATAAAGAATCCAACTGAAGTCAGAAACTATCTAAAAAGACGATGTGCTAGTTGTAGATAGAAAAAAGATATTAGTTAAAATTTATCAAACAATTAACATCAGTAGCAAAAATACTTTACCTTCATCTATCTAAAACTCAAGGGGCTCCTCCTCATCATGTCCTTTCTTCACAAAAACAGTTTCGTCCTGCAATTTTTCCATTAATTTCACTACAACAAAAGCAAATTAATATAGAAGGATAATTATAAATCTCCATCTATATCAGTGATCACTAAGTAATTTTTCTTTTTTCACACCTTTTACAAGAGCACCATCATTTGGGCGCAACCCTATCCTTCCTTCAAAATATTCTTCAGAACCTTCTTGTCATTTGTTACTTCAGAGACAATCTTCCAAGAAATCAGTTCAAGATTTATTTGAAGGGCAACATTTGGCAGGACACCGCCTTCGTCTCCACTGGCGGCCTTACCCATCTCTCCAAATGCATCTCCACCAGTTTCTCTTCATAACCTTTTACCTTGTCGAGTTCTTCTGTCAGTGCCTCTATCTTAAGTTTCAGGTCTTCCAACAACTTATTCTTCTGACTATATCTTTTCTCAATGCCTCAATCTAAATTTCAGATTTTTCAACAACTTAAAGATTGAGAAAAAAGAAAAAACGTAGAAGAAAGAATAAAACAAAAAATAAAAGAAAAATAAAGGTTGAGAAAAAAAGAAAAAAGAAAAAATAGAAATAAAAAAAAGAAAAAATAGAAATAAAAAAAAAAGAAAAGAAAAAAGAAAAAAAGAAATATATATAAAAGTTGAGAGATAAATGAGCATTGAGAGTTATTTAAAAATATTTGAGGTGTAGAAGGGCAAAAAGGTAGTTGCTCTATACATGAAAAACAAGGAAGACTATTTTTGTAAGACCATTTTTATGGGGGGCAAAAATGCAAAGTCACTCCCTTTAAAGGGCATTTGTGTAGTTGTCCCCATGTACAGTTTCCAAACTAAAGGACTTGGTCCAACAAAAGAAGCCCAATTTAATTTTCTTACAGGAGACTAAAGTTGACAAGACTAAATTACAACAACTTTGTGATACTTTAGGCTTTGAAGGTTTGAGTGTTGTTGACCCAGAAGGACTGAGTGGGTGGGTTAGCCCTTTTATGGAGAGAAAAGGACACATGCTCATTAATTGATTCTCAGAAAAAATTTATTGATGTGGAGGTGCGAATTACGGGAATTCCTGACTTCCGATATACTGGCTTCTATTGCTGCCCCGAGACAAATCGAAAGAGGCAATCTTGGGACATACTAAAGTCTTTGAAGAATAAATCCCCACTACCCTGGTGCATTACGGGGGATTTCAATGATATTCTGAACTATGGAGATAAGATGGGGAGAATTCAACAACTGGCTTGGCGACTTGATGGTTTTCGATGAGCGGTTAATTTTTGCGAATTACACGACTTGGGATATGTTGGAAATAAATTTACTTGGGAAAGAGGGAGAGGTACGGATGGGTGGGTTTCCGAGAGACTAGATAGAGCCCTTGCAATGGCTAGTTGGCGTGTTATGTTTAACAGAGCTATGGTGTACCATATGGAAACTGCTTGTAGTGACCATAAGGCACTTTTTATCTCTTTAGGCATAAGCATCATTCGATATTCCCCAGTGAAGTTTTGCTTTGAAAATTCATGGCTTCGGGAAACGGATGTTAAGGAGGTAGTTGAGGAAGGTTGGAACCGAGGAAGGGACAACATATTACCTCTCAAATTGAATATTGTGGGAGTTTTTTATAATCATGGGGTCGCAACAAAAAGCAACAGTTCCAATCAAAGATGAGGCATTGCAAGACACAGATGAAGAGATTCAGAAGCAGTAGAGTTTCGAGTCATATTGCTCTTTATAATAGTGCCAAAGATGCTTATGAAATCCTGTTGAGGCAACAAGAAAATTACTGGAAACAGAGAGCCAAACAATTTTGGCTTAAGAATGGCTATAGAAATACCCGTTATTTTCATCTTATGGCCTCTTCACAACGAAAAAAGAATGCAATTACATAATTGAAAGATGAGTCTGGAAGTTGGTTTGATTGGGAAAATGGATTGAGTGATCTTATTGTGGACTATTACAACAATTTGTTCAAGACACAACAAGGTTCGCTTAGAGCCATTATTGACATTGTTGAGAAGAAAGTTTCTGATGAAATTAATGAGGATTTGAAGCGCCCTTTTACAATTGAAGAGGTCAAACTGGCAGTCTTTAGCATGCACCCGGATAAAGCTCCCTGGCCGGATGGATTAAATCCAGGCTTCTTCCGACACTTTTGGAGTACTGTTGGAGGCGATATGTCTAAGGCCATCATGGAATGCTTGAACAATAATTCACCTGCACCAGGAAGTAACAATACCAACATTGTGTTGATCCCAAAAAAGAAACAACCTGAATTTGTTTCAGATTTGCGGCCTATCTCCCTTTGTAATGTTGTTGATAGAATCACTTGCAAAGTCCTGGTGAACAGAATGAAACAATGTATGAATTTAATAATCTCTGAGGCTCAAAGCGCTTTCATTCCGGGAAGATATATTACAGATAACGCAATGATTTCCTTTGAAGCAATGCATTATCTGAAGAGGAAAACACAAGGCAAGGTTGGTTATGCAGCACTTAAGACGGACATGAGTAAAGCTTATGACCGCGTTGAATGGGGTTTTCTGCGAGCTATGATGGTAAAGATGGGATTTTGTATGGAATGGGTAAATAAAGTTATGAAAATGGTAACCACAGTTACTTATCAATTTAGTCATGGTGGCAAGCAATTCGGAAATATTTTTCCAAGCAGAGGTTTGAGGCAAGGTGATCCCATATCACCTTATCTATTTTTGATAGTTGCGGAGGGTTTGTCAGCATTGTTGAAGAGAATGTCTGTTCAGGGCCGAAATCATGGTGCTAAAATCTGCACTAAAGCACCATCTATTTCACACCTATTTTTTGCGGATGATGCTTTATATTTTTTTAAAGCAGCGAAGGAGGAGGCGACTACTATTAAGCAATGCTTGGAGATTTATCAGGCAGCCTCTGGCCAACAGGTAAATTTCCAAAAGTCTGATATATTTTTTAGTCGTAATACTAATGAAAGTGTGAAGAAGGAGATTACAGATATCCTTCATGTTAAGGAGGTGGATACTCCTGGAAAGTATCTTGGCTTGCCAGCAGTGGTTGGAAGAAGCAAAAAATCAATCTTTGCTTATATTCAAGATAGAGTAATCTCAAAGATGAATAGTTGGAACTGCAGTAGTCACTCTCGAGCGGGTCGAGAAGTTTTGCTCAAGACAGTGGTTCAATCAATCCCAACTTATGTGATGAATATGTTCTTGATCCCCAGTAATATATGTGCGCCTATTGAGAGAGCCATGAACGGAATTTTATGGAAATCTAGAACAACGGAAAATCGAGGGATTAGGTGGATATCTTGGCAGAAAGTTTGTGTCTGCAAGGAAGATGGGGGTTTGGGCTTTCGAGAGCTCCATCAATTTTATATTGCCATGCTCGCAAAAACAGGGTGGAATCTCTTGACTAGGCCTGAGGCTCTTGTGAGTAAGCTTTTTCAAGCCCGGTACTATCATAAATCTAATTTTCTCCATGCAGGATTAGGCTCCAATCCTAGTTTTGTATGGCGAGGCTTATGTGCAGGTAAAGAAATTCTAAAGCAAGGATGTCTTCGACGCATTGGGGATGGAAAGACAACAAGGGTCTATATTGACCCATGGCTGCCTAAAGATAACTCGAGTTATGTTGAAAGCTCTAGTTTTCTTGGGAGTGAGAGCTTGCTTGTAGCTGATCTGATGAAGCAAGGTGTACGAGAATGGGATTGGGATCTGTTACGTACTCTTTTTAATAACTCTGAGATAAAGGCGGCTAGACAAATTCCCTTGAATATTAGGCCCCGGGGAGATACATGGATGTGGAAATGGGATAGGAAAGGACTGTACTCCGTGAAGAGTGGATATCGTCTCCTTTATAATCAAAGCATAACTCCAAACCCGCAGAACCAACAACTTTGGAAGTTCATTTGGAGCATCTCATTACCTCCTAAAGTGCTTAACTTTATCTGGAGAGCTTTAAGAAATATTTTACCTACATGTGAGAGTCTTTCAAAGAAGAAATGTGTAACTAGTTCAGTCTGCCCTCGATGTTTGCAAGCGCCGGAGACTGTGAAACATTGCTTGGTAGAATGTCATTTTGCAAGGTAATGTTGGATTCAATCAAATTTTGGTTGGCATGGTTTAGCAGGAGATTTTATGGAGTGGTTTGAAGAGCAAAGAAAGAGTAACGAGAAAACAAAAAAGGAGGAAGCAGTCATGATTTTATGGAGTTTGTGGGAAGCCAGAAATAATCTATGTTGGAACAATAAGCAAAGTGTGCCCACTGCCATGTTGTACCATGCGAAGAAGGAGCTGGCAGAATGGAGGAGTGCCAACTTGAGGGACGAGATGCCTACTGATCACGTGAATAATATGAATACTAAATGGGAACTACCTCTAGTTGACACAATCAAATGTAATACCGATGCCTCTTACAATATCCATACAGGTTTGGCGGGGATAGGCATGGTGCTACGTGATCACTTGGGTCAATTTATTGCTGGAAAAACTATAATCCTTGGCCGTGTTGCTAGCCCTTTGTTAGACGAGATCATAGGGGTGCGTGAGCTCTTACTTGGTTAAAGGATCGATTCAGGACAACGAGGGTGATTGTGGAAACTGATAATCTTCTCGTGAAGCATGCTCTGGAAGAAAATTTGGTGAATTACTCTTATTTTGATTCTTTAGTATTTGATTGTAAAACTCTTCTCAAAGAGTTACCATTTTTCTCTTTGTTGTCTGTTAAGAAATCAGCGAATCAGGTTGCTCATTGTCTTGCTAGAGCATCTGCTTCTATGTCTGGTTCAATGGAGTGGGATACTAACCCTCCGTCTCTCATTACCGATGTACTCGTGTTTGATTTGAATAATACATGATGAAAAAACCATTTCAAAAAAAAAATCTCATAATATTAGCCTTAAAATCTTGCAAAATCGAAATAAATAAACTGAACTACTCTTCACAAACCCCTCAAATCCTGTAAACACGCACCATACTCTTCACGTCTCTTCTTTATACTCTCAATTCAAATAATTTATTTCAGTCTATAGAAGCTTGCATTCACAACCGGTTACTGCCGCGTGCTTCTGGTAAGAATTTCTCCTAAACGTAATTCATTTATACAAAGTGGTTCTATTGAAAAAGTAATCTTTGATATGTTTTCGTTAGATGTGTGATAGCCATTCAAACACTGAATCAATGCTTTTTTTGTTATAAAAATACTCTGCTTTTGTTAGATATGGAGGACAAACTATATATGAACTAGATTGTGTTATCTTATTTGGGGGTTTCGATTTGTATAATTCAATTTTGGGTATGGTTGTATGATGCTTAGCTAATTTGCGTGGACTCTTCACTTTTGATGCTACACCCGTGTTGGATTCTTCAAAAATATATTACTTTTGGATAACCTTGATGCACCCATTGACATTTTTGAAGAGTTCGAGCAACACATAAACGAATTGCATATCATTTTTTTTCGTAGATAATTACTTCTTCTTTTGTTTTTGTGAGAGGGAAAGCTCCCCAAATAAATGGCTAACTTGTCATCATATTCGTAGTGGATTTTGGTGTTTTTATCATACTGACTAAAAGTATTGTATGTCTGTTTGACTTGAATAATTGATAGGAGTAACTATAATTGAATCCCAAAAAATAGAGCATGACATGCTAAAACTGATGAACCTTAGTTGCTTGATGTTGATATGAGGTAGGAGGTGGACTGATTTTGTGTTGGACTTGGGGTGACTAAATACTGTTAGCATGTATAATGCACTTGCTTCTCTATTTTTCTTTCATCACTTCTTAGAAAAGTCACAGAGGACTTTCAGACTACACTAACTGGGAGGGAAGTTTATGTTTGTATATATTAGAAACGTCTTTGGTTTTTTATCATTCCGTAACAGGAAATCCATCATTGGAAAAATATTATACTATTTAGTCTTGTCATTTTTGGGCTTTTCTCTACGTGAAACTATTGCATTGTTACCCCTATAATGGTTTAACTGACCTTATCGTTATTTCAATCGATAAAAGACGGTTGTAGTTATTGTTCTGCTTATAGAATTCCTTGGCATGCTTTTTATATTATCTATCTTTGAATTTTATTTACTTGAGTATTAACTAATTAGAATATTATTAGGTACTAAGAATAGTGTTCTATCATTGTTTGTTAGATAGGAAGCATGAGTTCCTTCAGAGTTGATCGTACATGGATGTATAACAGACTAGTGCCAAGTCGAACAGGAGTCACTGATGAGTTCACAGAAGGTGCGTGGATTTATAGAGTTTGCATTAATGCAACCTGACTTCGTTTCTAATAGAAGTATAAGGTGCCCTTGTTCAAAATGTAAATATTATACTAATTATGTTGTAGATTCTTCCCACATGAGGTTGTTCGAGATGTGGTGTTAGCCTTTAAGAAAAGCTTCTCCGAACTATGGCATCGTTGGAGCAAAGTTCCAGAGCATGTACGAGACGAATGGTTCAATGACTTTGAGGTAATTATACTTAAACAAGAATCTGTGAATTTAACTTAATTGTCAGATTTTTTTTCTTTTAACTTTACTGTGTTAGTAGTAACACAACTGAATTGCCAGAAACAACAACTAGTTCTTGAGGAGAGTCGAATGCACCAAATGCATACTCTGGTTGAATTGTTATCAGTATAATTTCCCCCTTCTTCATTGTTTTCACCGCTCTATCTAGTCCATCAATTACTTGTTCTGCATAAAGAATCCAACTGAAGTCAGAAACTATCTAAAAAGACGATGTGCTAGTTGTAGATAGAAAAAAGATATTAGTGAAAATTTATCAAACAATTAACATCAGTAGCAAAAATACTTTACCTTCATCTATCTAAAACTCAAGGGGCTCCTCCTCATCATGTCCTTTCTTCACAAAAACAGTTTCGTCCTGCAATTTTTCCATTAATTTCACTACAACAAAAGCAAATTAATATAGAAGGATAATTATAAATCTCCATCTATATCAGTGATCACTAAGTAATTTTTCTTTTTTCACACCTTTTACAAGAGCACCATCATTTGGGCGCAACCCTATCCTTCCTTCAAAATATTCTTCAGAACCTTCTTGTCATTTGTTACTTCAGAGACAATCTTCCAAGAAATCAGTTCAAGATTTATTTGAAGGGCAACATTTGGCAGGACACCGCCTTCGTCTCCACTGGCGGCCTTACCCATCTCTCCAAATGCATCTCCACCAGTTTCTCTTCATAACCTTTTACCTTGTCGAGTTCTTCTGTCAGTGCCTCTATCTTAAGTTTCAGGTCTTCCAACAACTTATTCTTCTGACTATATCTTTTCTCAATGCCTCAATCTAAATTTCAGATTTTTCAACAACTTATTCTTCTCACCATCATCTTTTCTCAATACCTCATTCGCAAGTTTCAGATTTTCTAACAACATATTCTTCTCGTCATCTCCTTTTCTCAGTGCCTCTTTCTCATGTTTCAGATTTTACAACTTATTTTTATCACCATCTTCTTTTCTCAGAGCCTCTGTCTCAAGTTTCAGATTTTCCAACTTGTTCTTCTCGCTGTCTTCTGTTCTTAGTGCCTCTCTATCTAAAGTTACAGATTTTCCAACAATTTATTCTTTTCATTATCATCTTCTCATAGTGCTGCTATCTAATGGTTCAGATCCTCCATTAACTTATTCTTCTCACAAGAATAACTTTGATCCATAGATTCAAGCAAAGATTTCACTCACTAACTCGGCAGAGAGAATTTCTATCTTCTCTGCCTGAATTTCAGCAATCTTTGTGGCATCATTAGCATGACTGAGTGCTTGATTTTTGGCATCAGAAGTCATGGATAATTCTTGCTTTACCCATTAAAGTTCCTCTGTGGCGGATAGAAGAGAAGCAACATCCAAAGCATGTTAATTCTTCACAGCTTCGAGCTCATTCTGCCATTTCTCTTCTTTCTTCTGAGATTCTTCAATGCATGCTTATTCCATCTCAACAGCACAAAACTTTTCAATTTCAGAGCTGTCTTCAGCTCGTTTTTGAGCCACCAGAGCTTCTCTCAGCTTCATTGTCTTCTTCAACCATTTTTTGAGATTCCTTCACTGCTTCAAGAGCTTTCTCCTTCTCCTTCTCAGCCAAAGCTAATTTCTCATTTGCCTTCTTATGATCTTCATGAACAACAATCAATTCATCTTGCAACTATGATGGCTTCAAGATTTATGTTGACTTATCTGACAACAATCAAATCATGAAATAATGCTTATCAGAATGTATATGTTTTGAGACAAACTATATAAAATAGATATCATTTTAGCCATTACTGTTAGAGAGTCTACATAATTCACTCATCACTATGTCCTCTAGTGCATTTGTTCAAACCAATGGTAAATCAGAACTAGAATTTTCACCTAACTAAAAACATATCACAGCTAGACATTGCAACTTAAGTTGCATCCTAACATTCAACAACATGACTTTTCCATCTCTCGAATGCTGGCAAAACCCAAGATAAGTAGTCAAGGAACAAATTATGTGAAACTTACATCAGGTGGGATACTGATCTTAGGGGACACTGTTCTACAGAAGGCTTGGAAGTGACAGATCTTGGAGATTTCTGGAAAGCGTGAATTCTGCAACGGCGAGGGTGAATCAGCATCAGATTTTGATAGTCCCTGCTCAATTTGCTCATCCGATCCCGAGGAGTTGCTGGTGTTGACTTGTTAGGATTTCCCCCCACAGTGAATCTGATATGCAAGTTCAAATAAGCAACAATTAGGTAATTCCTAAAATGCTTGATTAGAAGCAGAAACACATTATCCTTTTAAATAAAATGCAAGCAAATTATGATGGATCCAAGCCAAAGGTGGAAACTTAATATAAAAAAAAGGCAGCCGGATGCACTAAAGCTCCCGCTATGCAAGAGGTCTGAGATTTTTGGTGGGATTGGACTAACAAGAATTACTATACATATTTCATTGTTTCTGATTTAGTGGTGAGAGAAGAATCTATCTTTACAAAAATAAAACAAGGGAGAATCTCTCTTTACTAAAATATCCTGTACAAATTAAAACACGTCAAAGAAGAAAAAATAAGAGATTTTCTAATCATTTTGAGTGTAGCCTTTTCCTTCTTCAAGTAGCTTTATCTTGTGTCTTCAAAGTTAGAGCTTTGTTAAAGAATGTGTGTGAAGTTGTCCATATTGTTTCAGTAAAAAGTACACGAATCCAAATGTAAGCTTTATACAAAGCCAGGGAAAACAAACCCCACTGTATAAAGCCTTTTCACCTCTACTAGATTAAACTAATTTATCACTATAATCCAGGAAGCTTAGCTGCTAGAAAACTTGATCAGCTCACAGGGACACTAGCACAGAGTTTACTGTAGAAGAGGAAACGTGATATCGCTCTTTTGTGATCCCTAGCGAGAAGATTTAATTAACACAACTTACAAGAAGAAACAATCTATAGCGGAAAATCATATTTACAAAAGAATGGCTCAAATGCCATTGACATGCATGTGCTCACAAGATAAATACACTTTAATTGAGAAACTCCCACTCGTGAATACTTGTATCTTGTTCATGTGTTGCATATAGAAATCTATCTTTTTCAATCATGGAGTAGTAATACAGTACTAAATGGAGTGTTAAAGTTTCTCATTAGAATTTATATCTTTATGAAATTGTATGTTTTCATTAGAATCCAGTTTTAGTTGGACTTGCATTTTTAGCTAGAATAATTATTTCTGGATATTAAGAGGGTGAATTTTCTTCTTGATGGTGTATCCTTTTTTGGGTTAAATTGGACCTAGGGGAAATTTTATTAATTTAAAAGCAAACAAAATCCAAAAGACCCACCCAAATCGAGTCAGTCCAAAAACAAAAGAAAAATGCCTAAGCTAAACAGAAAAGGAAAGCTATAACTCTAATGCCTAAATTGAAATCTAGAAAGTTCTCTGTGTCGACGATTTGTTGTGACCATTGAAGTCCGTCATCTTCCTCTTCACCGCTGGTAGATGGGCTACCCAGCTTCATTTGAGTTCTGTATGCTCTTGGGTATGGACGATGGTAGTGATGTTCTCCACTTCTAAGATGCGGGTTTTGAATCTTCATTTCAGCTTCTTTCTCCTCCCGTTGTATTCGATGGTCTTATGTTCCAGGTATTTGATATGTGTGCCTCGCCGCTTCATTGCTCACTTGTACCTTCTCATTTCCTTCATTTTGTAGCTCTGTCATGCTATTAGGCATCCAAATCTGATATTTTTGTCCATGAGCATCTTTAATGTATGTGAGAAGTTTGTACTTTCTACTCTCTGTGCTATATGTTAATTTGTCCACTGGCATGTTTATACGTGAGCAATCTTGTGTGTTCCGATTCTGATTGTCAGGGTTTGAGCCTTGTCTGAATTCAAGATTTTCCTTCCTTTTGAAGGTAATTCTTGAAAGTTGTGGTATTGTATTTGTGTTTCTCTTTGTAACACAATGTTGGTGAAGACTAGCAATTGATTTCCTTTCCTCAATGCATGTGTTATTTCAATCTGTAACGGTTGCATTATTATTTGTATGTCCACCACTTGATGTATTATCTCCCATGGTATCTTCCCGCAGTCCATTATGATATTTTTCAGGGACAGTGAATCTGTCTCTATCTTTATATTTTGAATGTTTCGTGTTAGACAATATAGTACTGCTTATTGAACTGTTGTAGCTTCTTTGTATGTCCTCCACTTGATGTATTATCTCCTGATGTTGTATCTATCACCGAGATGACATTAATTTTTACAATGGAACTGTGTTCATTTTCACACAATCGAAACCACATTAAACCATACAGGTCATCAACTGCTAGATTTGGTTATGTAACTTGATGTGTTTTAGAGTTAATCTTGTTTTCACCTTTCTACTAGTATATTTCTTATTGAACTCCTTGTGTTTTGTTTCTGCGTGACTCTTATTCCACCTTAATGGTTTGGGTAGGGAGCCTATATGATTTCAATGAAGCATTTAGGAAAGAAGTTCTTGTATTAATTCATATATATATATTTTTCATTGTATACTTCGTCAATAAGAGTAGTCTATTTCTTCAATTACATAAGTATTTCTTATTGTCCATTTCTTCCATTACAGAATAAATTGAGTACTTCATTGCACTTTTTGCTACTTGATAACTTTGTTATTCTATGTTAATAGCTAATTACTTTATTTTTTCAGAATATATTTACAAATACTATTTAGGAGAAGGTGAGTGAGACTTCAACATTAAGGAATGAACAAGGTCTTGAAGTAGATGATGGAGATAAGGAAAGAAACATGACCACAAATGGAGAAGGGGAAGTAAATGTTTCTATCCAACAATTTTTTGAAACACCTGAGTTTCATCAACTTTTTAATCGCGTGTTGGAGCAACGGATGACGAATATGCAGGAACATTTGCAAGTGGGTATTTCGAAAATGTGAAAGCTGAAGTAAATATCACGGTTTATGCTGCTATGGCTCGAATACTTGGTTTCACTCCCCAACCACCACCAAATGGCTCTGGTTCTCCCCCAAACATATCTTAGATATTTTATGTCATTGATTTATAAATTTTAAGATATGTTTTATTTGTTAGTAAACATGATTAACAGTACTATGATTATGTTTATTTTGAAAATTTGAATGGATTTAATTATATTGTTTCATCTTGTGTCAAATATAGAAAATTATATTTGTATTTCGTTATATACACAATTTCTAGCTAGATTGAGCCAGGAAATATTCCTATCTATTTTTAGCTAGTACAGGCAAAATTTGATAAACGGCTAGAGAATTAGCTAGGGCCATTCCTTTGCTAAGTCTTAGTGAAGTCAACATTGACCAAACTTTGCTTGGAATTTAGCTAGCAGATGTCGTAGCAAAATGTTTGCTAGGGAAAGGGCCTAGCAGAAATATCCTAGCTAAATTAGCTAGGAATGAGAATTATTTCTAGCTAAAAATTAGCTAAGAGCTTATTAGTCACGGAAGTCTGCTAGGGTCATTTTCCTAGCTAAATTGACGTTAGCTAGGAATTTTGTCACTTTAGCTAGGATTTGTGTCTGTAGCTAAACGCATGTTCTCTTGTAGTGCGTATATCGATATTGTATAAATGTAAATATAATGTATCGATAAGTTGGTGACCCATCATTCAAGAAGGAAAGTTGGTCCTGTAGTTGAAACTCATCAATCAAGTCCACTTTTTCATAGCAATAAAAGGGTCGAGCAGAGGAATTCATGGTGGAATTGTTGATTCCATTAGTACTAGTAGCAGCATATGAGATGGTGGAAGAACTAGGACTAACTAGATCAGCTTCTTGAAAGTCAGAGAAGCTAGGAGTAGTACTCTAAGAAGCAGTAACAATTGAAGAGTGGTTATTGTTACTAGTTATGCTAAGAGGTGAAGGAAAGTTGAGACCACCAAGAATCCTACCAGAAGTAGCTAAAGAAGAAGAATTCTACCTTAAAAAACACACTAAACCACCAAAAGGTGAAGGGGAAGAAGGAGTTGAAGGTGTAGAAGGTGAGTTTGAAGAAAGGCCAAGTTCTTTTCTTGCTTTAAAAATCACCGAGTGAATTACAGTTTCAGGACCAAAAGCTAATCTAATAATTTCTTTTTCACCATGGTCTTGTATCAGAAGAATCTCCATAATTTTTGAGGCATTTTCATATATAGTAAAGCTCCATAGACATCAAAATCGAATTTTATTAAAAATTCAAATAGCAATTTTATCATCTTCACTATCAGCAACATTTTTCCCACTGTAAAATTCATCTTCCATTTTTGTACAACCCAAGTGTTTTCTTCTTTCATTGCCTTCAAATTCTACTAAGTTATAGATTTTCAACCAATCTCGAGTGTTAACAACTAAGCTTTTTGCTTCTCCTACAGTGCTGATATTGAGGTTTATAAATTATTTGGGTAAAGAAATTTAATAGTTGAAGAAGAAGGAGAAGGAGAAAGGTGAAAAAGGGGAAGAAGAAAGGGAAGCAGCGACAAAAGCATTGAGGAAAGCCAGCGGGGGTTTAATATGGCCAAATGGCCAATTAATATAATAAATTGGTGATTTTTTAAAAGTGAACTATTTTGAGTGTAAATAAATTTAATGGAGTGATATTCTGTTTAATTTCCCCTTATTTTAAAGGAAAAAGGACATGAGCTGACCCTTTTTAAAATTGGGATAATTTCAAGGCATTTTTACATAGATAGTGTATTATAAAGCTTTATTTATGAATTATAGTATAATTTTTACTCTTGCAAATTATAGTTCTACTTCTTTTACCAAAAATAGCAGAATTATCTAAATACATACATAATACATTTCTAACACTATTTTAATATACTAACACATAAACTAATTTGAATAGTATTTGAATGTTTGAAATTCAGGTATAATACATTTTTAATATCATTAATAAGAGAAAATAATAAACAACAATTGTAATACATTTTAAATTCAATATTATATATATATATATATAGGCATATTTCAATGCACGTGGTGAATACATAACTAAAATATTTTTAATACAAATATATTCTAAGTATTATATGTGAATTTCAAATATTCTCGTATTATTTAAGGTAGTTTACGTTGTTAGAAATGTATTATATATGTTTTAGAATAACAACTATCGAATTCATAATAACGTATACTATTGAATTCAAATTGTATTACAATTATATTTATATTTAATACAATTATAATACAACTTCAAAAGTTTCACCTCTTCTTCTCCGGTGAATCACCATCACTATACCACCATCGGACTACCAATAGCTCTACCAACCAATCTAAAAACAAACTACCAACATCACTACACAGTCCATCCATTACTAGAGAAACTTCACCAGATCTCCAAAACAACCGCCTCCCAGCTCCCTCATTTCCACCATAGTCCCACCGTCACCCACCATTTTTGTTCTATCTTCAGTGAAGAACCCAACAAAGCAGCCACCAAACTCACTTTTCCCCCAATTTTTTTTATGCAAACAATACCACTACTATCGTACTCCACCTTTTCTGTCTTTGTCTTCTCCGACAAACTCATGATGTCGAAGTCACCAACAAACAACATCATAATAACCCATACCGTCCACAATCTCTCTGTTAGCTTCATTGAAGATGAATCATCACTGGAGAGTTTTTTTACTAAATCTGAAAATAAAATAAAATTAACATGAGGACAAGGATTGGCCATCATTGAATTTTGTGAAGCTCACCAGAGCTCATGATTTTGGTTGAATTTCAGTGGTTTTGTGAAGCTCACCAGAGCTCTAAGCTCCATTTCTTTCGCCAGCGCATTTTTCAGATCTGCAACAAGAATGAGGAGATGGAGTTGTACAGTGGTAGGGGTGGTTGTTTGGTGGTGGTGTGGTGGAATTTCATCTGAAAAACAGTGAGGTTTGAGGATGGAGAACAAGAAGGAAAGTGAAGAAAAAGAAAAAAGAAGAAGTAAAGTGGAGAAAAAGAGGACAAGAGGAGAAAAAGAGAGAAGAAGAAGAAGTAAAGTGGAGAAGAAGAGAGAGAAGATATACTTTATCTAAGTAATTAGCTATTAATGTAATATTAAGTTATAGACCGTAATAAATTTTATAACGACCGAGTTCGTCGTTACGGGTAAACTTTTCGCGCCAATTTTCGAGTCAGAAAACTTCCAGGTTTAGGAGTTAAAAATTCTGGTCTAGGCTAGTCTCAGCCAGTTTTGGAGCGAGGTATGGTGTAGGAAAATCCAGGTAAAGTTGGGTAAAGTATCTTAATTTGAGCTAGTTTTGTATTTGGCTAAGACATAAAGGAGTCTGGAGGACTTTTCAGAATTAAATTCGGGTAAGTAGAACTTCCAAAATCGAGGTTGACGTGAAGAGGTTATTTTGGAATGTTAGAAAATTAAGTGTGTTGTAAAATGGACCTTTTTTAGAGGATTTATTACTTTATGTCCCGTGTCAACCGCTACAGCAGTTGACACACCGCCATAGCGACCTCAACTATAGCAGAGAAATTACCGCTATAGAGGAAGTCAACACCGGTCAGCATCTCTATAGCGGTAGGTTCCGCTATGGTGGTACCGCTATAGAGGAGAGTGAACCTCTATAGCGGGGAGAAGGGATCAAAAAAAATCAAAAATGTGTTTTATATTTTCATTCTCTCTCATTCAATCCCAAAACAGACGAGGGTTACTCCAAGAATCCTCCTAGGTTGCTCCAAAGCTTGGGAGCCATGGGGAGGAGAGATTTCGGCTGAAAGGACATGAAACCACGAATTCGAGCCTGCAAAATCGTCAGAGAATGCCTTCACGGAGCCAAAAAGGGCATGGAACAGTTGTTTGGCATCTAGGTAGGCTAGGATTTTTTTATTGGGTAGATTGACCTGTTTCCATTTCGTACTTGTTGTATAGATTGAAAGGGAGAATCCATGCCTAGGCCTTCGGGCACGGAGTATGGAGGAGAATTATTTAGGTTGAATTGGTAAACTAGAATTGATGGAGTTGTGATAATATGTTGTGACATTTTGGGTTGTTATGCTTAATTAGGTAGGGTATGAAAATACAATCCAGGGACTATAATGTCGGGAACGTTGAGGAATCGAAAGGGTTTGGTAATTAAATGACTGTGAAAGGAACAAAAGTTTCGGGAAATAAATTGGTATAAAAAGTAGAATATCACAAATGGCAGTATTACCAAGGTTAGAGTAGGTTTCTCCATGTTGTATTTCGGTCTTAGGAGGAGGGTCAGAAATAGGTGTATCTACTAGTGTGTGTTAAGAGGTGAACCGAGGTTAGTCTTCGGACGGGATTTCAAGGTTAAGATTATGCACCCGAAATGGGGGTAGGTGATGGTTATTGATTTCCTGTATGCATTGTATATTTGTGTACTTTTGTCTAAGTATTTGTATGGTTTGCATTGCTTAAGGAATGATTTAGGAATGTCCAAAAGTACTGTTTTTAGTCTTGTAAAATGAACTGGTGTTATTGCTTATTGGCTTACAAGCGTATTTTGTTCAATGTGTGTGACTGATTGGATTTTTGTGTGACATTCGGTTGGCTCGGGTACCATGCCTGGTACAGGTTACTTATTGGTTGGCTCGGGTATTATGCCTGATACAAGTTACTTATTGGTTGGCTCGGGTACCACGCCTGGTACATGTTACTTATTGGTTGGCTCGGGTACTATGCCTGGTAGAGGTTACTTATTGGTTGGCTCGGGTACCATGCCTGGTACAGGTAACTTATTGGTTGGCTCAGGTACCATGCCTGGTACAAGTTACTATTTGGTTGGCTCGGGTACCACGCCTGATACGGATTGTTTATTATTTTGGTTGTATTTCTTTTGATGGTTCTATGAGTGGACCGGTTGTGTTTATGATTTGTGATATTGCATATAGTCCTTGAGAGGTCGGGTTGTTCAATTAAATGTGGGGGATGGTCTTAGGGTAGACCGGGCATCGTATGTAAATACTTAGGTGTTGGTCTAGGTATCTTTGATTGGTCCAGATAATAAAAAAGGGTAAATGTCATGTTTATTATTATTGTTGAGTGATTGTTGAACATGTCCCCTGTGGTTGATAAGTCAAAAGGTAGACTGAGAGTCTGGAATTATACTACTGGCTGTTATTATATGTTGTACTGCTTTACTTAGTGCAGGTGTACTATTTGTTCTTTACATGTTGGGTTCCTGAGAGGGCCAGGATTTATTATTATTTGGTGCATAGTTGGTCCTTGAAGGGTCATGTTAGTGTGCTTAAGTGACAAAGTGATTATTCTGTAAACCGGGGTCGCATGTTATTGGCATAGATGATGTCCTAGGGATCCTTGTTTGGTCTGGTTATGTAAAAAGTATATATGTTGTTGTCACTAAGAATTGTCAAGGTTGATTAGACTTATTATGTGTGGTTGATAAGCTAAGGAGGAGACTTGTCGTCTGGTTATGATGTTGGTTGGTGTTACTTATTGAGTATGGCGCTGGGGGTCGCTGGGGTACGTTTTGTACTAGTAGGTGGTGGTATGATGGGTGTGGTCTACGTCACCAAGTAGTGGGGTTTACTCTGAGTTGTTGAGTCATAGCGGTTGACTTGGGGTAAGGAAATGGTAGTTCGGGCATGGGCATCGATGTTGGCAATGGTAAGTGTGACTTGGGAAGTCTAGGTATCAAGGTGACTTGGGAAGTATAGGTGACAAGGTGACTTGGGAAGTCTACGGAATAGGAAGGTTGGTTTCGAAGTGGGTTTTGATAATGGTGAATGTTGATGGGTGAAAGTACTTGACTTATGTATTTACCTTGATTTCTTATATGATGGTAGGAGTGGATTCGGGTCGACCGATGATGCCTACCAGTACGTGTGTTTGTACTAATTCTACTCTTGCTATACCTTTCCGGGTATAGTCTGGTTGTAGGGTTGGTGATGTCTCACATGTTCAGGATGACGGTGATTCTCTAGCAGCTCCTACTTCTTGCTTCTATGGTGGGAGTTGTGTCTTCTTCATTTTTGTATCACCTTGTAGTAGCTCTTGTACCAGCTTAGACTAGGTTCTAGGGAGGGCTGTCTCATATTATAAATATTTTTCCGCAAGTTCTTTAAGTCATTTATTTTTCTAAAAATTTTGTAAAGGAAGTTCCATGTATTAAAAAGGGTTTTATTTCATGATTTATGTTCTTTTCTGCTTTGCTTGTTGATTCGGGTGGTAAGGGTTCTCCTATCTAAGTGGATTAGAGTAGGTGCTCGCACGGCCCGGTAGTTAGGTCATGACAAATAGTATCAGAGCCCAGGTTACCGGTCTCCCAGTACAAGAGCAAAATGTTGAATAGAGTCCTACTGATTGGTGTGTTGATGTCCACATCTAATCTTTGGGAAGCTATGAAACATTCTAGGAAATATCTTTGTTCTTTCATTCCTTTCGTGCGGTTTGTCACTTTCTTGTATGGGTTGAGTCCAATTGGTATCTCTTGATTCAAATTGGTATCAAAACAAGGAAAAATGATATCGTTTGACTCCGATTGAGATGACACAAGCAAGGGAAATTGGAATCGGGAAGGTTCCAATTGGTATCTGGCCAAGGAGGCTATGTAAAGGTATGGATGGATCGGCTAACGGTCATCCATGAGGCGAATAAAAGGTAATGAAACCGATTTGATTGAGTGTTTAAGCTTGAGACTTGAGATTGTGCTTATGTGTATCGATGTTGTTTGAATAACTGTAACTTATTAGCTTGAAAATAAACATGCGGGAGTTTCTCTTAACCGATATTAAACCATGTTGAGCTACATAGAGTCCAGTGTCATGCACCCACACTGAAAAAGATTTTCCTTACCGGCCAAAGTTAGAACCATGTCATACCAGGATCCTGTCATAAGCCACAGAGGGCACCTATGGTGGCACGTTATTCTGGGACTAAGGGTACTCTCATCCGGTCCAACTTGATGCTAAATACTACTCCCAAAACATAAATGTCTATAGCATGAGGCTCACATACATGTGACATATCTAGATGTCAAAACTTGTTCATAAACATGTTCATACCCCGGATCTTCATACTATTCACGAACCTTGGTTTTAGAAAGTGATTCACGAGCATTGATGGTACATCGGGTGTCTTGTCTTGCATAATAGTTCATAACTTATTTGCTTGGCACTAGTTCAATTTCATAATAACAGAGATTTTCATAGAACATAGAAACTAGGCATGCACTTGCTTGAAAAATTCATGAGAATACATGTTAGCAATTTCCCCATTTTTCTTAAATCAAACCATGCATGTAGGATTTACCATGATCAGCCTTCAATTCAAAATAGGAGTTCATATGTAAAAATCCATGCAAAATCATGCAATTTAGTAGTAATTTCATAATAAAATTATGAGAAGGTAATTTATAGCAAAACTCAAAAGAATTGGGTAAGAACCCTAATTTGAAAGTTCATGAAATCAAAATAGAAATTTGGGGGTTTGGGGCACAAGGGTGAAAGGAACCCATTTTTAAATACCCACATACCTTGATTGAAGCTAACCCACTTGAAATTGAAAAAAGAGGGGGCTTGAACTTGGAGCTTGAGACTTGGAGCTTGAAACCCTAACTTGAAGCTTGAGAAGATGGAACTCCTTTTCTTCTTTTGGAAGTTGATTGAAAGAATGAGAGAGAATTTAGGCCAAGTGGGAATAAAAACCCTCCTAAATAGGCTTAAAATGACTTAGTATAGTAGTTAAAAGAGTAGAAAATTACAAAAATACTCTTAGACTATAATTAGGAAAAAGCTGAAAAAGTCAACTTTCAGGGACCATGGACAGATTCCACGGGTCGTAGAACAAACCACGGCTCGTGGTTTCCACCCGTAGTTTCTAACCAAAAAGAAAGGCTGCAGAAACCAAACTTCAAGAGGATGGACCCGTAGAATGAATCACGGGTCATAGACTCAAGTCGTGGTTCCTGAGGACTTAGCTGGTCTCTGATACAATACCATGAGTGGACTTTACGGTTCGTGGTTTGGACTACGATCCGTAGAAGCCACCGTGGTTCCTAAGGAAACAGGTAGCCCTCAAGTCAAGTTTCACGAGTCAATTTTATGGTCCGTAGAGTGAACTACGGTCCGTAGAACCAACTCGTGGTTCTCAGACTAGAGTCTATCCTGCAGACGGCAAACCACAGTTCCATTTCACGGCCCGTGGTTCAAACCATGATCCGTAGTTTGGACCCGTAATTCCTGAGAACATGGAATTTTTCAGAGACTTAAACTCAGAAAGCTGATTCGATTTCTGGGGTGTTACAATTATTATATAATGTATATATAATATACCGATATTGTATAAATAGTGCACAAATGTGTATCAATATTGTATAAATAGTTATGTAATATATATGCAATTTATCGATATTGTATATATAATTATGTAATGTATCAATATTATATAAATAGTGTATAAACATGCATATATGATATATAATTATGTATTAGAAATGTACAACTAAAAATGACCGCATGTATATGTAATGTATCGATTGTGTATATTTGATGTATAACTATATATCAAAGATGTATAGACATCGATGTACGTTGTTTATAAAATAGTTTCATATACATATATTTTTTCAAACTCGACCTACCTAATTCTCCTCAAAATAGTCTCAAATGTTAGATATGAGCTCCTCTCGATGTTTCGAGTCTTTTGATACATTATTCACTCAAAATGATTCACGTTTGCGGCACGCAAATATTAAAATTGGCCTTTTGAAGAAGTTCTAATGGCTAATGGAGTTTTTGAATCTTGACCAACTCAAAATCTCCTCTAAACAGTCTCAAATTTTAGATATGAACTCCTTTAGATATTTTGAGTTTTTTGATATATAATTCGCTCGAAATAATTTACGTTTGCGATACGTCAAATTTTAAAGAAAAGGGATACAAAGACAAAATAGAAGAAGGTAGAGAACCAGTAATTAGTCTATATCAAGATCGTTTTCCAAAACTAAAAGGACAAGAAACGCAAAGGGATATTGGTTGATTATGTATCAATAACTCAATAAAGAGAAAAGAACAGTTTTAAAGAAAAACTAGAATGAAATTAATTTCTTTGTCAGGTGGCTGGTTTAGGTTTTTTTTCAGTTCATGAAATATTTAACATGGACTTTCCAGCAGAGTAGATTAGGTAAGCTTTTTTAACATTCTTCTAACTGTGTTACTATTGACTAATCAGAGCATATATAAGAATAAAAATTAGAGAATACAACAGTTAAGATACATTTTAAACAAAGAGACGAGAAAAAAATAAGAGGTATAGTAAAAGTTCATATGTCCATATGAAAACCAAATAATCGAACTATGAAAAGAATAGTTCTTTGAATATAACCTGTGAGAAAGATAAACCATTTCTAGGCACCCCCAAGTTAAATAACAAGATTACTCAAATAATAATTAAAAGACTTACACTTGGGTGATTTGCCGGTTTTCATAATTTTCCTTAAGAATCTTGATTCTATCTCTATAATGAACCTTCAGGAAAACAACGACGAAGAAGAGGAGGAGGAAGAAGAAGAGGAGGAGGAGGAGGAGGAGGAAGAAGAAGAAGAAGTAGAAGAAGAAGAAGAAGTAGGAGAAGAAGAAGAGGAGGAGGAGGACAAAAAAGAGGAGGAGGACGAAGAAGAGGAGGACGAAGGGGAGGAGGAGGAAGAAGGGGAAGAGGAGGAAGAAGAAGCAGAAGGGAGGAAGAAGAAGAAGAAGACTGCCATTTTTTTGGTAAAGTAAAGAAAGGCTGTTTTTTTGGTAAATAATATGACTGAGTGGTCATTTTGCCAAATTATCTCTTTAAAATAAATAGCCTAAGTTTAGCCATTGGACAGACTATGTACCTTCGGACATTTTATTTTCATTTAATATGCATCATCTTTAATTAGCCCAAATTGGATATAGTCCTTGTCCTTTTGTCTTTCTCTTAGCATTGTACTCTACTTTTTGATATTTTCTTTTCAAAATAGGGTTTCTTCTCCATTATTTTTTAACTTTTTTGTTTCTCTATATATTTTAAAAATATTCACTTTTTTTTTGTTATATTCTTTTGGCTAAAAAAATTTGCATTTCTTTTTTTTAAAAAAATAATTAAATACAATTGTATAGAATACGTATTTGTATAAGATATATATAGAATTATATGGGATGTGTATAAAAAATATACAATTATTATATAAAATACGTATCTGAAAATTATTGCATCTAAAGGTTGTATAAAATGTGTATAGAAACTATATAATTGTTATATATAATATGTATCTAAATATTATTACAGCTAAAGGTTGTATAGGATGTGTATAAAAATTATAAAATTATTGTATGAAATATGTATTTATAAACGATGCCTATAAAAACTGTATCATTGTTATATAAAATATGTATATGTATACGATGCGTATAGAAACTGTATCATTATTGTATAGAATATGTATATATGTATCAGATATCTATTGTATTTGTCACGCTTCGAGACTAGACCCTAGGCGTAACACGGCTAGGATCACAAGTGACCCCAAGCTAACCCTAAAGCTAGCATATCACAAGCATACTGAAAATAATTCTAAGCAATCGGAAGCATAACTGAATAAGGAGCATAATCTAAAAAGAGTTCAAATGAGAATAGAATATCTGAACAAATAGTTGTCTACAAAGCAGAACAACCCAAATGGACTGAGTCTGACTCTATTTCTGAAAAGCGTCTAATACTGATGAGTTGTTGGGACAAGCCCCCAGCTAAGCTCAAATACTGAAAGTAAAGACAAGCTGACTCCTCAAAAAGCATATAAAATATATGTCCTCGAATGATGAGGACTCACCACTGTTTGTCGCTGATGTGGCGCCGGGGCAAACTAATCGCGAGGCTGAAGTTGAGAACTTGAGCCTGCATCATGATAGGATGCAGCACATAGAGTATGCATCAGTACTTTGAATGTACTGAGTATGAGGGATATGCAATGCTAACTGAAAAGTAAATATGCTAAAATATAGGAAAGACTGTAAACTGAACTAAACCGTAGTGCATAGGACCAAAATATAATCATGCATAAATAGTTGGAATGCAAGAGTAATCTGAAAGTCATGCCGAAAACTGAAAGTAAATATAACTGAGGGCCTAATGCACTTAACTGAAAACTAACATTGTGGGAGGGTATATTAACCGACAAAAACCACGTGAGCTAAACGTGGAGTCCGATGTATACGCCCCATCAAGAGGACCCAATATACCGTGACAGGGTATAAAGGCATGACTGTGGCGTGATCACTAAATCTGATGCCCAACAGAGGGGACTTATAAACCTACGGTGACACGTAGTTCTGGGACTTAAGGGTACGCTAAACCCTAGTCCAACTCGGCACTAAATACTACTCCCAAACTGAAGACTAATAGCTCGTTAAAACTGGAGTCCTAAGTTTTCTGAGATAGGACTAAACTAGTCTAAAAACTCTATTTTTCTGAAATACTGTAGTAGACTAAAAACTAGTTAAAATCTGCTTTTAAAGCTCATACTAATAATCTGGAATGAATTCTGAAGGAAATGTGATACTTTAGAAAATCCTACAATTTAGGGTAAATTTTTTGATTTCTCAAGGCATAGTGAAAACTCATGCAAATCATTAAAACATATTACAATTCATATAAAATAAGATATAAATCATGTGAGAATCATAAGAACTAAATTTTAGAAGGATTTGCATAATTGGGTGAGAACCCTAGTTCTTAAATTCATGAAAACACTGTAAAAAGCTGAGGGTTTTGGGAATAAGGGTAACTAAACCCTTACTGAATATCCACATACCTGGGGAATGAAAATCCCTACAAGAATCTGGAGTTGAAGCTTGGAGGAGAGAACCCTAGGCCTGGAACTTTGGAGAAGACGCTCTGTTCTAACTTGAATCAACTTTTTAGAAAATCTGACTTTGTTTTGGGGAATTAGACTTAATAAAATAAGCCTAAGACTATTTATAGTCGGAGCAAAATTAGAAAGGAAAGGTCCAAAACACTCCTGAGAAATTAACTTAAAAGTTGCTGGAAAATTTGCGTCTCAGGTTCCACGGGTGAGTTCCACGGCTCGTGGAACCCTGTCTTGGTCCCTGGACCAGGAAATTTGAGCTACTGGAATGGGTCCCACGAATTGGGTTCACGACTCATGGAAACTTCCACGAATCGTGGAACCCACTCGTGGTTCCTAGGATGAAATTCCTGGGTCTCTGAAGTTGGGTTACACGACTGGGGTTCACGACTCGTGGAAACTTCCACGGGTCGTGGATCCCACTCGTGAACCCTGGGAGCTAAATGTTGGGCTACTGGAAAGGGTTTCCACGGATGGAATCTACAGTCCGTGGAAACTTCTACGGACCGTGAACATGAGTCGTGGTCCAAACTTCAGAGGAGCTGTCCTCTGTTTTGAGTTCCACGAGTCCAGTCCACAACTCGTGGACTGTTTCACGGTTCGTGGAAGTGACTCGTGGTTCTACTGACAGTAAAAAAATTATTTTTTTCTGATTTTTCTAAGCTACGTCTGGGCTTGAAAGTTCTGGGGTATTACAATATTGTATCAATATGTATCAGATTGTGTGTGTATATATATATATATATATTATATTGTATCAATATGTATAAAATATGTATTGTATTGTATATAAATATGAATTTGTATCAATATTTTAGAATACTCAGATATGTATATGTATCAATATGTATTGTATCATATTAATATATATCTTTTTTTAAAAAAATATATATTTTAAAAAAAATACACTTTTTTGTATTTGATTATATATTTTTTTTAAAAAGGTAAAAGAAGATTTTAAAAGAAAAGCAACAAAAAAAATCAATGAAAAAATAGAGCATTCAATTTTTTTATATACTTTATATAATTAAAAAAGAAATAAAAAAGTAAAATGGAAGAAAAGTCAACAAAAGCTGCACAAAAAGAAAGAAAGCGGCAAAAAAAAGTTGTGAAACAAAAAAAATAAGTAAAATACTAAAAAAAAATAGTATTAGAGGAGCAATGAAATGGCTATAATATGGCAGTCAAATTGTCTGAGTTATTTAATATCAATTATTTCAATCGAGGTGTTATTTTTGTCCTTTAAATAGGGAAAAGGACACCACGTGTTCATGGGCCAAACTATTTTCATAAAAAATAGTCATTTCAAAATAATGTCATTTATCTCCTTATTGGTTCATATACTGTCGTGGTATCATTGATGTCTGTTTCAGTCCTTCAGTAAGATCTCTATGATACCATCACAATATATCTATATACTGACGTGGTATCATTGAGGTATGCTTCAATTCTTTAATAGACTATAATTTTTTTTTATTAGTTTTACTTTCTTAAGCTCCATTTCAAGTCAGAACATGACAAATAAATTAAAACGGAGGGACTATATATTTTGTTTTAATTTTCAAAACAAAAAAAACTATAAATATATATATATATATAAATATATATATTTCACTAATTTATATTTTAATAAATAAGCTAGTAAACTTTAATATGTATATATATTTTAATTTTTTTATTGTAGTCTAGTTATTTAATTATTTTATTTTTATTAATCTAAAAATAGTTAGTTAATATTTTTATCTTTGTATTTTATTTTTATTTTCTTAGAAAGGCAAAAATATAAAAAGAGGAAAACAATAAAAAAAAAAAAGAAACTAACCACACAAAAAAACAGAGGAGAAAAACGGACAGAAAAAAAAAACAAAAAAAACAAAAAAAAAGAAACAAATAATAAAATGAGGACAAAGAATAAAAATAATAAATGAAAAAAGGACAAAAGTAAAAATAAAATAATGAATGAGAAAAAGATAAAAACAATTAATGATAGGACAAAAGCAAAAGATTACAGTATAAAGGCATTAAATAAAAGGGAAAATGACTCAAAACACACATAAACTATAGTCGAAATTACTATTACACACTCTAACTTTGCAGGGGTCCTATGACCCCACTGAACTATTTATATTGTAGTATTGAGAGTATTATAATTTTAGATGGACCACTAAATCACTCAAACTAAAGTGAATGCTTACACGCGTTATCAAAACAAGGGGTCGATTCTCATTAATGTTAATATATCTTTCATTAAACCCTAGAATTTTATTAAAACTCTCTAATTTTATATTTATGATTATTGACCAAATAACACAAATCATTCCAAGTTTTTTTTATTTTCACTTTCAATCTACTGTTTTGAAATAGTTGCTTATACGCATATTCACTTACACGTCCAGGTATGCTGATAATACCTTCAATATTACACTAAAAAAATAGTTCAGGAGAGTCAAAGAATCCCCATAAAGTTAGAGTGTGTAACAACAATTTCAGCCATAGTTTATGTGTGTTTTGAATTATTTTTCCTAAATAAAATGAGAAAGAATTAAATAAAAGGACAAAGAAAAAGACAAAAGGAGGAGAAGAATAAGAGGAAATGAATATTATATTAATTTAATAAAAAAGAGAAAGGTGGAGCATGAGACCACCATATTCCAAAAAAGAAAAACACATGCAAAAGTGAATTTCAAAGGGAAAAGGGTATATAGGGTAATTAATTGTAGCGGATTGGACATAATAGGATTTAATAAGGGAGGGGGCATGTATGTGTAAATAATTTAGATTTTTAGTCCATTTAGTGTACTCGTCAATTAAATAATCGTAGTTAAATGAATAGTTTAAAATTTCTCATTTAAAATTTGATGAGAAGAGTCTTTTATGGAAAAGGAGTTCTAGTACTCAAAACGACACAATGGGTCGTTACACCCTTAGTCTTTTAGCCTAAAGAAAATGAACTTTTTCTGCTTGCCTTTAACCCCTTTTCACAAATACATTGTTAACCAAAATGATGATTTTTTCAATAAATAGCTTGGCACCGTCTGTGGAGATGGATAAGCAGTTATGGTGTTATTTCGATATGTTATTCCAACTCCTTGTTGAATTATCGATGTTTTTATATATAAATATGCTACCATGTTTGGGACTTAACACAATAGACTTTAGCCTATTTTTAACGTGATATCCCTCTACCCACGAATATTCTGCAACTAGTGAAATATATGGGCATACAAGGGTCGGAACACCCTCACATGATTAGGGCTAGGCCAAGTGTGAGGACGAGGATGAGGAAGATAAAGATAATGGGAATGGTTGATCAACTCGAGACATACCATGAGATCTAACCAGATGATGAGATGAGTATGGCGACTCCATAGACAAAGGAGTCTAAGAAAGTACCTGTGGTGAGAGAGAGAGTCTAATCTCCAATGTCCCTTACCTGAACTAATTAGGGGGACTGTTGGAAATATTGGAGACCTCTTGAATGAAAAGCCACAGGGATCAAGCCGAGACCCTCCACATAAGGACTGGAGGTAATTTTTTGGCAAAAGTTTAAGGTAGGAGAAAACCAACTCTCGCACGACGAACGTTGATATCTTTCCCAGCCTCCTAATCGAGTTGGATGTCATGTAGACAGGGTACAACTGTGCTAAACATTTGGTCTAAGCATGCTCTACTCGTAGACATCGGCGCCTTCTCTTGAAAATGTGCACTATCAGAGAAAAGGTTAACCAATACTGACTCTACGGCCCATGAACGACATGCCGACCCTTCAAACCTTCTCACTCAGATACTCAAATACATAGATCTAGGTTGAAATATGTTGTGCCGATGGATTGATGTCAAATCACGAACGTCCTCACTGAGTCACCAGGATATCAAGGGGTGGACTGGGTCTTAGATAGAGTTAGTGTCAATCTACCCAAAATGATGGGACATCATCTGTTCATACTCAGAAAAAATTGAGTTCAGATATTGATGAGTTTACACTAGCCAGCTTAATAGAAAGAGACAAAGGACCACATAGGACTCCTCATCACTCTGATATGAAAGGTCGATTGTTCGTCTCTGTAATTTCGAACACCAGTAGTTCTTTACTAGTTGTAGCAATAACGTAACTTGGGATATTGCTACTAATTGATAAAGACAACAGTTGATCACAAGAGCACAATATTTGGGGAACAGGTAAGCCTTAACCCCGGAGATTTTTCAAAATAAGCTAAGTTGACAGCAAAAGGAACAAAAGTGGCAAGACCGGGACTGACTCATCAAATAACACACTTGGTGTCAGAATTGATGAAGCAGAAAGGATATAGTCACGAGCTCCCATTGGGACTAGAGCAAGAAGGATCATGGAAGGACTTAAGTATTTGAATACCAATCCCTCGTGCCTAGGTGTTGGGACTAAACCCACAATTCAAGATCAATCAAATAGTGTTTAACAGTTAAGGGTCGTTTACCCCACTTCATCTATCACTATGATCATTTTCCCCACTTTATGTATAACTTGGGCCCTTTTTTCCCCTCCCCCTTTATAAATAAAATAAATACCCTTCATTTTTTTTGGATTTTTTGATCTGTCTTAATTTCTAACAATTCTCAAACTTAAACGCGTTGGTATCACCCAAATTACATGGTATAGTCTCCAGACTCGAATTGTAAGAGCTCCCACCAAATGACGCAGTTCCAGACTCAAATCATTAAAGCTTCTACCAAACGATGCAGCCTTTGGGCTCATATCATAAAAGGTTCAAAAAACCTGGTGCCTAAAAATAGGGTCAAGACGCCCTCCTAGAAGCATCATAACAAAATAAAGGGCCCTCATTTACGAAAAAATGGGGTCATCTCCCTATCCTTCCTCCTTATGTACTAGACGATTATTTCTTGAGCATAACTTATGGTTGAAGTCGCATACAAAAAATTAGTTGAGAACCTAGGCCTGAGCAATAGACCATGGAACAAAACGAGTCTTGAAAGTCCTACCAAAAAGGCATTCTTCTAATCCATGAGTACTTTTTGCGACCACTCAAAACAGAACATAGTTCCAAAAAGGAATCGTGGCAACGGATCCTTATGGCTAAGTGTTCTCTTACGTAGATAAAATAGATACCCTTGATTATTCGCAGGCCAAAATATAGTTCTGAATAAGGTTGAGGTTGATGAATCATACCTTATGGTAAAGCAGTCCCTCTTATTTGGGACCAAATGATAATTCTCAACCTCTCTCAAATGAATCGAGGGATTTCTCCCCGATCATTAAGACAGACACATATCCAAACACATCCAGGTTAAGCTATGAGCTAGACTCTGGACAAGGGGTCTCCAAATAAACAACTGAGACTATAAAAGGAAAACTAAGTGTCAGTCAGATCCTCCCTAGTTATTAGAAAATAGACACCACTTCATGAGCAGTGAATAGGTTCCCCTCAATTCAATGGCTAGGTAGGATCACATGTTCCTGCGTAATCAGGTAAAATCCATTTTAATTTTGGCTAACGTTTCTAAGAAATTGTTAAAATAGAAATATATGAGAACACTGAAGAACACGACATGATCGAAATCACTTCAGATTGAAGGAACTAAGGAAGATAGCTAACAACAACATGCTAATGTCTATAGATTCTAAAGTGGCAAAATTCTCGAGGAATCCAAAGGCACATGTTGAACTCTTTTTCTTATTCAAGGATTTTTTTTGTCGTATGGGTTTTTTTCTGACAGGGTTTTTAAGGAGGCAACAAGTGTAGGATGTTTTGTCAAAAGCATTCATGATGGCCTCAATGTCCAAAGTCCGTGACGGCCCGAGAGCTAAAAAGCAATACGTGGTAGGGAAGTCTAAGAACAACGAAACAAGCGCCCCTTTATACAGAATAGCAGTCAGTCATCTTCAAATCCGAAAAGAACGCAACAAATCTTCAACTTTCGAATACATTTAATTAGGTGTCCAAAAAGTAGAGAACTATCTTTATGGGGGAAATAACGTCTAGTAGGAACGAATCAGACCATGACACGTGGTAGAATCAAGACCAGTGAAATGCTTATCACAACCCGAGGAACTTGGGAAAAATCGTTCCTCAAGTGACCTGAGGTGATTTAACACCTATCCATATAAAGTTTCTACATGACCGGGCAACCTACAGGACTTTTACCTGGGGAGGCCACCCTACAGTTGACACCCTGATGATGACCCTTGGAGAGATCAAAAATTAATCTCGAACCTTGCACCAACCAGTCCCAAATCAGCTTCAAGCAAAGCTTCATAACGTAGGCACGTGCTACTAGCTTGCCTTTTCAGTGCTAAGCGTGTAGTCATTTCACATTAAAGCAACGGTTCAACTTATGGCCTATAAAAAAAGTCACTTAGAAGAATAGAAGACATCAGAAAATCCCCAAAAAAGCAATATACTAGTCTTTTTGTCTTCTTCCCTTAGAATTTTCACGGGGAAAGGCTCTTGACCTTCTCCTCACTTGTATTATTTTTAATGGCTTGTATACATGTATTATTAACCCACCACCTTGGTCTTTCAACCTAAATCAAATGATTTTAATAGACCTTAACCCACCTGCCTTTAACCCCTTTTCACAAATTTTATCGTTAACCAAATGACGATATTTTGGGTAAACACTACAGTTATTTTATAAAATTTATATCATATCAATTTTTCAATTATTTATTTTTATATAATCAAAATTAGACTTTTTGAGATTATTCATTCATCTTGGTTTCTCTTTAATGTTGGTACGGTATAGTTAATTCTTAATAATTTTTTAGAAAAACTTCATGCAAGAGTCAAAAGTAGAAGAAAGTAGAAGTTAGAACACAATAAATGCATACTTCTGTATGACTTATTGGCAAAAACTATCTTGATAAATTTTACTGTTTAAAAGGTGATGAATTAAGGGAACATGAAAGTCGACGTACAAGAATAAAGATCCATTTCACTATTTTACAGTAGTGTACATAAAATAAAGTTAAGCAAAAACCAAAAAAAAAATCACACGAGCGAATTAAATTAATGGATAAATTGCAAGCTACATGACTTCACGTGGATAGATTTAATTTCAAGAATAGCTGCATATATGACTTCTTATTAATGGACATGTCAAGGTTTTCCATCATCTCGTGTCAGCATGGAACCACTTTGTCTAGTATTTTCAAGAAGAATATAATTTCTTATTGTTCTCATATTTATGTCGCAAAAGATATTCTTCTTCTTTTAAAGTTCATTTAGGGATGGGATAGAAAAGAAAGGAAAAGTTATGAAATAATATGCATTTTTCTATAAAGTTACTAGACGTTTAAATTTTGGGTCACATTTTATTTCATTAATTTAACTGAACTCGAACTGAGTTGTTCTTATTTATAATTAAGTTGGGCACTTGCAATTTTATTTACTATCAGAATTTTTATAAGTTTTATGCGATCCAAATTTGGTGGATTTTATTGTACTTAGTTACCTTCTAAAGACATTCTATAAATAGAAGTTTTGAGTTCATGTAGATGACTGATATCTAATTTAGATAAGAGATAAAGATTGGTGATGCAATTTTGATATAAGAGAGATGCAGATAAATAAAGCATCATGAGTTTGTAGGAGGGAAAAACATCTTATATGGAAAAAGGAATAAAAGAATAATTTCCAATAATTTAGAGAAAAGACATATTTTCAAAAGATTTAATATCAACGGTATGAACATCATTACTTACCTTCCTTTTCAGATTAATTTACATGTAAACAATTAACTGTAACTTAAATTTTAATCAACATTATGAAAAAAATTCTTGTGATAATTTGTGATTCATTCTTTTAAAACTCACTCCTCCCTACGTGGTTGAGATGGTTGAAAAAGTTGTTACACTATTATTGAGACAATATGTGATTTATTCTTATATACTTGGCTGAATTCGGATATTGCACTTACCTTGATTATATTGTCATTGACTATTGCAATGTTTTAATTGAGATTTTGTTTTGATATCTAATAAAGTGTTGAGAAAAGAAGTGGTAGAATTAATCCTCGTCATTGCTCCTAAAAAGGGTCGATCAATGAGGTTGTTAAGTTCACTTGTTTTCTCTACACACTCTACACTACTAGAAAAACAGGGAAAACCGACCTCAAAATCGACATCCAGAGGTCGATTTTCCCTGAAATACCGACTCAAAACCGACTCACAAGCCCTAGTCAGAAAAGGCTTGGTTGGTTTTCTATACCGACATCGTGAGGTCGGTAAATACCGACCTCCGGATGTCGGTTTTAATTTTAAATCCAAAAATTAAGAATTTAATATATATTTTATTTTGTTTTATTTCCGACTTCCTGAAGTCGGTTTCGTTTAAAAAAAATATTATTAAAAATATAATATACTGACCTCCGGTGGTCGGTATTGTTTAATTTTTAATTTATTATTTTTTTGGTTTTCCGACCTCCGGAAGTCGGTATTACTGAATTTTTAATTTATTATTTTTTTGGTTTTCCGACCTCCGGAAGTCGGTATTAATGAATTTTTAATTTATTATTTTTTTGGTTTTTCGACCTCCGGAAGTCGGTATTACTGAATTTTTAATTTATTATTTTTTTGGTTTTCCGACCTCCGGAAGTCGGTATTACTGAATTTTTAATTTATTATTTTTTTGGTTTTCCGACCTCCGGAAGTCGGTATTACTGAAATTTTAATTTATTATTTTTCTGATATTCCGACCTCAAGAGGTCGGTATTATTTAAATTTCAGTTTCTTACTTCACGCGATTCCGACCTACTGAGGTCGGTTTTTTGGAAAATTTTATTCAAAAAACCGACTACCTGATGTTGTTTCTGATAGACCCTCGGCTCAAGTAAAGCATACAAAAACATGATATTACCACCAATTCACAAATGACACAACAATTATTTAAAAAAACAAGCATCAAGCATGCCTATATGTATTGGCTTATACCTCAACCTATTGGTGATGTCACCACTGTACTGTTGATATTTCCTGTGAGTCGTTCTAGGCATCAACCACTTTGGTGTTGATGCTTATTCTACGTTATAAAGGACTACATTACATTGAACATTGCAATACTGTTGTCTCTTATGTCAAGCTCTCCTCTTGCAAGGAAACTAGTGCTAAGTACTTTAAACTCTGCGATTAGTCGTCCATCCTCAACATTAGTTTAGAAGGATCTCCATATTACTTGTATTTTCTCTGCTTTAAACTATGTGCAATGATGTGGAACTTTTGCTGATACACCGTCAATATATGCCACGACTAAAGGTGATACATTACACTCTTTTATCATATGTACTACTGTAACTACGAATCACAACACAAGAAGCTTTTCCAATAGAAAAGTAGAGGTCTTTCCAGAGACCAACCAACATATATTCCAGGAATATATAAAAATACAAATATGGAAATAGCAGTTATCTAATTCACCAACTGCTTCACCTTAGTAGTATGGCCTAGTCTTTACAAAGTGGAATTAGGAATACAATCCGTTTAGCGCGATTATCTAGAGGCAGAACACTGACTTTAAGATCGATCCTATAGAAAAGTGGAGATAAGAGCTATGTAGTACTGAAACCTATTCTGGTACAGCTGCAGCTATCTGGAATTTTTTGGGCTCATATACAGCATTTATCAGATATAAGTTTCATCACCCGGTTCAGTCGGACTGAAGTAAAATATTTCCGACTCTCACTACACATTAGTAAAGAAACATATATCCTACTAAATGGTGTGGTCCTTATTAACATAGAAAAGAGGTTTGAGAGTGATTATTTTGATTACCTCCTTTGCAAGTTCATTAGAATTGAGTACAACAATTGTATTCGCGTCGGTTTTGATGGAATAGATAAATCCATAAGTTCCAGCCCATTTTGTAAATGTATTGTGGGGTTTTTTCTCAGTCATCTGCAGTAACCCTGGAACCTCTGCACCAAATCCACACATACTTCTCATCAACATTTACCTATATTCATGCAATATGCAAAAGGCAGATGGAGCGACACAGAGCATAGATTACACTACTAGAAAAACAGGGAAAACCGACCTCAAAAAATCGACATCCGGAGGTCGGTTTTCCCTGAAATACCGACTCAAAACCGACTCACAAGACCTAGTCGGAAAAGGCTTGGTTGGTTTTCTATACCGACATCGTGAGGTCGGTAAATACCGACCTCCGGATGTCGGTTTTAATTTTAAATCCAAAAATTAAGAATTTAATATATATTTTATTTTCTTTTATTTCCGACTTCCTGAAGTCGGTTTCTTTTTAAAAAAATATTATTAAAAATATAATATACTGACCTCCCGAGGTCGGTATTGTTTAATTTCTAATTTATTATCTTTTTGGTGTTCCGACCTCCGGAAGTCGGTATTACTGAATTTTTAATTTATTATTTTTTTGGTTTTCCGACCTCCGAAAGTCGGTATTACTGAATTTTTAATTTATTATTTTTTTGGTTTTCCGACCTCCGGAAGTCGGTATTACTGAATTTTTAATTTATTATTTTTTTGATTTTCCGACCTCCGGAAGTCGGTATTACTGAAATTTTAATTTATTATTTTTCTGATATTCCGACCTCTTGAGGTCGGTATTATTTAAATTTCATTTTCCTATTTCACTTGATTCCGACTAATTGAGGTCGGTTTTTTGGAAAATTTTATTCAAAAAACCCGACTTCCTGATGTCGGTTTTCTGGAAAATTTACCAAAAATACCGACCTCAGGAGGTCGGTTTGTTGTCGATATTTTGCCATAAAATTGGCAGTAAATTGCTGCAATTTGAATTGCCCACCTGCATATTTGATAATGCATATATTCAACCAAAACCAGCTCAAATAGCTGTCAAGACGATATTTTTCTATATTTACGTTTCACTACTTCAAATTAAATTTAAAATACGATCAAACAATCTAAAAAGTGTACAAACTATATATATTAAGTTCAAAATGTCTAGTAGTTAGGTACAACACAACTACTCATCATTAGCATCATCATCCTCATCCTCATCCTCTTCACCCTCCTCACCCTCCTCACCCTTTACACTTTACTTATTTTAACAACTAGTTCAAACTTTTAACTTAATACACTTCACAATTTTAAGTCACTAGTTCAAAATTTCAACTAACAACTAACTACACTTTACTTATTTTAAGTCACTAGTTCACAATTTTAACTTAATACAAACTACACTTTAATTATTTTAAGTCACTAGTTTAAAATTTTAACTTACTACACTTCACAATTTCAAGTCACTAGTTCAAAATTTCAACTAACAACTAACTACACTATACTTATTTTAAGTCACTAGTTCAAAATTTTAACTTAATACACTTCACAATTTTAAGTCACTAGTTCAAAATTTCAACTAACAACTAACTACACTTTACTTATTTTAAGTCACTAGTTCACAATTTTAACTTAATACAACCTACACTTTAATTATTTTAAGTCACTAGTTTAAAATTTTAACTTACTACACTTCACAATTTCAAGTCACTAGTTCAAAATTTCAACTAACAACTAACTACACTATACTTATTTTAAGTCACTAGTTCAAAATTTTAACTTAATACACTTCACTATTTTATGTCACTAGTTCAAAATTTCAACTTACTAAACTTCACAATTTTAAGTCACTAGTTCACAATTCCAACTAACAACTAACTACACTTTACTTATTTTAAGTCACTAGTTCAAAATTTTAACTTACTACACTTCACTATTTTAAGTCACTAGTTCAAAATTCCAACTAACAACTAACTACACTTTAATTATTTTAAGTCACTAGTTTAAAATTTTAACTTACTACACTTACAATTTTCAAGTCACTAGTCAAAATTTCAACTAACAACTAACTACACTATACTTATTTTAAGTCCACTAGTTCAAAATTTTTTACTTAATACACTTCACTATTTTAAGTCACTAGTTTCAAAAATTCAACTTACTAAACTTCACAATTTTAAGTCACTAGTTTCACAATTCCAACTAACAACTAACTTACACTTTACTTTTTTAAGTCACTAGTTCAAAATTTTAACTTACTACACTTCACTATTATTAAGTCACTAGTTCAAAATTTCAACTAACAACTAACTACACTTTAATTATTTTAAGTCACTAGTTTAAAATTTTAACTTACTACACTTCACAATTTCAAGTCACTAGTTCAAAATTTCAACTAACAACTAACTACACTATACTTATTTTGAAGTCACTAGTTCAAAATTTTAACTTAATACATTTCACTATTTAAGTCACTAGTTCAAAATTTCAAATTACTAAACTTCACAATTTTAAGTCACTAGTTCACAATTCCAACTAACAACTAACTACACTTTACTTATTTTAAGTCACTAGTTCAAAATTTTAACTTACTACACTTCACTATTTTAAGTCACTAGTTCACAATTTTAACTTAATACAAACTACACTTTAATAATTTTAAGTCACTAGTTTAAAATTTTAACTTACTACACTTCACAATTTCAAGTCACTAGTTCAAAATTTCAACTAACAACTAACTACACTATACTTATAGATTATTTTGTCGTATGCACTCATCAGTCGATTGTAGATCCATGTCCAAATTTCACCAACAGTCAACTGAGACAAGTAATATACCACAAACATTTAGCACATTTCATCTTTGACTTAAGGTATGCCAGTATTGTGCTTTATTTCAAGTTGCCATCTCAAAGCTACAGCTACTCACTAGCAGAAACAATAATATGACATGAGGAAAGATTGCTTCAGTTCATCTACTCACTTCTTCTATATGTAATACCAAATTGAAGCATATGAGAGGAACAAACTGAAGTATATTCATTCTTTTCGTAATTCATAGCACTGCCAATATCAGTTCATTCTCTTGCAATCATTCCAAAGACCTAGTTGGAACTTCTTCTTTTTTGAGATCAAGTGTTATTTCAATGATAATGGGAAGCTTCCATATACAAGGAGCATACCGAATTGAAGTGAAGAAAGAAAGAATAAACTATACACTCTCAAATGAAAGCCCATGTTGCCTGAACGTCTTGGCATACCTTAAAATGCTCCAATGGATACTTGACTTCATCCATATTTATTTGATCCTGAAACAGAACTATTGAAGTCAATCACAGCAATTTACAAGAATCCATAAATTGATCTTGCAAGAAAATCAATTTTGTCATCAATAGGATCAACTAGTGTTGACACTTATGCTAAACAAATACATTATCACGCTAATAATTAAATAAACTAAATTAAAGACTAAGTTTCCTATTCCAATTCATTACAAGTCACTATCTCACAATTTGAACTCACTATACTTCACTATTTTAAGTAACTTGTTCATAATTTCAAGTCATTATACTTCACTATTCTAAGTCACTAGTTCACATTTTCAATTCACTACTTCACTATTCAAATTCACTAGTTCACATCCACCATATAAGACAAACTAATTAACAATAATAAACCCTAATTAAATGATAAATCCTAATTTAGTAACTAAAATTAACAATGGCATGCCCTAGGTAAATGATAAATCCTAATTTAGTAACTAAAATTAACAATGATAAACCCTAATTTAATAACTATAATTAATTAACAAGAAAATTAAAATTACTTACCTTGATGGACCCCCACCGGAGCAGCAACGGCGACAGGCGGCAGCGGCCTCCAGCAGCAGCAGCGGCAGCAGCCTCCAGCAGCAGCAGCCTCCAGCAGCAGCAACGGCAGCAGCCTCCAGCAGCAGCCTCCAGCAGCAGCAGCGGCAGCAGCCTCCAGCGGCAGCAGCGGCAGCAGCCTCCAACAGCAGCAGCCTCCAGCAGCAGCAGCGGCAGCGGTGGAAGGCGGAGGAGGGGGGGACGCCGGAGTGAAGGTTTTCGAAGGGAGGGGCGCCGGAGAGAGGCTGGCTGGGAGAGAGAGTGTGTGTGTGAGTGTGAGTGTTAGGGTGTTAGGGTTTTTAGATAATAAAATAAAGTTATAAAAAATTTTTAAAAGAATGACCAATTGAGGTAGGTTTTACTAAAAAATAAGTTTTTAATAATGTATTTTTTGATAAAACCGACCACTTGAGGTCGGTTTTTAAAAAAAAATAAAAGTAATGAATAGAAATTATTTAATCATCAACATATTTCATAAACTCGGATACATTATTGATTCGTTACATTACTCAATGATTCTGCTACTATACAATGTATTTCATACTACTTGAATGGATTATCAATCGATTAATTAATTAGCTTTTGAATACGTACTATATATGTACATCATGACTAGACGAGACATATATTTAAGACCACGGACCAGTAATATATAGGACTTGGTTAATTATATTACTCAATGATCGTCATCGTATAGTACCTCATATGTACGTAATACAACGTATTCCACTAGCTACTTGGATTAATTGTCGATTAGTTAATTAGCTTTTGAATATGTACTATATATATAAACATACATCACTAAAGACGAGACATATATATTCAAGATGGACCATTTAATATACAGGACTTGATTAATTATATTACTCAACGATCGTATATTACCTCATTTATGTACGTAATACAATGTATTCCATACTAGCTACTTGGATGGATTATCGATTGGTTAATTAGCTTTTGAATACGTACTATATATATACGTATAATATCACCACAAAAAAACATATATTCAAGACGACAGATCATTACTATATATATAGGACTTGGTTATTTACATTACTCAACAATCGTATATTACCTCGTGTGTACGTAATACAATGATATTCCACTGCTTGGATGGATTATCGATTAGTTAATTAGCTTTTGAATACGTACTATATATATACGTACATCACTAGACGAGACATATATTCAAGACGACTGATCATTATAGTACATAGAATAACTTGGTTAATTATATTCAATGATCGTATATTAACTCATATGTACGTAATATACAACATATTCCATACTACTTGGATATGGATTATATATCGATTGGTTAATTAGCTTTTGAATACGTACTATGTATATACGTACATCACTAGACGAGAAATATATTCAAGATGATGGATCATTATATATAATATATAGGACTTGGTTAATTACATTTCTCAATGATCGTATATTAACTCATATGTACGTAATATATGACGTATTCATACTACGTATTTGGATATGTATTATCGATCGGTTAATTAGCTTTTGAATACGTACTATATATATATATATATATATACGTATATACATCACTAGATGAGACATACGTATATTCAAGACGATGTATAAGTTATGCGGGAATCTATGTATTATCTTATACAGGATATGGAATGTGGAATAAGTAATACTTGTATAATTAATACATGAATAACTAATCCTTGCATAACTAATACATGTATAAATAATATATAGATTCCCTCATAACTAATATCTACATTACTAATACCTATATAACTTTAACTAGCTACCAAACGACCCCTTAGTGTTATACACAATAGAAAAATAGTGATTATTACAAATATTTTAACGGTAATACCGACATCCGGAGGTCGATTTTATTCAAAATAATTAAATAAAAGTAAACTACCGACCTCCGGAGGTCGGTATTACCTTTAATTTTAATGAAATAAAATTAATTATGTAAATTTAATATTACCGACATCAGGAAGTCGGTATTAATTTATTTTTTTTGTTTTTTATCTTATAAATAACTGTCCTCCGGAGGACGGTTTATTTAAAAGTTATTAAAAATATTCCTTTTTTTCATTTTTTTATATTTAATTGAGATAAATTTAAATATTATTTTTTATTTACTAATTCGATACCGACTACAAGAGGTCAGTTTTTATTAATTTTATTTTTTCTGCGAAAATTTCCGGCCATCGGAGGTCGGTATTTGGTTTTCCCTCATTTTTCCCCCAAATAAACCGACATGTATTAATTATATTCAATGATCGTATATTAACTCATATGTACGTAATATACAACATATTCCATACTACTTGGTTATGGATTATATATCGATTGGTTAATTAGCTTTTGAATACGTACTATGTAGATACGAACATCACTAGACGAGACATATATTCAAGACGATGGATCATTATTATATATAATATATAGGACTTGGTTAATTACATTTCTCAATGATCGTATATTAACTCATATGTACGTAATATATGACGTATCCATACTACGTATTTGGATATGTATTATCAATCGGTTAATTAGCTTTTGAATACGTACTATATATATATATATACGTATATACATCACTAGACGAGACATATGTATATTCAAGACGATGTATAAGTTATGAGCGAATCTATGTATTATCTTATACAGGATATAGAAGGTGGAATAAGTAATACTTGTATAATTAATACATGAATAACTAATCTCTACATAACTAATACATGTATAAATAATATATAGATTACCTCATAACTAATATCTACATTACTAATACCTATAACTTTAACTAGCTAACAAACGACCCCTTAGTGTTATACACAATAGAAAAATAGTGATTATTACAAATATTTTAAAGGTAATACCGACATCCGGAGGTCGATTTTATTCAAAATAATTAAATAAAAGTAAAATACCGACCTCCGGCGGTCGGTATTACCTTTAATTTTAATGAAAATAAAAGTAAAATACCGACCTCTGGAGGTCGGTATTACTTTTAATTTTAATGAAAATAAAATTAATTATGTTAAATAAATAATACCGACCTCTGAATGTCGGTATTAATATTATTTTTATTTTATAATATAAATAAAATAATTAAATAAAAAATAAATACCGACTTCGGGAAGTCACTATGAGAATAATTTAAGGTAAATAAAATCAATTATGTAAATTTAATATTACCGACATCAGGAAGTCGGTATTATTTTTTTTTTTTTTTATCTTTCAACAAACCGACATCCGGAGGTCGGTTTATTTAAAAGTTATTAAAAATATTTCTTTTTTTCATTTTTTTATATTTAATTGAGATAAATTTAAATTTTATTTTTTATTTACTAATTCGATACCGATTACAAGAGGTCGGTTTTTCTTTATTTTATTTTTTTCTGGGAAAGTTTCCCACCATCGGAGGTCGGTATTTGGTTTTCCCGCATTTTTTTTCCAAATAAACCGACATCTTGAAGTCGGTTTTCTTAAGAAAATAAAATAATTTTTTGTTTTTAACAATACCGACTTCCGGAGGTCGGAAATTACCGACTTCCATAGGAGGTCGTCGGTAATTTTGAGGTCGGTATTGGCAGTTTTTTTAGTAGTGTTAAGAGGTAATGAATTTACCTGGTACAGGTGGGAGAAAGTTTGAAGATTTCCTTTTTTGATCATTAACATATTCTGTAAGGAACAATAGTGAAATCCCACCAAGAGCAACAACTGGACCACCACAGTAAGAGCAGTTCCTAATGGTACTGCTTGAAGATTCAAAATTGGATCCATTTACACCACTTCTGTTGAGAAAAATGAAAATTTATGGACTAAAGTTGGTGACTATGCATAGGGGCATGGATCAACTAGTGTCAATATAAACAACAAAAAAGAAATTCTACCTTTTGAGAAATTGATACCATAGATGGATAGAGATTGTTTACCCCAAGATTGGTGAATTGTCATGATAGCTTGAAGCGGGTTAAAAAGATCAACTGTATGGAGTTTTTACTGTCTATTACCATAGATGGATTTCCACAACGGGAGGTTTTTGAAAGCAAAAATGAGTGGATGGTTAGGAAGACCAATATACACAAAGAATTAGTAATTGAGATTATGTAAGTCCACAGAGAAACTGATGAAGAAGAAGACAGTCAGACAGAGAAGCAAAATCAAGATTTAGTATTTGAGTTTTAATTTTAACTTTTACACAAATTTAATGAATTCTTAGTACATATAATGAGTTTAAATTAAAGTTATTAGGTACGATTGAACTGATTGGCTACGCTACTTTCTAGGGAGAAATGCTTACCAAGGAGAGCAATCTTCAACATCCAAGGATAATTAAATCTGCCACAAATGAATCAAATATCAGAAGGCAAAAATTTGATTAAAAAAGATAAATGTCGATGCTGATTTTTAAGCTATGACTTTACCTGTCGAATCTGGCTTGACTGTGCGAAGCAGGTCCTTTTTTGTTGGTTTGGACGCTATTTGGTGAAGCCAATGCAGAAGATTCTTAAGGTGTGTAGTGATTAATGGCCTAAGCTATGCAAATCTATGTCTGCACGACAATGAGGGCAGCGGTGGAAGGCACCAACAACCTTCAGCAGCAGCAGCAGCAGCGGCAGCAACCTTCAGCAGCAGCAGCGGCAGCAACCTTCAGCAGCAGCAGCGGCAGCAATGTGCAGCAGCAGCGGCAGCGGTGGAAGGCGGAGGAGTGGGGGACGCCGGAGGGAAGGTTTTCGGAGGGAGGGAGCGCCGGAGGTGAGGGTGGTGGTCGATCGGGGAGAGAGAGAGAGTGTGAGTGTGAGTGTTAGGGTGTTAGGGTTTTTAGGTAATAAAATTAAAAAAAAAAAAACCGACCACTTGAGGTCGGTTTTTTTAAAAAATAAAGTATTTTTTGATAAAACCGACCACTTGAGGTCGGTTTTTTTAAAAAATAAAGTATTTTTTGATAAAACCGACCACTTGAGGTCGGTTTTTAAAAAAAAATTAAAAGTAATGAATAAAAATTATTTAATCATCAACATATTTCATAAACTCGGATACATTATTGATTCGTTACATTACTCAATGATTATGCTACTATACAATGTATTTAATACTACTTGAATGGATTATCAATCGATTAATTAATTAGTTTTTGAATACGTACTATATATGTACATCATGACTAGACGAGACATATATTTAAGACCACGGACCAGTAATATATAGGACTTGGTTAATTATATTACTCAACGATCGTCATCGTATAGTACCTCATATGTACGTAATACAACGTATTCCACTAGCTACTTGGATGAATTGTCGATTAGTTAATTAGCTTTTGAATATGTACTATATATATAAACATACATCACTAAAGACGAGACATATATATTCAAGATGATGGACCATTTAATATACAGGACTTGATTAATTATATTACTCTACGATCGTATATTACCTCATACATGTACGTAATACAATGTATTCCATACTACTTGGATGGATTATCGATTGGTTAATTAGCTTTTGAATACGTACTATATATATACGTACAATATCGCCACAAAAAAACATATATTCAAGACGATAGATCATTACTATATATATAGGACTTGCTTATTTACATTACTCAACAATCGTATATTACCTCGTGTGTACGTAATACAATGGTATTCCACTGCTTGGATGGATTATCAATTAGTTAATTAGCTTTTGAATACGTACTATATATATACGTACAATATCGCAACAAAAAAATATATATTCAAGACGACAAATCATTACTATATATATAGGACTTGGTTATTTACATTACTCAACAATCGTATATTACCTCGTGTGTACGTAATTATACAATGGTATTCCACTGCTTGCATTGATTATCGATTAGTCAATTAGCTTTTCAATACGTACTATATATATACGTACATCACTAGACGAGACATATATTCAAGACGACGGATCATTATAGTACATAGAATAACTTGGTTAATTATATTCAATGATCGTATATTAACTCATATGTACATAATATACAACATATTCCATACTACTTGGATATGGATTATATATCGACTGGTTAATTAGCTTTTGAATACGTACTATGTATATACATACATCACTAGACGAGACATATATTCAAGACGATGGATCATTATATATAACATATAGGACTTGGTTAATTACATTTCTCAATGATCGTATATTAACTCATATGTACGTAATATATGACGTATCCATACTACGTATTTGGATATGTATTATCGATCGGTTAATTAGCTTTTGAATACGTACTATATATATATATATATATATATATATATATATATATATATATATGTATATACATCACTAGACGAGACATATGTATATTCAAGACGATGTATAAGTTATGAGGGAATCTATATATTATCTTATACAGGATATAGAAGATGGAATAAGTAATACTTGTATAATTAATACATGAATAACTAATCCCTACATAACTAATACATGTATAAATAATATATAGATTTCCTCATAACTAACATCTACATTACTAATACCTATATAACTTTAACTAGCTACCAAACGACCCCTTAGTGTTATACACAATAGAAAAATAGTGATTATTACAAATATTTTAAAGGTAATACCGACATCCGGAGGTCGATTTTATTCAAAATAATTAAATAAAATTAAACTACCGACCTCCGGAGGTCGGTATTACCTTTAATTTTAATGAAAATAAAATTAATTATGTTAAATAAATAATACCGACCTCTGAATGTCGGTATTAATATTATTTTTATTTTATAATATAAATAAAATAATTAAATAAAAAATAAAAAATAAATACCGACTTCTGGAAGTCACTATGAGAATAATTTAAGGTAAATAAAATCAATTATGTAAATTTAATATTACCGACATCAGGAAGTCGGTATTAATTTTTTTTTGTTTTTTATCTTATAAATAACTGTCCTCCGGAGGACGGTTTATTTAAAAGTTATTAAAAATATTCCTTTTTTTCATTTTTTTATATTTAATTGAGATAAATTTAAATTTTATTTTTTATTTAGTAATTCGATACCGACTACAAGAGGTCGGTTTTTCTTAATTTTTTTTTTCTGGGAAAGTTTCCGACCTTCGGAGGTCGGTATTTGGTTTTCCCGCATTTTTTTTCCAAATAAACCGACATCTTGAAGTCGGTTTTCTTAAGAAAATAAAATAATTTTTTGTTTTTAACAATACCGACTTCCGGAGGTCGGAAATTACCGACTTCCATAGGAGGTCGGTAATTTTGAGGTCGGTATTCACAGTTTTTTTAGTAGTGCTATACTTGCCGCACCTTTTGTTGCAGGCTCAGTACCTCGTTTGAGTGGCATTTGAGTTGGTACAGGGTCTTCAGGTGACTTGCCAGAGTCTAGGGTGAGTTATTTGGCTATTTCGCAATATTGGATTTTCTGAATCTATCTTTTGTTTATTGTCTTCTATCTAGACATATTATGTACTAGCACCAGATTTCTATTTTCAAATGTTAGATGTTCTTGTACTTTTGACACTAATCTTGGGAGTTATTTCCATTTTCACGCATGTATTAACTTTGGATTTCAGATTTCAGATTTAGTAATGCTTTAGTTGAATTTTGCTTCTTTCCACTTTTACTCGTCTTAAATGCATGGTTAATAATGAAAGAGGTCCGCCTATGGGGAAGGGTAGGTATTCTTACGACTTAATAGGATTTTGGTCGTGATAGAGACAGTTCGTGATTTATCTGTCCAATGCATTATCCCTGATGTTTAATGGGACTATGACACCACAATTTGGGGGTTGTAACGCTTGTTTTTCGCATCTTTACATTATGAAACACTATTTATGGCGGCTGTTTATTCGTAGCGGTAATAAATTGATTTAAAAATTTGTTGTACATGGGGACTATATAGATGACATCAAGGACATCTACATTTCAGGATCGTGATAGCTAATAGCAAAACAAGAATAGAAATATGTCATCATATTGTTTAAATTTTTTATTTGGTGAACGTTTAAGCGTTTACTAAGGACATATTTGAAATGAAAGGGATTTATAGTCATATTTATAGGGGAGTCATGTTCGAGTTGTGCCAAATTTAATTTCTAAGAGTTGTTAGCTATGTGACTTCATCTTGACAAAGTTTAAGTTCAACTATATAGTCATGAGTTCACGTTAATTACTAGAAAAGTTTCTATTAAAGCTTCTCCAACAAACATGTAGGGCATGTTTGGAAAGTCACCTTGGTAATTGGATTTGATGTAATTGGGTGTAATTACACAGCCTGACATGTTTGGTTGGTCAGGTAATTACTTGAGCAGCAGGTAATTGGATGTAATTGGCAGGGGGTAATTACACTCTCCAATTCACAGGGGGGAGCTGTGAATTGCTGGTAATTACATGGTGTAATTACAAGCTGGTTACTTTTTAATTTAGTCCTTTTATTTTTATTTTTATTTTTTCATTTTAATTTATTTTTTTATTTCTATTATTTTAAATTCTTTTTTATTTTTATCATTTTAATAATTTTAAAAAATATATTTTTTATTTTTTATTATTTATATTTCATTTTCTTCTCATTTCCAAATATTTACTTCTTGTGATTTCATGTAATTGTTCATATTATCTATTTTATGTTTTATTTTTTTCATTTAGCATAATTTAGTTAGTATTCTAATTTTTAAATTAAAGTAGAATTCATTATTGAATAAGGTTATATACTTACGTTTTTCTTTTCTTTTGAATCATATTTAGATACGTCATATTGAAATTTGACATAAGAGTATTATGTTAACTTTTTTTGTTTTGAATTTTGAACTTATTTTATGTTTTCAGTTTCAATTTATTTGTTTTACGTATTGACTTGATATTTCACATTGCAAGCCATTCATTTTTAAGTTAAAATTGATAGATTATCTTTTTGTCAAATATTTTAATAATTTTATGACATTATATTTATAATATTAATCTTTTTTGTTAAAAATGCATTTCATGATGTTCTTAAAAATCATGTAATTTAAGTTTTTATGATTAATTTAATTAAAATATACTAATTTAAAAAAAAATATTTTTTATAATATTAGTTAAGAATATATATTTATTAATTAATATATTTTAAAAGATAATATATATATATATATAATAAATATTTAATTTAATATCATTTATAATGGCCCTTATTTATTTAGTATAAATTTTTAGTTTTTGATAATTAGCTTTTATTTTAAAATTTTAATATAACCAAGTGATTACACTTGTGCAACCAAACAGTACACTTGTAATTCCACTGTAATTATATTGTGGCAACCAAACAGATCGTTGTAATTACTAGGCTGTGTAATTACTAGACTGATAATTACACCAATTCCAATTACTAGGTGGCTTTCCAAACAAACCCGTAAAGTTTGCTACAACTTGGGTTTATGTACGTTATTTTATTTTTTGGTGAAGAAAAACATATTATTAATCTCCAAGTACCAAAGTTACATTTTTATCCACCTATACAATCAGCTACTGCAAAAATGAAAATTTTCAACCTATACTACTTTGAGATCCTTGCTTGTATCTCCCTATTTTTACACTATGTTACTAATGAATTCTACTTTCTATCTGGTTTCGTTGCCTTTGGTTCTGCTTTCTTTTCAGAAAAATGCTCCCTCTGAGTCTATATTCCTATTTAATCTGATCTTGTATGAGTTGTGGTCTTGACAATTTGCATTTCCAAACTGCTGAATTCCTTGCCTTCCATATTCGATACACCAGCGCTGCTATTACTGCAATCATCAGCTCCTTGCAGACTCTCCCTTTTATATTCCTTACAGTTCTTTTCCAGATCCTTCTTCGGGTCAATGTTCTGCACTTTCTTCCCAATCCATGTTAGGATACCATCTAGGTATGCCCTAGGGAAAGGACACTCAAATAGCAAGTGATCTACAGTCTCTTTTGTATCGCCACATACCACACAATCTTCATTTTGGATAAGTCTAATTCTCCATAGTCTATCTTTTGTTTGGAGCCTTCCATGCACAGCAAGCCAACATATGAAACTGCGCTTAGGCATATTTCCTTTTCCCCAAATCCACCTGCTCCAGGGTAAGGCTGGCAACGGGACTGGTATTGGGACCGTCGGACCGGTATTAGCCAGGACCGGACCGGACCGGAACCGGCATCAGCCAGGCGGGAGCGGCTGAACCGGTACCGGTAATACCGGCAGTGTACCTAATGTCCGTCCCGGACCGGGCCGGTACCGGACCGGATTCCGGTTTTTTACTTTTTTTTTTTTAAAAAAAAAAACTAAATTAAAAACTTGATTTAAAACTTGTTTTAAACTTATTTAATATTTTTTTAAAAAGTATAACTTAATAAATTAGACTTTTTTTAAAGTTTAAATTTTAAACTTTCAAACTAGTCTTAAGTCTAAGTCTTAACTCTTAAGTCTTAAAAGTTTAAATTTAAAATTTTCAAACTATAACTAACTTACTTAAGTTTGAAACTTTTTAAACTGTATCAAACTTTTAATTTTCAAACTTGTTAAATTTCAAATTGTAACTTAAGTTTGAAGTATTTAAAAATTAAAATATATAAAAAAGACTTGTATTAAATTGAAGACAATAATTAAAAAAATTTAAGGCTAATAGCCTATAATTTTATTCATAAAAATTAAATAGTACAATTTGTATTATAAATATTAGAAGAGGACATAATCTACGCAGCCACCATTTCGGAAGGGTTCTGTTTGAATTAGGCCTTGAATTTATCATACTAATATTTGTAGCTTTGAAAATAGTCTTGATGTAGAGCTTCTAACATTTCTCTGGTAACATTTTCTGAAAGTGGTTGTTGTGCTTGATCCTCCAATGCATCCATGTCGTCTTCACTAGAATTTACCAAAATATTGTCTATATCATATTCAAATTGGGCAGGTAAATTTGGATTCTCATAGTTCCTTCGTTCGGCATTGATCCAATCTCTAAACAACATCGATATCTCCAAGCTGTCTGATGCTAATGAATACCTATGCTCCCCAATTTGAAATCTTGTTGCACTAAAAGCGCCCTCTGAATCTACTGAATATGCTTGAATAGCTAGCAAATCTCGAACCACCGGTTAAAGTTTTGAAAATGACCTGCCGCGAGTCCTCCACCATTCTAAAAGTTGAGGTTTGCCTTGTGCATCTTTAATACTTTCTGTTCCCTGATTAAGATATTCATCAAAATCATTATTTTCATTAGAAGTAAGACCAAGATAATTTTCTAGCATATCATCAATATTATCTTCATTTGAATATTTACGCCTAGAAGTTGTACGTTCTTCATTACGTACTACTTCATTTATTCTACTAAAATTATACAAGTCATACAATTTTCTAGCTTCAATTCTTATGCTATCTTTAACATCGAATAAACTAGGTATTTTGTCATCTTCGTCATCTTCGTCATTTACAATATCTACAATATCTAAATTTGTATATATTTTTTCAACCATTCGTGATGCACCTATTTCTTTGTAAGTTGGGTTTAATAAACAAGCAGTTAAATAAATTTGAGGAATAGGAAAAAAATATTTTTAAATTTTTCAATCATTGCCTTAACGGACTCTTGAAATCGTGGAATATTTTTGTATTGAAAATTTTTATCAGAAATAGCACATATATTTGGTAAAACTGAACAAATAGTTGGATAATAAAGTCCAGATATTTATTTTGTAGCTAAATAAAAGAAATTAAAAAAAAATTAAGTTCATATACGTCATCCCAATCAGTTTCAGTAATTCTATAATTTATATTTGAATTATGAGCATTCTAAACCATTTGTAAAGACTGTCTATAATCATAAGCAACTTTAAGCATTTCATATAAAGAATTCCATCTAGTAAACACTGTTTTTGGAATTTTTCTAGGGGGGAGACTAAATTCACGACAACGGTTTTCAAAGTCTACATGTCTAGCTTTTACTTGACATTTAAAAATAAAATGACATGCAGTTTCACATTTTATCCAACCATTATTATACATGCTATACAATCTCTTACAATCAGATTATATATGTGTGCAGCACACTTAATATGAAAACCATCATCATAAACAGGGCAAAGTACCGGTTTTAGTTTATGAAAAGCATTTGTATTACTAGAAACATTATCTAAGGTGACACTAATTACTTTATTACAAATTTCATACAAGTCTAAAACTTCTACAATAGTTTTAACTATGTAACTATCGGTTTTATGCATTTCACAATATTTATAACCTAAAATTCTTTTTGGCATGTTCCATTTTTTATCAATCCAATGGCCAGTAATAGTGAAATAATCGTTATCATTAGGACTACGACCCATATCAAAAGTGATAGCGAGTTTACAAGTATTATATTCAAATAAACAATGAAGATAATGAAAATGTTATCCTTGATAATCAAAAATAACTTTTTTAATTGTATTTCTTGTAAAACCTGTGAAAGATGGATAATGAACAAAATCAGTATTTTCAGCAAAACTAAAACGCAAGCCACAAACAACAATCATTTTAGCTAATTCTTCAAGATCTCTTTGTCTACTATATGTGCGATGTGTACTAGGGCCTGAAACATTAGAAGGGTTTAACTATGTTTGGATCATGTTAAAGGCCCCTACTCCTACAGATGCATCACGAAGGGGAGTACCATTTTTTATTGCATCGGCTATAGCCTGAGCTTGCAAAAATTCTAATTTACAACATCTCAACAAATGATTTCTTAAATGTCCTGTCCCACCCGCCTTTCCCGTAGTTTTATGATTTAAAATATGTTTACATTTTTTACAAATAGCTTGAGTTTTATCCTCACTTTGAGTCATAAATTGCCACACAACAGATTTTTTTAGGACGTTCAGCCTTGGTCTTAGCCCTAGTAGGATGTACAGGGGGAGCGGGAACAGGAGCAGGAGTGGGAGCTGGAGTGGAAGTGGGAGTGGAACTAGTAGCGTAGGTGGCTATGTTTCATCATCATCATAAGTATCATTATCATCATATTCATTATCATATTCTATTTCTTCATCTAGTTCTTCATTAAAATTACCAAACCTCGTTTCTAAATATTCATGATCTAATTGAGTATTACTATCAATATTAAAATGTGTATCATCAACATGCGTAAAATCTTCTGTATTTATTCTTAATTGAGCCATTTGTCTAGTTTTAGATTTGGATTTAGAAGAACTACCGACTTTAGTTTTTTCGATTACTGCATTAGCCAACCTACCAAAAAGTATTTTTTTACCTCTGCCAACATTTTTATCACCGGATTTCATATTAAAATATTAAAAGTAAGCAAATAAATTTATACAAGAATTAAATGCAAAAAAATAAATAAGTAAAGAGATAAAAGTTGGAACGAATGTACCAAACATCTGCGTAAAAACAGACGTGTATAACCAAAAGCTAAAAATTGATAGATGAAACTTGAAGCTTGAAGATTGCTCCAAAATAATTCACCAAAACTTTCAAACTAATAAAATTAATAATTTAATAGAGAGTAGAAGACTTGAGAGTTGAGAGAGTAGATGAAGAAAAAGAAGATTTGTGTAGTAAATAATGAAGGGGGGGGGGGTTATAGTTAAAAATTAGGACTAAAATATATTTTTAAAAACTTTGGGGTATTAAAAAAAGTTTGGGGGTTAGGGGAGGTGTTTTGGGTGAAATGGTCGTTGGATGGGGCCCACTAGCCGTTGTCAACGACTAGTCCAACGGTTATTTGATTAAAAAAAATTAAAATTTTCAATTTTCGCCAGATCGGACCGGACCAGACTGGACCAGTACCTGCACGAACCAGATCGGGATGATCCGGTTGCCCCTACCCCTTCCTCCCGTTACCCCACCCGGTAGCCCCTATCCCCGGACAAAACTGGAGTCCACCGGACCGATACCAAACTGGTAACGTACCGGGATGGACCAGAACCAGTACCGGCACCTCCCGGTTCCGTTGCCAGCCTTACTCCAGGGCACACTTCCTTCTCTCCCATTCTCCATTGGTATCTGTTGTTGATTGCGTATTTCCCTGTGTGTATCAACCAGTTATTTCCTATGTATCAAACATTACATTTATCTCTAATGGAGCATATTTTTTTCCAGTACCAACTACAGTTCGCTAGATGCTTGTAGCGCCACCAACCTTGAATTTTTAAATACACATGGTTAACCCATTTCATCCATAATGTATCTGCCTTTTGGGCCACATGCCACACATACTGTTATATAGAAGCTTCATTCCACTTGACACAGTTTGTGAGTCCCAATCCCCCTTCCCTCTTGGGTCGACATACCAGTTCTCAGGCCACCAATGGGGGCCTGTTAGTGACAGTTTTCCCACTTTAAAAGAAGGTTCGACATATTATGTGATCCCTTTGCGCACATGTCTAGGCAGTAGGCACATCGTAGACCAGTATCTATGAATATGTAGTAGTACAGAGTTTATTAATAAGACCCCACCTGCATAAGATGTATTTTGTGTCCCCCAATTGCTTACTCTTATTGTTAGCTTTTTGATTAACACTTCACAATCTACTTTAGAGAGCTTCTTCGGGGAGTAGGTACTCCCAGGTACCGGAAAGGGAGTGTTCCTCTCTTATAACCTGTCATCTCACAGATATCCTCTATGCACTTTGGTTCCATGTTCGCTTGAAAGATGTTGGATTTAGCCTCATTTGTTCTTAACCCTAATGCATAAGAGAAACTTTTGAATCCATATAGCATAAGAATTATTGATTGCAAGTCCCTTTTGCGAAACATAAGCATATCATCTGGAAAACATTAATGGGTTAGTTTTAAAGATTTGCATTTTGTGTGGAACCCAAATCCATCCATGGTGGCCACCTTCCTCATAATCCGAGAGAAGTACATATTACAAACACTAAGGGTAAAATTGTGTCTCCTTGTCTTAGTCCTCATTTCCCTTTAATATCCCCATACAAGACTCTATTTATAACATTGTATACTGTGGTGTTGTAATCCAGTTCAGAGTCCTCCTAATGAATTGTTGTGGGAAGTTCAGGGCATGTAACATCTCTTTCACGAACTTCCAGTCAACTATATCATATGCTATTCTTAAATCTAGCTTGATCAAGCAACTCTTTGTAGTTTGTTTCCTGTAACATAGTCTCACAAGGTCCTGGCAAATAAGCACATTCTGAGAAATAGTTTCACCAGCCACAAAGGCACTTTGGTTTTCAGAAATGATGTCTGATAGCACACTATATTACATATCACATTAGAAATCACTTTATAGATTGTGTTATAACATGCAATTGGCCTGTAGTCCCCTACCCCTCAAAATGGTCAATTTTTGGGATCAAACTTCAAAATAATCACTGTTCTATTCCACACTTTTAGTATGTTCCAGCACTATCAAATTATTTCACCGCTGCTACCATGTCATCTTTAATTATTGCCTAACTGTCTTTGAAAAACTAACTCCAATACCAATCCGGCTCTGGTGCCTTATCTCTTGAAATTGCCCATATTGCTTATTTCATCTCTTTTTCTGTGAACCCATTAACCAACATGGTTCTTTGTTCATCAGTCACTAATGGCCCCTGCTATACTATGTTGTTGCATACATGCTTTCTCCTAGTTGTGATTGTCCCTAATAACTCAGTGTAAAACTCTATGAAAGCTTTAGAGATACCTTTCATTTCAGTCTGTGTTGCCCCTGCTTAGTCCTCCTTTCATTTCAGTCTGTGTTGCCCCTGCTTGATCCTTGATAGCAAAGATTCTAATCATACTTCTTCTGGCCTTAAGCATGCTATGAAATAGTTTAGTGTTCAGATCACCCTCTACTAGCCATCAGATTTTGCATTTTTGTTGCAAAATCTTTGCCCTGACTTCCTTCCAGTTTTTATACTCCTTTGCCTGCCTTGTTTCCTCAGTGATCAGAGTTAAGTTCGTGAGATCCCTCTGCAACTTTAATTGGTAACCTGTGAGCCTCTGTGATGCCAACTCAGTTGTATTTCCACATCTTTGAATCTCTCCTTGTTCAGCTCCTTTAAGGTTGATTTTAATCATTTAGCTTCCCATTAGTTGATAAATTTTCGTCCCTCTTATAGGTCTCTTCCAATTGCTCTTTACCCTGTCTTTGAAATCTGATGCCAAGATCCACATATTGTAGTACTTAAACCTTTGTGTGACATTGTGTGTCCCAACCCATTTGATTATTGTTGGGCAATGATCAAACATTCCCTCAACTGCATAGTGAACCTCTAAGTCTGGTTGTGTTGTTACCCAATGCCTATTTTGCTATATACCCTTGTATTATTCTCATGCTTATTATTCCATGTGAAGAAAGATCTCAAGAATTTGAGATCCTGGAGGCCACATTCTCCAATACATTTCCTGAATTCTTTAGTTTTTGACCATGTCCTTAGACTGCCTCATCCTTGTTAATCACACAATTAAAAGCCCTTGAAATAGCTCATGCCTCTTGTACAGTGCCTTTTATATCCACCAGTTTCTTCCATAGTTCTCGCCTTAGTGCTTGGTCATTAAATCCATACACCATACTTAATGTGAAGCTAGTCTTGGTTCCTCGTTGTTGCACCTCACAATGTATTTCCAGTGAGGTCATCTTGGTGATGTTAACACTATATAAATTTGATTTCCGCAATAACCATATACTTCCCCCGTGGTGTTGAGCCAGGTTAGTACTAAACGACCATCTATTCATAGGTTAAGAGCAGCTTGTGTAGCTTTAGCTCTCTTAACCTTCATTTCCAGAAGCCAAGGTTCATTTCCACCCGACTTCCACGGTTTGATTACCATCAATTTTCTGTCAAAGAGCTGGATACCATCCTCAATAACCTTGTCCTTACTCTGTATCTTGTGAAACCTCACGGAGAAAACTCCCCTATTAGTTTGAGCCACTTTATCAATTCCAAACGCACCACAAATTCATTTGAAAAACCCTTCAACTACTGATACTGGTGGGTTAGATCCCAGAACATAACACACCACCAGTGTTCCCCAATAGTCTACATCCTCCTTTATATCTTGTAATGTAATTTTCACATTACCTTTGGTGTTGTTTTGTGGTGTTGATTTCCCCAAATTGAACCCCTTAGTTTGGGTGGGTGAACCGACTATATTTCTCCACGATTTGGTGTTAGGGTTTGGGGTAAGATACTCGAAGCCATTACTATACTTTGTACTAAAGTGGATAGTATGGATGAAGAGATAAAAAAGCTAAAAACTAATGAAGTTAATCTGAAGTCTAAAGCTAAAGATAGCAGTCCCCAGGAAGACTATAAACATCCGGAGCTAGAAGGAGACGTTGGGAAACTCCGAAAAACCCAAAACAATTTATTTGCTAATAATGCAGGTACAAGTGCAGGTACAAGCGGACAACCTACAAAATCACAATACAAAAATACCAATTTAAATACAATGTTCACAAACCCATTTACTCAAAAAATACAAAAACCAGTCATGGCACCACCCCAAATAAATACATACGCAGCAAGTTTACACCAAGAGAAAAAGATATACAACCATTTGTCCCAAAGCTACATACAAAACATATATAAAATCCAGACATATTTAAACCTAAACCCAAGATCAGTTACAACTACAGACCCAACCCAAGACTACATAACCCAAAAATTACAAGGATATAACAGACTCATCGCAAAGCCAAAGACAAGTTCGAACTTAGTCAAAACATGTTACCATTATGGACTACTTAGTACAGTATATACATATGACGGAGAAGAGCTACAAGGAATACCAGAGATACACCAAGCATTTCTAACCTACAAAAGAGTTACGAAAGGAAATTTATTCTATGTAAAATTTTATACAGCACCAGCAGAGATATTATATGACGAGATAAAACCAGTGATCCAAGTTGTAAAGCTAGGATTGACAAAAAATATGATATTACCAGACGATATAATAATACAACCAGAAATACCTATGATCTAAATACCCAATTTCTATGCAAACAAACGAATAGGATCTTGAGCAGTGTGGTGTGCTCTGTGCGCTCAATTGCCCTATGCGTGTAGATGTCGTTGCTGTCAATTTCAATTCCAATGGAAGGAAGTATGGTATTTATGTTTTGTACCTTCTTTGCATCACCCGATTTCGGGATTCCTTTCTTCTCTGTATTATTTGCTCCATTATTCGCCCGAAACATTTGCCCCCTCCCCCTAGTTTTTGATTTCCTTTCCATGGCCAACTTTTGCTGAGAGGAAATCTCATTCTAGAGAGAGTTCTTGATTGTTTACTTTAGAGATTCGTTTTGTTGATGTTGCGAGTGTACTTTATTTATTCCTGTAAAGTTTTATTATGTCCTTTTGCTCGCTAACGTATAGTTGATGGATGTCATATATATCAGATCACGTAAATGGTAATACCAACAAATGATGAACCAACAAGCACGATTTCTTACTTTTAACCAACCATTTCTTCAATATTCCTATTATATTCAAACTATATGAAATCATCAGGAAGAGAGAGAGAGAAAATAGAGTAAAAAAACATAAACATGAAGCTACGTTGGTGATCAAATGACAGACGAGCTAGTAGTTAAATTATCTCAGTCGAATAATAGATGTCAATTTTAAAGTAGTGAAATTCCTCGTTGATACCAAATAAATATAGATAAAAACATCTGATACTTTTCGGACATTTTTAGTGTTATTTAACCATCATAAATAAATATCACACAAAAAACCCAAGAAAAAAGATAACTACAATATTATATATATTGTTCGAGACATGACACTAATCTTGTCCCCATGAAACTCAGATAACATGCTCTCACTTTATTATAAGGATACAACTTATTTCAAACACACAACACCTGATATTATACCTTATTCTTTTTAGAGCCTTAAACCATATGTTCAAGGCTCATCTGATATAGAAGTATCATACGTTTATTAGTTGGGACCACCATTATTCTCGTGTTCATCAACGTTAACATTTTCACCTTCGCCAGTGGTGTTCGTGGCATAACGACGACAATTGCTCTGGCAACCAAATCCACAGTAAGCCCGAGTTGTGCCACAGAACCCGTATTGGCTGCAGCACAACCCGTTGGCACATGCACGTCCTCTAGCTTGTCTTCCACATTGTTGTGCACTTGTTGTGGTTAGCAAAAAGGCCAAAATCATCAAAATAACCACCTGAAATTTCATTGTTTGTCCTTCTTTTTGTGCTTCTTTCTTTCTTAGTTTATTTTTTCTACGAGTAATTGCTTATAGTTTGAATTGAAATAGAAGTATGCACAGTGGTATATATAGTGAGTGATGTGCTAACAATGACAAATTTGCATTCAAAAATTGATAGCTATATGACTTCATTTGGATAAATTTAATTTCAAAAACAGCTGCCTATATGACTTCTTATTATCGGATAAAGTTTCAAATAACCACTTTGTCTAGTATTTTCAAGAAGTCTTTCTTATTGTTCTCATCTAGACTATATGTAGTAGCTACAATTCAGTGAAATAAAATGGTAAATTGGAAAAATAGCAAAAGAGATTCTGTGCTCTGCTTCTCTTAAGGTTCATAATCTAAAGGATCGGATAAAAAAGAAAGGAAAATATGCATTAATTTTTCAAAGTGGATTGTGTTGGGATCGAAATCGAGAGGGCGTCATGCGGAAGCTAATAATTGCAAACTTTAACAATGATAAATCAGATGACAAAAAAAACATACTAAAAACACCATATTATTACATGATTTGGCCAATTGGCCTACATATTAAAACTAAAAACTAAAAAGCATAAAGACTTATTGGGAGAATAATCTCCCCCTAAACGAAACTCTCTAAACGACTACATTGTGGATGCTATTGTGTTTGATTTGAGAAGAGGGATCTTCAATTTATAGAAGTCTAAACTTCTCCTCCAAGAAACGGTTAACCAATTATGGAAGAGTTATTTTCCTACTAGGAAACCTTTTCCACCAAGAAAACATTTTCAAGGTAAAACACAGTTATGGTATAATTCAGTAAAGTAGGAAATTCAGGGCAAACCCTAACAAATCTCCCCTTGACCTGAATTTTCTGGCAAAATAATCTTCATCATCTTCTTCTTCTTCACATCATCTTCATCACTGCTGCTTTCCATGGTTAAAAATAAGATTTAAAATATTGTGGTTGAAAATGGTTTAAAAAATATTTTATTTTTATTTTTAAAGATGCAGCAACAAGTATGTTGAAAATATGGTTGAAACTTGAAACTCCTTCTCCACATGTAGTACTGGACAAAAAATTTCATTATCATCAAATTGGTTGTAACTTGATTTGAAACCGCCTTAAACCTGTCTTCAACCTCATTCAACCATCGGCTCATTGAACCCATTGAATCGTTGGATCGTTGGATCGTTGAACCCATTAGATTGTCAGGCTCTGATACCACTTGTTGGGATCGAAATCGAGAGGGCGTCATGCGGAAGCTAATAATTGCAAACTTTAACAATGATAAATCAGATGACAAAAAAAACATACTAAAAACACCATATTATTATATGATTTGGCCAATTGGCCTACATATTAAAACTAAAAACTAAAAAGCATAAAGACTTATTGGGAGAATAATCTCCCCCTAAACGAAACTCTCTAAACGACTACATTGTGGATGCTATTGTGTTTGATTTGAGAAGAGGGATCTTCAATTTATAGAAGTCTAAACTTCTCCTCCAAGAAACGGTTAACCAATTATGGAAGAGTTATTTTCCTACTAGGAAACCTTTTCCACCAAGAAAACCTTTTCAAGGTAAAACACAGTTATGGTATAATTCAGTAAACTAGGAAATTCAGGGCAAACCCTAACAGATTGTTCTTATTTATATAATAAGTTGTGTACTTAATTTTACTTTCTATAATTTTTATAGGTTTTGAATTCCAAATTCGGTGGAATTTATTGTACTTAATTATCTTCTAATGGCATTCTATAAATAGAAGTCTTGAGTTCATGTAGGTGATTGATGAGGGATATCTAATTCAGAAAAGAGATAAAGATTGGTGATGCATTTTCTTGATACAAGAGAGATGGAGATAAAGAAGGCATCATGAGTTTGTACGAGGGTAAAAACATTAAAAATAGGAAAAGGAAGAAAATAAAAACTTTCAATAAATTTAGAGAAAAACATATTTTTCAAAGGTTTTAACATTGACAGTATGAAGATCATTACTTACGATCCTTTTCAAACAATTATCTGTTACTTAAATTTGAGTTAACAGAGTGAAAAGAATCTTAATATCGGCTAATAAAATTTGATTTATTATCAGATGTAGTTTTCAACTATAGGTTTAAGTTATGAGTTTATAGTATGTACTAGTAATAAGGTGTTAATGGTATGATTCGTCAGGTTATCTAATAAAACTTATATCATGTCAATTTTTCGGTTATTTGCTTTTTTATAACTAAAATTAAACTTTTAGAAATTGTTTAATCATCTTGATTTCTCTTTGATATCGGTACAACTCAGTTAATTTTTAAATATACTTCTTTTAAAAACGTCACGTAAGAATCACAAGTAGAAGTTAACACAATGAGTGTGTTTGGTATGGAGGAAAATATTTTTTGGAAAATGTTTTTCAATTTCCTTGTGTTTGGTTGGTCAAAAATTTTGGAAAATATAAAACATTTTCCTTCAAAATAAGGAAAATGACTTCTCTAATGAAAGTAGGGAAAACAAGTCCTCACCTTCATAACACTCCAATCCCACCCACTCCACCCTCCTAATCTCACCCCTACCTCCACCCCCACCTCTACCTCACACAATTTTTTAAAAATATTTTTCTATTTCAGCCCACCCCCACCCACCTCATCTCCACTCTACATCAATTTTTTTTTTAATTTTTTTCAATTCTTTCTTTAAAAAATAAAATTAACTTTTTTTCAAAAAAGTAATTTTTTTTGTATACCACCTCACCCATCCACCCACCTCACTTTAACACTCCCCCCTCCCCCCCCCCCCCCCCCCCCCCCTCACACCCCACCACCACTACCACTTCCACCCACCCAAACTCAATTTTTTTAATTTTTTTTTCTAAAAAAATATATTTTTTCTTAAAAAAAGTAATATTTTTGTACCCAACCCCCCACCCCATCCCACTCAAACCCCACCCTACGCTCCCTGCCCCTGCCCCCCATCCCCACCCCCCTCCTCCCCCACCTCTATCCCACCCAAAATTTAATTTTTAATTTTTTTTAAAAAAATAATATTTTTGGGTACTCTGCTCCTCTTTCCTCCCCCCACCCCACCCAAAATTCAATTTTAAACTTTTTTTAAAAAAAAGTTACTTAATTTTTTAAAAAAATAATATTTTTGGTCCCCTCCCCCACCTCCCCCCACATCCCTCCACCCCCACCCCCACCCCACCCAGCCCTCCCCCAAAAAAAATTAATATTTTAATTTTTTTTTTTTTAAAAAGGTTTTTAGAAAAAAAAATAAAATTTAGTTGATGAATTAAGGGAACGTGTACGATAAGAGTAGAGATTCATCCCACTATTTTACAGTGATGAATTAAAACGGTTAATGCATAGTCTGAAGAATAGTGACATTATTGTGAAGGAACCGCTATCTGAGATTGTGGTAAACAAAAAGGATGAAGATAACGCCAACCCTAAATTTATATAATGAGAAGAAAAAAACATCTTAATGAGTTGTTAGCTAACTAGAACTATGACTGAAGAGTCAATATTTCTTATTATTGATTGTATTGCGGCCAAATAAATTTGGGAGAGTCTTGAGGACAAATAACTACAACTTACAAGCTATGAGAGAATCTGAGACTATTATGAATAAGCTTTGGCTTTGTATTCCTTGATTGAATTACATATGCAAGATCTACACATACAAGGAGTTAGATTTAGACTCAGCTAAGACTAATTCTTCTAAAACAATAGGGAAACTAACTTTCACGAGAGTTATACATTGATATTAATTCTACAATACTTAGACAATTACACTTCTATTTCTTCATATTTATCCTAACTAACTAGTTTTCAGACATGTGCATTGCACGTATGTTCTATAAAGTACTATATATAGTATAAATTATATTAAAGTTGTAGTGTAATGAGTAACAATTTTTTTCTAAAAAAAGTACAAGCTAAAATTGATGGACACTCATTCTATTTGAATTACTTCTTTGTTAGTTGACAAATGCTTATATATCGTATGAGCCTGCAAAATTGGACAATTAATCAATTTAGGATAAAATATGTAATGAGTTACATTTTGATGTGATAATAGGTGCTAACATAGAATATGAAATAATATATGATTAACTCTTGTTTTCTCATAAAACACATGTATGGGTTGCAAAACGAGGAAATGAGATTAAAAAAAATCACTTATAATTTGAAATTAAGTAAGTGGTCTTTTCAGATCTCTTATGTGTAAAAATAAAATCTCTTATATGTAAAAAATAAAAATCTCTTGTAAAAAGGTCATAAAAGTAAAAAAATTTTGTAATGAGCTAGATCCCCATTTCCCCCACAAGGAACAGTAGCTGAGAAGCAATAAAATACAAAAAAGAAATTAGCTCAAGTGAGAATTTACTTTTTATTAGTAGAAAATATTTTTGAAAGAAAGAATAATAGAATAAGAATAGTCTATATAATCAGAAAAACAGTAACACAAATCACCAAAATGGTATATATGAATATCTTTTTTCCCCGTTCATTTAATGCTCTAATGGTAATTGTTCATACGAAACCTTATCTCTTCATCTTTCATATGCTATGCCAAGTTATTGAAAATACATTGAAATAATTTTCTAAACTAATAACAATAGAGAGTGGTGCTACAAATATTTACATGATAAGGTTAACATTTTCATGAATATTCATAGAAAAGTAACAAAGGAAAATAAATATACACTAACAAAAAAAAAGGTGAAAATCGACCTCCGAAGGTTGATTTTCTCAAAAAAAAAGACCCAAAATTGACCTAAACCCAAAAGCCGAAAAAATCTTAATCGCAAAATCAAATCGACCTCAGGAGGTCGTTTTTAAAAAATTAGAAAATTCCAACCTCAGGAGGTCATTTTTTTTAATTTTTTAATTTATTGGAAAATTTTGACCTCTGAAGATCGGTTTTTAAAATTATAAAATAAAATAATGCCTCATCCAAGGTTTGAACCTTATGTTATTTTTTATTTATACTCTTTAAATGTATATTTTGATGAAAAATCGACCTAAAGAAGTCATTTTTTTAAAAAAATGCAAAACCGACCTGTCGAGGTCAATTTTGGCAAAAAATAAAAATAAAAACAAAAATTGACCTCCGAAGGTCAATTTTTTTTAATATTTTTTAAAAAAAGAGATTCGGAGGTCGGTTTGCATTTCCTTAAATTTTTACGCTAAAAAAATTGACCTTCGGAGATTGATTCGAATTTTCCTGATTTTTGGCGCTAAAGAAACCGACCTCCAGATGTCAGATTTTTTTTAAAAAAAATTATTATTTTTTTGAAAAACCGACTTCTTTTTTAGATCAGTTTTAGCTATTTTTGTAGTAGTGATTTACCCGATAAAAGTTTTCCTCTATTACTATTTCTTCCCACGGTGGGGGTTATACATATTTCTTGAATTATAAAAAGCTGATTATTAAGAAGAATATAATGGATGAGATAATATAGCTAATTATCAATTTAATGGTGATTATTGACTTTCTTAACGGTTCACTTGGATCATTTGTGCAGATGGAGAAACATGAAAACAAAGAAAACCAAAAGTTATTTTGTGTAGGAGATGAAAAACCATTATTTATCATTTATTGAATATTGATCTCCCAATAATTACAAGAATTCAATGGTCTTTATTGTTGAAAATAAAGCACAACCGTGAGAGTTTAAAAGTTTAATGATAAGAGGAAATTTAAGACAAATATTAAATGTCAACTTCAAATGAAATTTGGGGATGCTTTCAACTTTTGATTGTATTACCACTTAATATATGATTTTCTATATCCCTCCTCTCTCGTTAGTATACAGTACTAACATTTGGGGTTGTCAAATTGAGATTTAAAAATGAGTGAAGTCATGAGTAATTAAAATAAAAATATATAAGATGAAAAGATATTAGAGAAATTGATACCCCTACTCCTAATAAGTCCATGACAATTAAAAATATAATACCTATTCAACTTTTCTGATTCCTATCAAAATTGATAGATACATTTGACGAAATGGTTAACGACCGAAAAATAATTAGAAGAAGGTGAAAAGCTATCTTCACTTTTAGTATAAAACGATGATATGATAATATTTATTATAATTAATGTGTATTTATATTTTTGTCCATAAATATATACTCTCTACGTTTCAATATGTTTGGCCTATTTATTTTTTTTGGTACGTTTTAAGAAAATGTCTCTTTATCTTTTTAGCAACTTTTCAATTTCAACTTTTCACATGACATCTTTAAGACCACAAAATTAAAGGGCATTTTGATACATTTCACATATCTTTAATTTTTAACCACAAGATTCAAAAGTCTTTTTTATATTCTTAAACTTTGTGTCAAGTCAAAATAGGCCAAACAAATTGAAACAGAGGGAGTAACAATATCGTTTAATAGAATATGATAGTATTTATTATAATTAATGGTTATTTATATCTTCTTTACGTAATATTATGACTTTATAGGGACATTTTGATAATCCAACTTTTAACTTGGGGTTTTCTACTTATAATATAGGATGATGAGTTCATCACTCTTAGCTTGTCTATGAAGAATCTGAAAGGGTCCTTTGCTAAAGCCATGAATGTCAGCTAGTGATTTCTGGAACCAACAAACTGAGTGATTAGTTGCCCTTGAGCTACCTTTTTTCTAACAAGAGTGATAATCCGATTCTATATGTTTAGTTCTAGCATGTAGTATTCGATTTTTTTTTTCCATATATAGTGCACTCATGTTGTCACAAAATAATTTAGGAGCAGACTTGATGAATATCCCTATAACTTGCAAAACATAAATTATCCAAGTGAGCTCAACTTCTCTTTACTCAGCCTCTGCAGTTGACCTTGCAACTATGTTCTACTTTCTTGAAGACCAAGACACACAGTTCCAATAGTGGATTTTCTTGTTATTGTACAACCTGCCCAATCTGCACCTGAGAATCCATATAGCTTGAAAGAAGACTCAGATGTAATGGACAAACTATGACTAATAATTCCTTTAACATATATTAATATCCTCATCACATCCTAGAGATGGACGGAATTTGAAATCTACATAAACTGGCTTGTGAGGTTCACAACATGTGTTAAGTCTGGTCTAGTAAGTGTTAGGTATTGCAAGCTTACTACAATGCTTTTGTATACCAAGGGATCAACTGAAGCACCTACAGCCTCATTCAAGCCATGTTTTCAGTTAAGAGAGTATGAAGTGCCTTTACACTAGTCATGGACACTTTCTTATGCAAATCATTTGCATATTTGCATTAAGTGAGGTGAATTCCTCCTGTAAAATAGACTACCTCAATTACTAGGAAGAAGTTTAGTTGTTCAAGTTCCTTCATGAAAAATTCAGTGCTCAATTTTTTCATAACTGTATTCATTTTTTGTGTGCTAGCTATATTGTTCCCTCAGAATCATGAAGAGTGAATAAGAATGAACCAGCTCTGTTGCATTTGAATCTAAGGTGAAGCAAGTATATGCTGAATCTTTCAAACCAGGCTCTAGACGCCTATTTGAGATCATACATTGCCTTTTTTAATAGACAGGCATGTTTTGGATATTCTGGATTAACAAATCCTAGTGGTTGACTCATGTATACTTCCTCTGCCAGATGCCCATGCAAAAAAGAATTTTTAACATCTAGTTGTATAATATACTAGCGTTGAGTGATTGCTATAGAAAAAACAATCGTTACAATAGTTACTTTCACAACAGGATTAAAGGTTTATTTAAAGTATATTCTCTCAAGTTGTGAATAGCCCTTTGCAACTAATCTTGATTTATGTTTCTCAAGTGACCCATTTGGTTTTATTTTGGTTTAGATCACCCATTTTGACCCTACTATATTCATCTTAGTTGTTCTAGGAACCAAAATCGAAGTCTCATTTTTATACGATGCATCCTGCATCCAGTTCCTCCTGCATAGATGCCATCCAGTGTGGAGTATCAAGTGTTTCTTTTATTGACTTAGGTTCAGTAGGTGCAATACTTATTCTATCTACAAATAATGAAGTATGAGTCAATGACAAGTTTTTATCTTTTGACCTGCAGGTCACCATAGTGTATTCTGTTGTACAAGGCTGAGATGAAGGTGGAGCTTATGATTGAGAGGGAGATTGGCCAGGGAAAAACTGAGATAGATTAGCCTCAAGTTGAAGTCCCATCTGATCTAGATTGGCCGGGGAAAACTGAGATAGATTAACCTCAAGTTAAAGTCCCATATGATCTGCAACATTGAACTATCTAGACTACTGTGGTTACTGGTCTTTATATAGTTGTATATGCATCATTACAACATCTTGTTCTTTATCTAAATAGTCTTCATGTATATGTGAGTCCTCAGGCTCAGATGTTGTGTTTTCAAGAAGTAACTGTTCAAGACTTTTCTATTGTGTCTACTTCCCATGAAGTATTATCATGGTCATCTGTATCATTTGTCAATACTTCACCTGAAGTATCATGTAGGTCAGCAAAAGCAGGATCCTTACTGCAAAAAGGCATATGTATTTTGTGATTCTGAAAAGAACTCAAAGAATGTGGCAAGATGAGTAGCACTTGCAAAAGAGTTGTCACTGTCTCCATAAACATAAGAAAGAGTTAGTTCATCAAAGACAACATATCTTGATATAAACCCCCCTTCTTGTGGATGGATAGTATCATTTATATCCCTTGTGGAGACTGTTGTATCCAATGAAGATACATGAATATTTCTTTGGAGAGAACTTATCGTTTCCTTTAATGTAGGAAAAGCACCTGCACCCAAACACCTTTAAATTTTTATAGTCGGGATGAACTCCATGAAGTTTATGAAAGGGTGTCTCTTTATTAAGTATTGAAGATGGTGGTATGTTTATCAGAAACACATTAGTAGTAAATGCTTCTACTCATAGGAATAATGGTAATTTGGCATGAAACAACAGTATTAAACCAGTTTCTACCACATGACTGTGTTTTCTTGCTGTATTACCATTTTGCTTAGGTGCATTTGGATAGGATGTGTCTAACAGTGCCACAATTTTCCAGATGATTAATGAACTCTGAGCTAGAAAACTCTCCACCTCCATCACATGGAAATACTTTAATACTTTTAGAAAACTATTTTCACCCATTTTCTGAAACTTGACAAACATTTTCAAAAAAGTCTGATTTTCTTTTTGAAGGATATAGATAGATGAATCTACTATGATTGTCCATAAACAATGCATTGTATCTCATATATTTTGAAGACTCAATAGGTGTAGGACCCTATAGATCCCTGAGTTTTCTGTAAAGATTCTTTCTCAATTTTATTTTTCAAGTCAAAAGACAGTTTACAATCTTTTTCCATTTGACAACTAACACAAATTATAAGATTTTTATTTTTGCAAGTGATATTGATACACTATACTTATCTAAAATTTCAAAAAGCATTGAGTTTGGGTGCCCAGTTCTGGCATGACAAATATCACTAGAACTAAGACTACTACTCCTTTTTGTCTGTGTTGTTTTCAATGCTAGTAGGTTGTTATCCTCCAAGGCGTAGATACCTCCTCTTCTAGTTCCCTTGGTCAGTTTATTCTATGCTATCTTGTCCTTTACATCAAAAGTTAATTCATCAAACTCAATATTAAAAGAAATGTCCTTAGTTAGCTTACTTATAGGCAGAAGTTTTTTCTTAAGTTCATGAACTACAAATACCTCATTCATATTTAAACCAGGCATTGCTTCCACTACCAATGCATGTAATATTAAGTTCGGTTCCATTTTCCATAACTATCTAATCAGTCCACTTATAATATTCTAGATTAGATATCTTACCTGAAGAGTCTGTCATGTGAGTACTTGCTCCTAAATTCATATACACTGAATTGTCTCCATTCTTGGATCATGTAAGTTGAATGATGCTAAGGCTTGAGGCAATTCCTTAGATGTTTGATATGAAAACTTCCATCTATATAAACATTTAATGCAGTGTGATAGTTCCTACTATAAATTTGACAAGCAACAGACTCTCTATTCTCCTTTGAGATATTTATAGTGCCATGAGCACTGTGATTTGAGCTTTGTTCAGCTGGTCTGAAACCTTGCTTGAATAATAGTTCATATTACCTCTCTTAGGATAGGAGTTTCCTCTTTCTCTATAGTTGTTTGACTTTTGAGCTGTAAAGGTTGTGTGTGGTTGACTTTTTGTAAGTCTTCTCCATCAGCTTCCCTGAGATCAAAACCCCTCAGGGCACTGACCAACTGGATTAAATTAGGATAGGGTGGTTCGCCAAGCATGACTGTTCTGAAAGTCTTGTACTTTAGGTCTAATCCTTTGACAAAATTGATCACCTCATTATCCTCATCAACTGATTGTGTATGGCAGCTAAGCCATCACATATACTTTTAAATTCTTTTAAGAATTCATCAGTAGGTTTGTTCCCCAGTTTAACAGTATGAAGTTGTTGTTCTACTGAAACTCAGTGTCCTTAGTGGCCAAAAGGTAAGTTTCCTTCAAAGTTTTTCATATCTCCTTGGAAGTTTTGCAGTCTACAACAAGATACATGGTCTCTTCTGATAGTGTAGCAGAAATTCAACTTCTTAGTAGAATATTTTTCTCTTTCTAGTTATCATTTCACTACTTTTGCCATTGGTGGTAATATCCTCTCTGAAGACCATTGCCTTTGGTTCATCTTTGATGAGATGGGATAATATCATGACCTGAATGAGTTGTAGAATCTGATTTCTCCATATCAAATAATTCGATGGCACTAGTTTGATGGAGATTGAAGCAATGAGGTGATGTAGAAAGGAGGTAGAGAGTGTGGTCTAGGTTGATGTCATTTTTGTTTGATCTGAGTTTTATAGTCACAGTTTTAGTTGCGGAAAAAGATCTTAAAGCTATGATACCATGGAAATCTTAGACTATTATGAATAAGTTTTGGCTTTGTATTATATTCCTCGATTAAATTACATACATAAGAAGTATATTTGTACACATATAAGCATTAGAGTTAGACGCAACCTAAGACTAGTTCTTCTAATATAATAGGGAGACTAACTTACACTTGAATTATAAATTGACATAGCTCTAAAATACTTATACAATCACACTTCTACTTTTTCATATTTATCCTAACCAATCTTATCCTTGTCGTGATAGTCAACAACTAGCAAGATGGAGTCGAAATCTGTTGACGAATATATAAAAAAATTCAAGAGAATTTGTTATCAGGAGCTTCTCAGATAATAGGAAATGGATGGGGTGGCAGTCTTTTAATTTATTATGTGTGGCTATTTGACTTCACCTTGCATGAAAAGTTTCTATTAAAGCTTCTCCAACAAACATGTAAAGTTTAGTACAACTTTCTAATTAATGGGTTTCTCTGTTATTTTCTGCCCGTAAAGTTTTATGATGTCCTTTAGCTCGCTAACGTATAGTTGACTGATGTCATTTGTATCAGATCACGTAAGTGGTAAACCCATCAAATAATCAACCAGCAAGACAAGCATGATGTCTTAATTTTTAAACCAAATATTTCTTCAATATTCCAATTCTATTGAAACTATATGAAATCACCAAGAAAAACGAGAATAAAAAAACATAAACATGAAGTTACGTTGGTGATCAGATGACAACCGAGCCAGGATTAAATTACTTCAGTCAAATAGCGGCTACAACTATATTAATTTTAAAGTAGCAAAATTATATTCCTCATCCATACCAAATATAAAAATAGCGACATTTTAGTGTTGTTTAACCAGCATTAATAATTATCATACAGAAAACCGAAGAAAAAAAGATAACAACAGTATTACATATATATTGTTCGAGACATGACACTAATCTTGTCCTGTTGAAACTCACAAGTGCTCTCACTTTATTGTAAGATTACAACTTATTTCAAACACACAACACCTAATATTATACCTTATTCTTTTTAGAGCCTTAAACCATAACACAACGTCCAGGAGTACAGGCTCATCATATATAGAAGTACCATACGTTCATTAGTTGGGACCACCATTATTCTTCTGAACATCATTGTTAACATTTTCACCTTCTCCAGTGGCATAACGGCGGCAATTGCTCTGACAACCAACTCCACAGTAAGCCCGAGTAGTGCCGCAGAACCCGTATTGGCTGCAGCACAACCCGTTGGCACAGGCACGCCCTTTAGCTTGTCTTCCACATTGTTGTGCACTTGTTGTGGTTAGAAACAAGGCCAAAATCATCAAAATAACCACCTGAAATTTCATTGTTTTTCCTTTCTTTTTGTGCTTCTTTCTTTCTTAGTTTCTTTTTTCTTCGAATGAGTAATCGCTTATGTTTGAATTGAAATAGAAGTATGCACAGTGATATATATAGTGAGTGATGTGCTAACAATGACAAACTTGCATTCAAGAATTGATAGCTATATGACTTCATGTGGATAAATTTAATTTCAAGAATAGCTGCCTATATGACTTCTTATTAATGAACAAAGTTTAAAATGTCAAGGTTTTCCATCATCTGTTGTCAGCATGGAACCACTTTGTCTAGTATTTTCAAGAAGAATATAGTTTCTTGTTGTTCTCATATATATATATATATATATATATATATATATATATATTGGCAAATTGGGAAAATAGCAAAAGAAATTTCATATTTGGCTTCTTTTAAGGTACATTAATCTAAGGAATGGGATGAAAAAGAAAGGAAAAGTTATGAAATAATATGCTTTTAATTTGATAAAAATTAAAATGAATAAGAGATATTTAATTAAGTTAAGAGATAAATATGGGCGATGCGTTCTTGATATAAGAGAGATTCAGATATATAATGAATGGGATTTGGCTCCCCTCCATTACATTTTTCTTCTATTTCCTTAAGTATACATATAGATGAGTGACACTTGTCAAATATAATTTTTAAAGGTCTAGATTAAATTCATTTAACAAGCATTCTAACCATAGCTAAAAATATAAAATTTTGAATAATACTCTCTAATTTTTGTATGAAATATCAATCTCCCACACAATTTTTGATACTCATTATCATTAATTTCATTTTGTAAATTTTACATTAATTTTATTTCATAAATTTTATATCCAAAAATCAGTGAACATCCCTACACCACTCTCCCTACAAAAACAAAAACAAAAAAAAAAACAAACGAGAGATATGCATAATCTTAACAAAATTTTAAAATAATTAAATTGTATATAAGGACAATTTTTTCTTTCCGTTTGCCACTTGAAAATTATATTTCATTATGACTGCACCTCCAATTTACTCCTCTAATATTTTCCTTTAATTCACTTTCTTATACTTACTTTTAAATAATTTTTTAAAATTATGGCACACACTATATATGTGAACAAATTCAATATTCATATATATAGAAATAAAAATATGTCCACATACATCTTTATGACGTTTCATTTGTTAAAATTTATATTTAGCAAATCTTTATGACGTTTAAATCTTTATGATAGGTAGACGTTTAAATCTTTATGACGTTTCATTTCATTAATTTTAATAAATTTATAATAAGTAGGGTACTTAACAATTTTATTAACTACAAAATAGAAGTCTTTGAGTACATCTAAGTAATCGAGAAGTGATATCTAAGTGAGTTAAGAGATAAAGAACGGTGATGCGTTCTTGATATTAGAGAGCTGCAGATAAAGAAGGCATCATGGGTTTTTAGAAGAGAAAAACATATTATTAAGGCAAAGGAATAAAAGAAGATGAACAATAACATACCTTGAATTTAATATTGACGATATATATGAATGTCACTACCTACGAATTCAGAGGCGGAGCCATGATTTGAAGTTTATGGGTTCGAATAGGGGTAGCAAACGGTCGGGTTGGATCGAATATGGGCGGGTAAAAATGAGTCAGGTGAAAATGGATAAAATATTTTACTCACCCATATTTGATACGGGTAAATCATCTCATCAATGGATATATATATATAATCCATTACTTCTTATTACGTAAAAGAAATAAGTATTCCTAGATTACAAGACTTTTTTCTTCTTTTTCTCCTTTTAGGGTGTGTTTGGTATGACGAAAAATATTTTCATCTCTTTTTATGATATATAATAACTGTCAATTTAAGAAGCAAATATCGATATTCAAATATATTTTAAAAAGTAACGAATTCTAGCTAACTTTTCTTTGAAAATATGATTTTAGAGTTGCGTTTGTGAAATATTGAAAAGAAATTATGGTCTCTTTTTATTTTTGAGAGGAAGTGCTTTTTGCTTTTTTCAATTGTTAATTTTGTGTTTTATTTTTTAGAAATAAAATTTTGAAAAAAAAAATTGTACATAAATACACATACACACACATAAGTAAAGGAAAAACCCATGAAACAAAGGAAAAAATAATGCAGTTTATGTTTTTCTTTTAAAAAGAGAATAAAATCATGTAGTTAATGAAAAGACATCGAGTAAAGAGGGGTTCGAACCCACATCTCCGCATGCAAAAGAAAACTAATTTCTTTCTCATTAATGCTGAACCAATCAGTTGGTTTTGTAAGTGGGTTCGCAAGCTTAAATGTTATACTATTTTATTAACTTTTCTACTACAAATATCAGATCAATGCAAAAATTACTGGGTTCACCCGAACCCCCATATTCCACTGTAGCTCCGCCACTGCCTACGGTCCTTTTTTTTAATATAAATATGGCTATCTATTATTTCCTCCTATTTAACTAAACTGTCTTTCTTCGATTAAGTATGTAGTTTTAGAAGGAAAAAAAAAGATCTTAAATTAAATAAATGTGTAACATTTCATAATATCTTGAATTTTGTGGTCTAAACATTTCATGCATAATGTTGAAATTAGTGAGTTACTAAATATATAGAGAGAGGCAAACTTTTTTAACAAATAAAAAAGAAAAGTAAGACAGATAAACTGAAATGAAGAAAGTACTTAATTTTATTTAAGAGATAGTGTAAAAATTCTTATGATTGGTATATCAAATTCGAAAAGGACCATATTTACCTCTAAACTATCTAATATATTTCATATCTAGTTTCCGTATAGTCAAAATCACTACCGTTATACATTGGCCCAAATCTGCGAGTCACATCTTCTAATAGACCCGATTCTAGCACAAACATGGACACATGAAGATGCATGAATTAATTTAGGAATAACTATATAATCAAGCAAATATAACTACTATATCTACTATACATAGTTATAGTTTTAAAATATTACTTAACATGGCAATACTTAGGGTTTTACAGCAAATCTCTCCGGTCACTTTCTTCCTCTCTCGCTCGCTTCTCTCCTCTCTCGCTCCCCTCTTCCCCCCTCTCTCTCTCTATATATATGTATGTCTCTCTTTCCCTCTTCAAAGAAGGGTATTGCTTTCTATTTGTCCCTCCATATCGATGTATCTGTGTACCTCAGTCATAAAATTTTTGATCATTCATCCCCTATTTTTGTGTAGTGGTCGGAACCTCCTCAAGTGCTAGTTGTGATTTCCAGCCTCGTATGCTCTCCTTTTGTTCCCAAAACCCTAAGAATGTGAACACTATGTGATTTCTCTCTATTGAATTTTTTCAGGTGCTCTCTGTTAGTGTTAAAAAATGGAATAAAAATCAAATAAAAGCTTGAAAAAAATTATTGATACAAGTAATGATTTACTGAAATTATATCTGATATATATCTCCCCCATGATTTCATCTTAAACAGTCTGATACATCTAATAGAGTCTAGAATTATATATGATACAGTCTGATACATCTCTCATTCACGATTTCAAAGCAGACCATTGATGTAGTATGATATAGGTAATGATTTTCTGACATTATATCTGACACATTTCTCCCTCATGATTTCATAGAATATAGTTTGATTCGTCTGATACAATCTGGGGTTGCATCTGATATATCTCTCTCTCGATTTCAAAGCAATCGATATCTTGTATATGACTATTTGTACGTTTGTATCATTGACTTCTCTAATTTTCAACATTTTTAGTCACAACTTTATTTTGTTGAAGATCATGATAATATCACTAGAGATAAGGTCTAGTCGTTACTAGAGATCAGGGCTAGTTGTTAGTGTTTGCAAGTGGTAGAGTTCATGTGCATAACTCTACCTTAGCTAGTTTACTACGTGTATTAAGACTCTACTGTATGCACGAGTCCACTATATTGTGTGTATATAAATACACCACTTATGTACAATATATTTATCATCAATATACAAACCTTTCACTTCTACATAGCATCATATTTTTCATGGTATCAGAGCTTTAAGCTTTTCTTCTACTAATCAATTCTCTGATTGCTAAAAATAGCTCTATCCAAAATGGCTTCAGCCTCAAACACACTCTCAACTTCCTCACTTCACCACCTTTATGCTTCAGTCTCCATGAATCTTAAGTCATCGAATTATCTGATATGGAGCACTCAGATCTTGCAGTTTATCCAAGTCACGAGACTAGCCTATCTCATTAAGGATGAGCCCAATGCAGTGATTACTGATGAAACCACTTCTAGCAGTGACAGAAGCACTAGTAAAGCCACTGCTAAGAGCAGTGGAAGTGATGATTGGGAGGATAAGGATGTGTTATTGAGAAGTTGGATCTCTGGTACACTATCAGAAGAAACCATGTACCTCATTGTATGCTGTAAAACTGCTAGAGAAATGTATGAAATCTTGGAGGAAACATACCTCTAAGCCATTAAGGACAAAGAGTTCCAGTTGAAGTAGCATGTTCAAACAATTAGACTTGTATCTAAGTCTACTAATGAATTCCTAAAGGAGTTCAAAGGCATATGTGATGGCTTAGCATCCATACACAAGCTAGTGGATGAGGACAACAAGGTGATCAATTTTGCCAGAGGACTAGGACCTAATGTAACACCCTGATCTTTTGGACTAGAATTTTAACCATACTATATACGTATTATACCCCAAACCAGTGGGCCAAGTTGAAAATCCACAAATCTAGTATCCGATGCACTAAACCGTTTGTCAATTCGAGGCTAGAGTCAAAAGTTATGACCTTTTCTGCAAGATGAAGAGTCTGCCTATCTTTTTCATATCTAAATGTCTTTGTTGAGTTGGTTGACATCATTCGCTCCTTTTTATCTTTATATTTTCTCAACCGAGGTGATAGACCACCTTATTAAAGTCTCTCGATGGTGGAAATGAGAGATTACCGGTAAATCAGATATTTCGTGAATCATATTTAACTTTAAGGAATTTTATTACACTTTAATTACTCTCGTGAAAAGGAGCACGCCGATATCATTGATGTCCAATAGATTTTATAGTAATGGCCAAATCTACTACTACCTCATCCATCGAGTATAACAAAATAAATGATGGTATAGCAATGAACATAGGGATGATACTAGGAAATATGATCCGAAAAATCTCGATAGTAGTTCCATGAATAATCTTTTGTGGGATTGGATTTTCTTAATAGTGAAAATGCTATAAAGTTTGACTTGTGCTGCACACCTAACGCACAAGAGACGGGAGTAGGGCAAAGTGGACAGGCCACTAGAAGCCATGTGCAGACCCTAGTGCGTCTGCATATCTCATTGTGCGGGTTGCACATTAGGCGCACATGGTGACGAAAACCTGAAACTTTTTTTGACTTTCTGGTCCTCTTTATGAACCCCTGTGCGGCCATACAAGGTAGTGTGCAGGTCGTATACCCAGCGCATATGGGCAGATAAAAATTCTATTTGAGTCATTCTTTTCCAAAAACCTCTGTTATTTTCCTATTCTATCAAGCTTAGGTCTGGTTTTCTCTCCTCTCCTCATCCTTCAATATCAAGGTAAGTTTTCTTCATGAATTCCTAAGTAATTTCAATTAATTCTATCATCCAAATGCAGATTATGACGAAACCCTAGTCCATAACCATAGGTTTTCCAAGAAAGTCCCAGCAAGATTTCAAGAACTGAGTTCTTAGAGTTCTTCCTTAAGATAGGATTCTTTCTAAATGCAAACTTGGAGCATTAAAAGTATGTACAGCTATCATAGTGAGGGAACTCTGTTCTCCCTCACCCCTACTATCTAAGAAGCCTAGTCTTGAAATATTTAAAGTTAGGGTTTTCACCCAAAGTATTCCCATTTGAATTTCTCGCTTCTTGAATTGGTTATTGTTGAAATCTAGTCACGAAAGTATTGAGTACTATGTTATTGTGTTCTCTCCTTCATTAAATTTCATGGTTCATGCTTTATTCCTATCATGTGAACCTCATGAGTTGCTTCATGCTCTTTAAGAAGGTATATTTTATGATGTTGTTATTATACAAATTGTTTTCATGAGAAAGTGTGTTAGAGTTTCAAAGTGTGTGTTTTATGAAATATTTCAAGACGAGTGTTTTAAGATTTCAATCATGATTTTGAAAAGAAGAAAAAGTTCTAGTATCTTTGAAAGTTAAATTAGCAAGAAAGAAAGGTTTTTAGGAAAGGACCACAAGCAAGTTCAGTTAAAGAAGCTACGCATTGAGAAAACACTCAAAGTAAAGTTATTTTTGATTTTCCCCTTAAAATGGGACATCTAGCTATGAGAATATATACTATTTTGGGAAGACTATTTAGCATCAAGATGGGTAAGGATCCAAGCAACCCAAGCCCCAAAACTACGTTATCATCATAGATAGGATCATTTCACAAGTTAAATGACTCCTCTTTAGCTAAAAGTGTCTTAGTTTGGATCCATAAGTTAAGTTCTTTCTATACCCCAGTAAGGTATAAGATGACTCTGCCAACATAGGTAAGACGTTGGACCATCAAGCGCTCACATGATATTTATCAATTAAGAGAAATTCCCCAAGTAAAAACTAAAGTTTTTTTTCAGTATTGCTATCAACATTCAGTTTATAAAATATTTTAGTGGTGGATGATGTAACAACCCTTATATCAAATTTTAGATTTTTATATGTTTTAACTGTTTTACCCCTTCTCATACTTGTATTATGGTATTTATGATTTGCGAGAGTGGGTGACATATTTCCCTAGGTGTTTGGTTCAATTTTTGTGAGTTTTTCATTTTAAAATATTTTAAAAGTTGAAGTGGTTGACTTTGGTCAATATTTGGAGATTTAGATATCGTATGAGAATTATGTCAGTTTTGTTAGCTCCAGAATGTCATTTTTGGGCTAGTAATACTATTGATTTAGGTCTCGAGGCTTTCAGATGTATTTTGTGTGGTTGGCTGAAGAGTTGGAAGTTTTAGCATAGTATTAACTTTGGTCAACATTCATTGATAACAACCTCCATAGGAGAATCTGATGGTTCTATTGAGTTTGGAATGTCGATTTTAGTCTAGTATCATAGTTGGTTTGTGTTCACGGAATTCTGAACGAATTCTGAGGGTTCATTTGATCAATTTTTGACCGACTTGGTTGGTGGTTTAGCAGTTATTGGTGCAACTGATTTTGTTCTTTGCATTTGCAAGGCACTAGCCGCGTTAGCGAAGAAGGAAAAGTTGAATCATCGCAAATGCGTGAAATGGTGCCGCATTCGCAAAGAAGAATTGGTCCGGTTATGATTCAGGTTGTCTGTGGCCTTCATGAATGCGATCGGTCCATCGTGAATGCCATGGGTCTGAATAGGGGGTCTTCGCAAATGCGATGGGGGTCCCGTGTTCATGAAGAAGTAATCGCTGGCAGTATCATAAAATTTCATATTTGACTCAAAACCTCATAACTCAATTTTTGAAGCTTTGGAACTCAATTTTGTGAGATTCAAAAGGAAATTTTTGAGATTTTTTCATTGGGTAAGTTTCTAATACTACTTTCACACATTCCCCGATGATTATTCTATGATTTCACCTTTAAATCTTAGTTTTTCAACTTGAGATTTTGAGGTTTTCTCGATAAAGTTAAATAATGGTTTTTTGATAATTTCAAGGTCGATTTTAACTTTATTTTCGATAAAATTTTATATTTAAACTTCTTAAGATTTTGGTAAATTAATTTTCAATAAAATTCTAGTTTTGTCTTTGTGGGCTTGGGGTTAACTTTTTAGACTCAGATTAGAATCTTAGCAATATGGGTATTGTCAGACTCGTATTTCGTGTAAACCTATTTTTGATAGATTAGATGTGTTTTGAAGCCATTCGAAAGGGGAAAGCTTATTTGTGATTGTCAAAGTATTGCATTTTGGCTTCGAAGTAGGTTATGCGTTAATTTTCTTTAGACTTTACTTGGGTGGAAACTTATTGTGTAAAACATGTTATGGATTGGACGAATAAGAGTGTTATAGTAAAAGTGTTTGGGATAAATTGTTATTGTGATGCTCGAGTTAGGGATTGAAAGTTGATAGTAAATAAAATTGTTATTGTGATGCCCGAATTGCGGCTTATACGGTGATATTGATGCAAATTTGAGATTTTTGACTTGATATTGAGACTTCATCATTCCCCGAGCCTACACCCTGATGTGATTGGTACCCAAAACTATAAGTGACTTGAGCGTATACTAGGTCTGACATGCTACTAAAAGATAGACTGAAGGATATGATGAAGCTATGAAATATAAAGCAACAACTAATCTCTTGAAATAAAGTGAAATATACTTTTGAAAATTTGAGATATAAGTCAATTGAAAACTGAATACAACTGAACTGACTGATTTACTAACTGTCTAATGAAGCCTCTAAACAACTGAACTACTAACTACTAAGCTTAAATAAACATAAGCTAAGTCCTCTGAATGCAAGGAGAACTCACCACAAACTGAGGAGGTGAAATCTTAATGAAACGCCTGCTGACAGATCTGAGTATCTAGATTTGCATCATGAAATAATGCAGTGCCAAATGGCGTAAGTACATGAAATGTAATATATGTAAAATAGCTTAAATGGAACAACACTGGTAACTGACAAAGCTGAACAACTGAGCATGAGTCTGATATAACTGAATACTCGGATAACTGAATAACTAGAAAAACTGAATAACTGAGATAAATGACTAACTTGAATAACTTAATAACTTGTATGCAATGCGTCATAAACTCTTTATAAACTGGTGGCCTCGGCCAAATTCATATCATCTGAAAATATGTTGTAAGAAAACATTCAAAACATTCTGATTTTTTTATTTGGGAAATTTTTTATAACTGACATACACTAGTAAGCTCATGATAACCAACGTATTGCCTATGTTGGGGAGATCCATTCTATACATTATCGGGGTATGGAACGAAACATAAACTATTGATCTATACTGAGCCCTCCAGCTAAAAGAAGAGTCATCCAAACAAGTAGAATAATCATATCCTATGGTGGCAACGTAGTTCTGAAACATGCACTCTCGAACCTATATCCCTTTTGGTGCTAAATAATCCTCCCAAAATATACTATTTACTCATACTGTAAGTTTAAACATAAGCTAAAAATTATGCTTGGAGCCTCGCCTCAAAATCATATCATAAAATATACTGCTAGTGAGACTTGGCTCTGTTTCTTTTATAAGACGTGTCATGATAAGGAAATGTACTTCTCTTTCCAAAGCATGTCAACATGCATAAGAGTAATTTGTAAACTTTTCATGAACGTGAGCTTTGAACATTTAAATCAGTTTTCATGGAGAATATGAAACAATTCAGTGAAATATGGAATAGACTTTCAAAAATCATAAAGTAAGTTCTAAGATCTATAGGAGGAATTCATAGACATGTTATAAGAATCAATTTAAGGGAAAGACTTCAAATTCATGGAATTTCTACTGTTATTCATGGAGAATTCACGTAATTTCATCAAGAGATAAAGAACTAAACTTTAAGATTTTAAATTCGCAAACCCTAACTTGACTCATGGACTAAACTGAAATAGGAACTTAGTTGGAAGGAAGAACGGGGTTCCCATACTGAAGTTTTAGTCTTACATACCTTTAGTTGCTCCAAATATCTATGAAAAATTTGATCTTAGAAGAAGAAGGGCCATGAGAACCTTTGTTGGATTTCAGAGATGGGTTTCCTGAAAACTCTAGGATTTGTAATGTAGAATCTTGTTAGGAATTCCTAATTAATGATTATAAATAATTAGAAATGCTTTTAAATACATGTAAGGAACATACCTTGGTGTTGGAGAATCAGGAGAGGAGAAAAAACTAACTTAGGTCTTGAAAGAAAGAGAGAAGAATGAAAAGTTTCAGAGAAAATGACCTTTGGGGTGCTTATATAGTGATTTCCTTGCGCGCACTCGCGCAGTTGGTGCCTTGGCTGTGCGGTTGGGCGTGCAATAATAGTAGTCACACTACCTTCCCACACGGTCATGCAACTGGGCGTGCAGCAATGGCAGCCATACTGTAATGACATGTTTCGTCATTATGGGTAATTATTCATACGAAGAATCAGATTGGAAAACTTTTGAGTTTGGGAGTTGGGAATTTTAAGGTAGGCTAGTCTCGGATGGATTCTAAGCGAGGTATGGTCTAGGAAAATCCCAGAAAGGATTTGGCAAAATGTCTTAGATTGAGCTAGTTTTTCTGTTAGTTAAAGCGTTAAGGAGTCCGGAAGACTTTTTGAAAGTGAATTTGGGTGAGTAGAACTTCCAATATCGAAGTTGACGTGAAGGGGCTGGTTCAAAACATCATGATTTGAAGTGTATTATAAAATGAGCAACTTTGGGGGATTTTTTGAGGTTCTGTTCCATTCTAATCGTTATAGCGATTGACACCATGCTACTGTGATGACCACTATAGTGGATAAATTTTCGCTATAGCAGAAGTCAAGGCGGTCAGCACCGTCATAGCAGACGAGTTCCGCTACGACGATACTGTTATAGCAGTATAGAGACTGCTATAGCAGAATAAGTCACTGTAAATGAAGAAACTTCTCCAAAAATATTGAAAAATTCTCAAGAACTTTTTGGAGAAGGGCAGAGGCGAAGAGGGTCAATTTATACTGTTTTTCCATCAATCTTCATCGAAAAGACCAAGGGCAAGCGAAAGCTTCAGGAAACGGGAAGGCTCCGGTCCAGTGAGAGCTTTTAAGCTAATTTGAGGTAGGTGATGGTTATTTCATTGCATGGTTTAGGGAATGGAATTATGAATGTCTAAATATCTGGTTGTCAATCATGTGAAATGAACTTGTCTTTGTTGCTTGTTGGTTTACAAGTGTGATTTGGTTTATTATTGTTGATTATTGGATTGTGTGTGACATTGGTTGGCTCGGTACCACGCCTGATATAGGAGACTTATCAGTTGGCTCGGGTACGATGCCTGATATGTGTTACATCTATTGGTTGGCTTGGGTACCACGCCTGGTGCAGGTTCTATAATGATTGGCTTGGGTACCACGCCTGGTACAGGTTTATTTATACTTATTTGGTTGTGTTCTGTGTTTGGTTTCATGAGTGGACCGAATTATTTCTTGAATTGTGTTTTATTGCATATTGGCCTATGAGTAGCCGGGTGGTTGTACTTAATGGTGGGGTTGGTCCTTGTGTAGACTTGTATTGCATGTTGAACACTGTAGGTGTTGTTCTAAGGATCCTTGGTTGGTCCGGGTTTCTTGAAAGGGTTGGTTTGTTTGTGATTGTTCTTGTTTGAGCTGGTTGTTGGCATGTTTCATATAGTGGGTAAGTTAGGTAGAAGACTAAGAGGCTGGGCCATATTGCTGACTGGTTTATACATGTTTTGTCTTACTTTACTCAGCTCTAGTTTAATGTTCATATGCTATTTATTGGAGCTGGCCGATGATCCTACCAGTACACTATAATTTTGTGTACAGATACTGCACTTGCTTTCTTTTTGTGAGTACATGATATATTTCAGCTGTTGCTACACGACCTCAATTATAGTCCCGACATTTCCAGAATCCAAGGGTGAGCTGCTTTTTTTGGGCTACCATTTCATCTAGCTTGTTTCTAGTACATTGTTTCAGACTTAGACTTCCTATTTTTGGGGTTGCATCCTCACACTCTAGACATTAGCAAATATTTTAGTACACGATTTTTAGATTTTAAGGGTATTTTTTGTAGGATCTTATTTATTAGTATTTTTAGCTATGAATGCTAATTTAATTTAATGCATCTGGTTTTGAGCTGTTAGTTTCGCTAAGTGCTGAGTTGATTAATTGGTTTGCTCATCTGGAGCTTTTGGGTGGGAGCCACTCGCGGTGTTTTGGGTCGTGACACATACTGCCTTCTCGCCCGATCGTGTAGCCTGTGCAATGTCCAGTAAAATGGGCATAACCTTTTGCACATATCTCGGATTGACAAACGATCGTTGGTGTTGGAAAGAAGACTCAAAAATCTTTTATTTGAAAGGTATTGGTCCATGTAATTTTTATATTCTAGGTGAAATGCTTATTTGAAATTGACTCTAGTAGAAACTTTTACGAAAACTTAATCGGTAGAGAAACTTTCGACTCAACTTTGTGCTAGAGGGTTCTTATGACCTTAATTGATATCCAATGCATTTTTCACACTAGAGAATTGATCTTAAAACCTATGAAAAATTAATATTTATCAGGTTTGAATCTATTCATATACATAGAACGGTTCATATTTTAGCTCAGAAGTTTGAGATGTTACAATATCTCTCCCTTGGGATCATTCGTCCTCGAATGAGGGTCATGACTAGAAGGAGAGAATATGGACTAAACTAAACATGGTTTCTATTAACTATGTGAACTATACTCATTAACAAGAACTAAACTATACCAGCAACAAGGTTCAGAACCAACCACTGGAGAGTGTCTGAGCTAACACGAGTTACCAACATAAGAACTATAACATGACATACATGAAACATAAGTCCATAGAATCTATTACAAAAGTAAGATTGTTACTTCTCATTCTAAGGATGGAGCATCGATGTGAATCAGTACGGAATGCGTGAGGCATGATGCTAAAATGCAAGACTAGAGTAGTGTATCATCTTGAATGAAGTACAAGGAAAATGTTGAGATAAGAATGAATCGATGTCTCACCATAGTTCTTTTCTGGAAGTTAGTTCTTTTCTGGAAGTTAATATCTCTGAATCTAAACACCAGTCTTGGTTAATCATCTCACCATCTCCCCCTTATCTCAAACGTCAATATCCTAGGTTGTGGACATATTCTCTAAACTAAGCTATAATCACTATAGTTTGCACAGTCGGGGTATCACTATACACAAAAATGCTTAAACTCTCCCTGTTAGACTATACTTGTAGATACGAAAACTCTTGCTAGGACTTCTTTCTAATATATCTCTTAACTTCTTCTTGGCCTCTAAGGCTATCACTATAGGATTTATACTCTTCCTATCTTATCAACATCATACAAGTAATCCTCTATCCACCTAAATCAAAAGGGTTAAATTTTATACTAAAAGGCTCAAAATCATCTATCTTATTTAAAATTTCCTAAATTCAGCTCTCAGGGAAACCTAATAATACATACCTATCATTCATTACACTTCTCAACTCAAGAATACCAAACTAGGCACACATAGAACTTTAGGAGCTTAAAATCTCATGTAACCACCTACTACCTTGGTACATATTTTTCTTTCTAACATTCAAGACTCTTCTTCATCTAGTAGCTTAGCCACCATTCACTTATTTACCTCTAGCCCACACACACACACACACACGCACACACGTACACATACACACACACACACACACACATATATATATATATAGATATATCATGCTTACAGGTTCACACTTGTTGTAAGTTATCAACTTCAGTTCTTGCATACGCTATGTCAAGCCTACTAGATCAATTACACAAAATACCATTATCACCCTCAAACTATCATTCTTTTCACCATAGTGATCATCTAAAGTTCAAGCTTAGTGTCTGGTACTATACACGGATGGCAACACTGTCTATTTATACTACTTTGAATTATAGCTACTTAAAGAAAAAATCAAGAAATACTAGTCTATTGAAAGTTTATGACAAAATATTCGATCTTAATCACATCATCTATCTAATTGCAAACTACAAGCAAATTCTTCTTCGCAACACCATTACTACCTATGTATTCATTGTACATCCTTTGCCTAACTAGTTTTATGACCCTGCAAATATCATGAGGTTCCTCCTCAAAATGGCAAGGTATAGCCTTAATATGTCTATGCTGGCTACTTTATCCTCTTGTTCACAACCTATACTTGATCTTCACTAACACAATAATGGCCATCATAAACTTCTCACCTAGTTCAAGTACAACTCTAAGTCAACTTAACCAACAATTCTTTCTGTACTTGCAATCATAAAATCTAAACAAGTCTTGCTACACCTCAGTCAAAACTAAAGTACATGCCACCCCATCACTCAATTAATGGATATATAACTCAAGCTACATACTTCAATCAATCATTATCCCTCACTTTTGGATTCTACAATTGTGACTTCATATTTCAGGATTTGGGATCATTCTACTACTCATGGCTCATATCACCCCAAATAACACTATCTCTCGGGTAGCAACATATAGTGCCCCAAACTTAAGATACGCGTGCAACTCGTAAACGTGAAGGAATCATTATGAACCAAGAGGATAAGGTTGTGAATGGATAATTATACAATTGGACGCTTATACTAAGTCATTTGAAGTGATATACCAAGGTTATAGACCAAAGGCATACTTGAAACAATAAGTTCAAATTGAAGGATTCACTACGGTGGACTATTTCAAGCAAGCTAGTACAAGGTCTTAATTGTAATGGGTATATATCCCAATATAAAATGATTTAGAGGTCCTATGAAGTGCCAAATTAAATATATTTGAGTCTAGTTTGCAACACAACAAACCTCTCATTCATACGAGTTTGGAGTAAAACGTTATGCACATTTTACTACAGACACGCGCACTGCCCAATCACTGTGGGACATATGGCAGCCTTGGGTAAGTCGGTCAAAAGTGGTGTATTTATATTTAAACTTTGGGATTTCGTCTTCCATACATATCAGAACATAAGGGACCTGCTTAACACTTATTTTCTTCAGTTCTTCTTCATCTCAAGCCCTCCCTAGCCTAAGGTAAGTGAATTCCTTCAAGAATCAAGTGTATTTTTCATCGTAGGTCACGAAAACATACTTAGTCAAGTGTTTTCTTGAAGGAAAATGTGTTGTTCTTGAAGATAAAAAGGGTGCAGGTATTTTATTCTTATTAATAAAGGTATGACTGCTCTTCTATCCCTATAAATATGACTCTAAGAGTTGTTTTGAGTATAGTTTACGGGTAGGACTCACGGGACGGTGAAAGGAAGCCGTGAGTCCATGTTTTGCCCATTGTAACTAATATATTCGGTGAGGAGGGAGTATGTAGAGGGCTGTAATGGTTGTATTGTTGACTAAATGAGGTGTTTATTGTGATGTATTGAGCCAGAAAGCTTGCTGCGATAAGGAGGGACGCTAGGTATAGCAAACACAATTTCTATGGCTCTTGCAAGCTTGTCCCTCGTCAAGTGTTTGATAAAATTTCTAAATGGATTGAGGATATTATTTATATGTTATTTGTCTTCCTATCACTGTATTAAATATTATAATTCTCGCCCAACTTAATCTATGAGCTTAAAGGGTTATTTAAATGCTACTAAATAAAGAACTCCCGAGGCAGTATTTAAAAGTCGAGGGGTCAAGTTTATGACCTTGTTTGGGATATGGAATGGACTGCATATTGTAAGGAATTGATGGAGGGATTAATATTGACTTCATAGATGGTCATAGTTCAATTGATAAGGGGAAAAGAGAGAGGTGTGATGATACACCATTTAATTATCTTATTTGCTAAGCTTGTCGCTCGTAAGCTATTATCATCTTCCCGACCTCGTCATATTTCTTGGTTAGTCATTTATACTATTGAATATGTTGTTATGTCATAGATAAGAAGTGTTTGACGAGAACCAACTATGCTACATAAGGGAGAGAGAGTCTCGAAGTAAGATATGTAAAGCTAAAACCTTTTTTTGCCATCAAGGCACGACCTAGAGTCACATGTTCCTCCTATAAAGGTCGTCATAGATTATATGTTTCTTGAAAGAAAAGCTTATTTCTATTATAGGTCTCTCTCGGGTGGAGTTCTAAACCTATAGAGTTATAGTACTCATTTCTAGTCAAAGAAGTCACATGTTTCACATGATCATACATGTCTTTAGTTGAAACTCTTAGAAGTTACCGAGCATATATGTCACGAACTTAGAGAAATTAATTGGCCACAAAATAGACTTGAGTATATAGATCACATAGATATATGATTCTTCAGCTAAAAGAAAGTAATCAATATTCAGATAACGAGTTATATGATTCATAAGTGCTTACTATGAGCCTTTACAAGCAAGATGAGATTATAGCCTACTCTACAGCGTGGGGTGGGTATCATTAGGGCCACTACGTGCGATTCTATTCTGTGCACAAAATTCAGACAGAGTCAGCTGGAACTTCCCGTCGTGGATTCCCCTAACTACACAGGCCTGCGTGCAGACCTTACAGGAGCCCTGGAGGGCCTACCTTGACAGACCACGTTATCCAGACTATGAGATTTCACACATGGTTGTGATAGTTGGCTACAGATGCCATACAGGTGTCACCGATCACCGAAAGCAGGCCATCTTGTGACTTCCTGACAGTTAATATTACATAAAGAGTAGATAAGCTATGTAAAAGGGTAAAGATGTCACCTAGGCAAATTCTAGGGATTTTAAACATATGTAATTAAGTAGTGTATAAGACGTTATATAAGGACCCCTGATATTGGTCATGGTATTAGTTTCAGTTTTAGTTTCAGATTATATTCCCTGTATGTGTATTCTCAGATTTTTCCTATCTTTGATATTCAATTCAGTGAGCATTCTTACATGTCTACTTGTTATTCAGTCTTCTTTATATACCAGTACATGTTTCATATATACTGACGTCCCTTTATTTTTGGGCGCTGCATTTTATGAATGCAGGCTCAGGTACTCAGGCTAGCATACATCCACAGTAGACCAATGCCTTCCAGTTGATCAGTTGGTAAGCTCCACCTCTCTCTGGAGCTATCAGATGCCTAGGTCACATGTTTTGGATTCATGTACATATCGTATGTTGGGTATGTCGGGGCCCTGTCCTGACTAGTTATCATATTTTCAGTTGCAGACTCTTTAGAGGCTTCTTAGACATAGTTTTGTTTCAGCTGTACAGTTAGTCTAGTGGGTCCTTCAGTTATCTATGTTTCAGAATATGTAAACACATGTTGATGTCCATATTGTTTCTTATCAGTTTACAACTTTAGCATGAGTTTAGTATATATGTTTAGCAGGTGCTCGTATAACTCACTTGACGTCCGCCCCTCCTAGCTAGGGGCGTGACACAAAACTACCCAAGCATTAAGATACATATTCTCCCACTATAGGTGTCATCCGTATCAAAGTTTTAGAAAGGGATCTGAGAGCACATTCTATTGTAGGCTCAACGTACGATTCATGATAACAAGAGTGCATTTTTTTTTGAATCATGAGACTTGAATGCACTAGTGGAATCCTCTCAAGCCCTTGTACAACCTCTTAACTTTATGTTAACTCTATCTGAGAGAACCACGTCGGTAGAAATATGAGCTTTTCTATTTCTACCACCTCGAAGATAAGGAGGAGTTGGCAAAATTAGAATAATGTACGAATTAGGATAGTTTCATGGAGCTCAACTCTATCACATGAACTAGAGTATGAAAGAATGGGAAACATCTCCTAAATGACCTGTAGCTTACCAATTATAATTGTAGCGTGTTCACACTCATAATTAGGACTCTACTGATATAGCTTCATAGACACCCTAAGACACTTGAACTTTGTGATCTGATATCAAGTTTTTCACGCCTCAAGCCTACACCCTAGATGTGACTGGCACCCAAAGCCATAAGTGACTTGAGTGTACCCTTGGTTTGGCATGCTACAAAAAGATAGACTGAGATATATGTGGAAGCTCTGAAATATAAAGCAACAACTAAGCTCTTGAAATAAAGTGAAATATACTTTTGTAAATTTGATATATAAAGTCAAATAAAAACTGAATACAACTAAATTGAATGTCTAATGAAGCCTCTAAATAACTGAGCTACTAACTACTAAGCTTAACTAAACATAAGCTAGGTCCTCTGAATGCAAAGAAGAATCACTACAAACTAAGGAGGTGGAATCTTAACAAAACACCTGCTGATAGATCTGAGTATCTGGATCTGGATCATGAAATGATGTAGCGCCAAATGACGTAAGTACATAGAATGTACTATATGTAAAATAGTTGAAATGGAACAACACTGGTAACTGACAAAGCTGAACAATTGAACATGAGTCTGATAATTGAATACTGGGACAACTGAATAACTGAAATAGCTGAATAACTGAGATAAATGAATAACTGAATAAGTTGTATGCAATGCATCATAAAAACTCTTTGTAAACTGGTTTCCTCGGCTAAATTCATATCATCAAAAATATACTGTAAGAAAATATTTTGAGCTTTCTATTTGGGGAGTTTTTTTTATAATTGATATACACTATGTGAGCTCATGATGACCAAAGTCTTTCTCACATTGGGTGATAACGATCTCAATCGAAAATGATCAAAATCAATATCGAAAACACAAAAATAAATAACACAAATTGAAGATAGAGGGATACACTAGAAAAAGGGATGAGAATAGAAGAAAGAAGGGCTAATTGAATCCACAATCAACCAAGGGAGAAGGAAACTCAATCTAATGCCCAAGAAACCAAATTAAATCCACAAGATGATAACTCGATGATCGATCAAGCAAAGAAGATAACACAAGCAATTCGGGAATCCACCCTAATCACTCGATCTAAGCTAACAATTGGAATTTAACCCAATCACTATCCTAAACTAAAGTAACTAAATATCAAGTCTATTCAAGACAATTCAATCATCAATAATCTAAGTATGAAAATGGCTAAGGCAACTATTTATAGTTATTGTCTTTACACAAATAGCCTATTACAAAAATAGCTCAAAAGTGACTATTTTGGAAATAACCCACAAGGGCCCTTCTTGATTGCTCAAATGGCATCTTGATCACCCGTGGCCTTGTGTATTTGTTGCTCCATAGCTTCCTCCGGGCTCCAAGCTATCATCCATATGTAGAAGCTCCTCTAATTATGCTCCAAGCTAACCATGATCGTATCATCCTTCCCTTCTTCAAAAGGATTCGTCCTCGAATCCGAACCTTGCAAAACATAAGAAGGACAAACAACAAACATATCCTCATAACATGAGGGTTAGAACACGGGTTATCAACCATACCAACTTGCCAAGGAGGCACACATTTGAAATACAACCAACTATCCTTTGTGTCAAATAAGAGTAATGCATTGTAGAACATACAAAGGATCTGGCTATAAGAAATATCATGGAACAAAGAAACCTCAAAGGTCCTAAGACACAATTGCTTCCCTATTCCCCTATAAGACCATACCAAATGTGGTGTCTCCATTGGTTCAAACACCCATGAGTATTTACCGGGGTCAAAGATATAAAAGGCCCACATAGTTTGGTCACAAAGGCAAATGGACCAACCCAAGAAACCCCTACCTCTATATAAAACAAATCCCATACAAACATGGACATCATCATATGCAAAGAGGTAGTACAGAAAGGTGTTACTTAAATGAACTTCATCCAAGGTGTGCCCACATATAGAATCACCCTTTAATACACAAGCATTAAGGCCTTGATCAAGAATGGGATCACACAAGAATGAAGGGGTCATTAGAGAACATACACCCCTTTCCTTTTGATCACTAACCCATCCAATAGACGTACTATCATCTTCCAAGAAGAGAATTTCATCTTTGGAAAGTGTGTCATCATACCATAGTGGATTTTCAAATAATTGGTAGCCTTCAAGAGTGGCTACACTTCCAACATTATAAGACACACCACTATCTTCATCATTCACATTAGTCATGCTATCATTGAATAAAGGATTATCCCTAAGTTCATACTCTATCTCAAGATCCTCATGACAAGAATAAGAAATGGAATCAACACCTAAGGAATCATCACCTCTAAGTAAAGATCCTACATGACCAACTATATCATTACCATCACTAAATTGAGATTCATTTATCACATCACACAACTCCTCAATTAGTAGGTCATCATTACAAGCAAGTTGGTCAATACCACAATGAACACTAGTTGGTAGCATATCAAGCTCAAAAAAATCACACACATGATTACCACTATTATAGCCAACTAGCATTTGACTACCCCTATTACATGACAATATATTTTCCAAGTCACAAGTGCTAACACTAGATGGACTCAAATCGATCTTACTAGAAGAATCAATCAAGTCATCTATAGGATCAACTAGTGTTTGGGCACTCACAATAATGGCATAATCATCATGCAACAAGGTGTCATCAAGATCATCACAAGGTAAAGGCTCTTTAAGCTCACACATATACAATCTATCACTTACACTCAATTGGCTACTAGCCACACAATGATCTTTTACTTTCAATAAAGTGTAAGGTTTAGCTTTGTTACCTCGTAGCTCATATGAATGATTTTCTTCACCTTGGTTTCCAATATTGAAGCACAAATGCTCCTTTGGGAAGCTTTTTAACACCTCTTGATTCTCCATATTTGGAGGTGCCTTGCTAGGCTTGCTTCCAAGAATACCTGCACAAGTATCAAGATAACTAGAGAAACAAGAAAAGTTACATGAGTTAGGATAAGATTGTGACAACCCTCTCACATCACTCCACACAACCTCTCCTTTTTCCATTCTAGAGTTGTCACTTATCACACCCTTACTCCTCTCAATGTTTTGTCTCTCAATTTCATTGGAGTTCGGACAAGTGCCAAGTATCCCTTGTGAAGGGTTAGATGATCCCTTCACTTCAAGCTTCCACTTTTGTGCACAAGGTGTGGATGCCTTCATTTTCATGATTAACCCCTTTATGTCATCCTCACAAGGAGTAGCTTGCTTTGCTTCCAATGGAAACTCCTTTGGTTCATCTTCTTGAGGAGTCATTTTCTTCATCATCTTTTGTAACTCCTCGGGCTTAAGGTTGGTGACCCATCGGCCAATCTTGTCAAGTTCACTTTGTATAGAGGCAAAGTAAATATTCATTTTTGTTTCAAAACATTGCCTCTCCAGATCTCGCTTATCTTGCAACATTGGATTCACTCTACTTTCATGGTTTATTGATCCTTCAATTCTACCTCCCACATCATTACCATAAGGAAAACAAGTCACATTAGAAGGAGAATAAGAAGTATAAGTTCTTGCATTCCAAGAAGTAGAGAATGTTCTTCTCCTATGTTTCACACGACGTCTTCGAATTGGTTCCACCCACACATCTATACCCCCTCGACTAGGATAGGAAGTAGCACAAGACAAGGATGGTAATTCATCTTCACAATACCCCCTTCGATCACAATCTTTCTCAAATGATTCATAAGAAATATGGGAGAAAGCATCTTACTTCACATCGTCTTCATCAACATGGTGTGTAATATGAGAATCCCCATACTCTTCATCTTCACTATCGGATTCACCATAAGATACTTCTACTCCTTCATGTTCATCGTAAGAGCCATGAGCCCCATTCATTTCACATCCATCTCCGAAGTAGTAGTTCTCATTATCATATGGCTCAAAATCATGACTATTATCATAGCCTCCACAATCCTCATCCTCATCCTCATCATACTCATAGCCTCCATTGCTACAAGCATAGTCTCCTATTTCATCATCATAAGGATCTGAAGCTATAGAGGATATACTTCCTTATAGCTCTTTTTGTACCTACAAAACTAGCAAACAAGTTAGTAATAAAATCCTCACACCACTCTTTATGTGAACTTTCAACTCACCTTCTATGGCTTCTTTTCCAAATTGATAGTGTTACTAGTTTTGCTCAATCAATTCAAGGTTATCTATCTTCGTGGAGGATTGGATCCTTGTGACTCTTGAAAGAAGGACGACTCAAATAAAAGTAAAAGAACTTGAATCAAGAAATTAACTATGAAATAAAATAAGAAAAGCACACAAAGAAACGCACAAGGAAAAAAAATGGACTCAAAGAACTTGATAATATTTAGTAGGGTAATCTACTAATTAAAATCAAGTTATGAACCTAAAAGAAGATAGATTTAATGAAAAAGAAACTAATTTACCAAGATTTGAGCTAAGAAAATCATTTGGGAAGTTTGGTTGAAATCCATGGAGAAAAGCTTCAAAAATTGGAGAAAAACTTGAAAAATAGCTCCAAAATGAGCTGGAGCCGTTGCTGGACGTGTGGAGCCGGCGCTGGGGAGCTCTGGAGCCGACTTGAGGGCAAGGGAGCCTCGGCTAAGGTTGCTGGAGCTGGCTGGAGCACGGAAGCCGACGGATGAGGGGCTGAGCCGGCTACTGGATGCGGAAGCCACCGGCTCGACAAAGCCGTGGCTGACACGGAAGCCGTATTTCAAAACGGCTCAGACGCGTGGAGCCGTACTGATTTGGCTCGAGGCGGGCCAGTCACGTGGACAGCTGGTAGTCGCTGGTTGGTCCACGAAAAAATTGCTGGAATTTTTTTATTTTTTTTTCCAATTTTCAAATATTTTTGTATTCCTTTGGCCCACAAACACCTTTACACTTTCCCCTTCTTTTCTTTTTGGATTAAACACCACCTTTTTTAAGATTCTTCCTCAACAATTTATGAATTTCATGAAGAACACTATGAACATTAATGAACTTCAAAAATTCATAACTTTCTCAATTTAACTCCGATCTTCACCAAATTCTAAACACGATCTCCTTTCAATACCACGAACAAACCCCAATAATTTTTAACCTTCAATTCCAAGCCAAAAATAAATCCATTTTCACCATTTTCAAGCTATGAAGAACACCATGAACAAGTGAATTTTAAATCTTGATAACGTTTTCGTTTTAGCTCCAAATTTCACAAAATTCGAGATTTAGACTCTCTTTGCTATAGAGAATAAACTCCAATACTTTTCAAGCTCCAATTTAGCCTCAAACAACAAACCCACTTCACCTTCTTCAAGCTTTTTCAAGCTCAACAATGATGAAATTTTGAAATACCTCCAAATTAACTCGAAATCATCTCAAATTTTAGGAGAAGTTTCCTCTTAAGCAAGAACAAATTTCAATACTTTTTTTAGCTCAAAACTCTCCTAATCTTCAAGGCCCATTTTCAAGTTTTCAAATCTTCAAGCTCTTTTAATGATAAAATCTTCTCTACAACTCAAAATCGTTCAAAATTTTGGATTTAAACTCAAAAAACACTAGAGAATACGAATCTAGTGTCAAAACCAACAAATCAAACACAGAAAAATTTCAGATTTTTTTTTTGGACAAATTTTTCAATTTTTTTGTTTTAAAATTTATGAACCTAGGACTTAAGATTGATGGAACAACTCTTAAAACCTAAGCTCTGATACCAAGATGATAACGATCTCAATCGAAAATGATCAAAATCGATATCGAAAACACAAAAACAAATAACGCAAATTGAAGATAGAGGGATACACTAGAAAAAGGGATGAGAATAGAAGAAAGAAGGGCTAATTGAATCCACAATCAACCAAGGGAGAAGAGAACTCAATCTAATGCCCGAGAAATCAAATTAAATCCACAAGATGATAACTCGATGATCGATCAAGCAAAGAAGATAACACAAACAATTCGGGAATCCACCCTAATCACTCGATCTAAGCTAACAATTGGAATTTAACTCAATCCCTACCCTGAGCTAAAGTAACTAAATATCAAGTCTATTCAAGACAATTCAATCATCAATAATCTAAGTATGAAAATGGTTAAGACAACTATTTATAGTTATTGTCTTTACACAAATAGCCTATTACAAAAATAGCCCAAAAGTGACTATTTTGGAAATAACCTACAAGGGCGCTTCTTGATTGCTCAAATGGCATCTTGATCACCCATGGCCTTGTGTATTTGTTGCTCCATAGCTTCCTCCGGGCTCCAAACTATCATCCATATGTAGAAGCCCCTCCAATTATGCTCCAAGCTAACCATGATCGTATCATTGGGAAAAGCCGTTCTATACCTTGTTGGAATATAGAACAAAACATAAACTATGGATCTATATAGAGCCCTCGGGCTAAAAGAGGAGTCGTCCAAACTAGCAAAACAATCCTATCTTACGATGGCAATGTAGTTCTGAGAGATGTATTCTCAAACCCATACTCATCTCAGTGCTAAATAATTCTCCCAAAATATACTATTTGCTTATACTGTAAATTTAAACGTAAGCTAAAAATCATGCTTGGAACCTTAGCTCAAAATCATATCATAAATTGTACTGCAAGTTACCGTTTGCTCTATTTCTTTTATAAGACAGTGATAAAACTAAACTTTCATGATAAGAAAACATTATTCTCTTTTAAAACCATGTCAACATGCATAAGAATACTTTTAAACTTTTTATCAATGTAAGCTTCCAATAATTAAATCAATTTTTATGGAGAATATGAAATAATTCTGTGAAATATGGAATAGACTTTCAAAAACTATATAGTAAGTTCATAAGATCCATAGGAAAAATTAATAGACATGTAATAAGAATTAATTAAGGGAAAGACTCCAAATTCATGGAGTTTCTACTGTTATTCATGGAGAATTCACGTAATTTTATCAAGAGATAAAGAACTAAACTTTAAGATTTCAAAATTTGTAAATCCTAACTTGATTCATGGACTAAACTAAAACTAGAACTTAGTTGGGGGGAGAACTTGGTTCTCACACTGAAGGTTTAGCCTTACTTACCTTTAGTTGCTCCAAATATCTAAAATCTGATCTTGGAAGGAGAAATTCTACAAGAACCTTTCTTGGATTTTGGAGATGGGTTCCCTGAAAGCCCTAGGACTTGTAGTGTAGAATCTTGTTCGGAATTCCTAATTAATGATTGCAAATAATTAGAAATGCTTTAAATACATGAAAGAAACATACTTTGATGTTGGAGAATGAGAACTGGAGAAAAAACAAACTTAGGACTTGAAAGAAAGAGAGAAGAATGAAAAGTTTTGAAGAAAACGACCTTTGGATGCTTATATAGTGATTTCCTTGTGTGTGGTCGCGCAGTTAGCGCCTTGGTCTTGCGGATGGAAGTGCAGTAATGGTAGTCACACTGCCTTCTCGCACGGTCATACAGCTAGGAGTGCAACAATGGTAGCCATACTGCCTTGTCGCGCGATCGTGCAGCCTGCACAATGCCCAGTAAAATGGGCATAACCTTTTTCACATATCTTGGATTGATGAACGGTCGATGGAATTGGAAAGAAGACTCAAAAATCTTTAGTTTGGTGGATATTGATCCATATAACTTTTCATATTCTAGGAATAATGCTCATTTGAAACTGACTCTAGTAGAAACTTATACGAAAATTTAATTGGTATTGAAGCTTTCAACTCAACTTTGTGCTAGATGTTTCTTATGACCTTAATTCACATTCAATGCACTTCTCACACTATAGAGTTGATCTTAACACCTATAAAAATTAAAAATTTATCAAGTTCAGATTTATCCACATACATAGAACGATTCAGATCTTAGCTCAGAAGTTCGAGGTGTTACAAACTTGTAGCCTGTGTTCATGAGTTGATTGATATATTGAGATTTAGTACATATTTATTATGTCAGATTCATCATTTCATTCTGAGCATGCATATACATTCATCTTATGGATCGCTGAATTATATTATTGAGGAAAATACTGATTTTTGAAAGAAACCGAACCACCTTCTATTGATTTGGTCAGAGGTAAGATTTCGGACAGAGACTTGTGATACTTCTATTGATTCAGTCCTAGGTAAATTTCCAAATGGATTTGACTTTGTCTGAGGTAAGATTCTGAGTGGGGTATATGAACCTCGCAAGTTCTCCATGGGTCTCAGCTCTCAGCAAAGACTGAGAAGGGGGTGTATATCGATAGGCATTGTCCATTGCATATCATTGCATTACATTCTTCTTTGTGGTCTTCTTAGTGATACCTCGTGAGTTTTGATATTGAACTACTAGGGCTTTTATACATACATAGTTATTTTAGTATTCTTTATTCGATATAGTATTTTCTTAAGCTTAGGCGGCGTATGATACCTACTGAGTACAAGTGGATTGTACTCACTCCTACTTTTTTGCATCCTTCTGATGCAGATTCTGGTATAAGTGGATTCCACGGATCGAATTTGCACTTTTGAGTATTATTCAAAGCTGTGGTGAGCTCCTATTTTTACTTTTATCTTATCTACTTCTTGAAAAGCTTGTATTCCAGTTTTGACATTCGATTTTAGATATTGCTCTTGTACTTGTGACAGTTGAGTCTTGGTATTTCTGATGTACTGTTTCAGTTCAGTTTGAGGATGTCTGGAGTTATTATTAATTATTCTTATCGATGTTTTACTGCTTTTCTTCCTTTTGAGTTGATTGCGTTTGTCGAGTTTTGCTTACCTACCATGATAGGGTTGGGATAAGTGTCATCACAACCCTCGTTGTTTTGGAGTCGTGATAATTCTTTATGTGAAAATAGTTTTTGGTGAAATCTGCTTCGTTCTATCTACTTTTATGAAGCTAATTAAAGGAAAGATTTATAAAAGTAGATAGAACGAAGCACATTTTACCAAAGCTTTTCTTCACACAAGATCTCCAAAATAATGGTGATATTAACATGCAACAAATTTGTTCGAATGATAATATGACTAATTTATTCACCAAGTCACCGATCTAAAATTTTAATTTTCAAATTTTTTTGATCGCGTCATCCCATACTAATTTAAGGTGGTATATTTAAAAATTTCTGAATTCGCACTCATATCGAGGTGCCTTTTAATAACGACTGAACAGGTCGTTACATGTTATTCATGGAGAATTCAGATAATTGCATCAAGAGATAAAGAACTAAACTTTAAGATTTCAAATTCGCAAATCCTAACTTGATTCATGGGCTTAACTAAAACTAGAACTTAGATGGGGGAAGAACGGGATTCCCATACTGAAGGTTTAGACTTACATACCTTTAGTTGCTCCAAATATCAATGAAAAATCTTATCTTGGAAGGAGAAATTCTACAAGAACCTTTCTTGGATTTTGGAGATGGATTTCTTGAAAAATTTAGGATTTGTTGTGTAGAATCTTGTTAGCAATTCCTTATTAATGATTGGAAATAATTAGAAATGCTCTGAAATACATGTAAGAAACATACCTTGGTGTTGAAGAATGAGCATAAGAGAGAAAACTAGCTTAGAGCTTAAAAGAAAGAGAGAAGAAAGCAAAGTTTCAGAGAAAGCGATCTTTGGGTCCTTATATAGTGATTTCCTTGTATGTGGTCATGCAACTGGAGCCTTGGCCGTGCGACTGGGAGCGCAGTAATGGTAAATGCACTGCCTTCCTGCGCGGTCGCACAGCTAGGCGTGCTGCAAATGACAGTCATACTGTCTTGCTGCACTGTCACACAACCTGCACTATGCCTGGTAAAATGGGCATAACCTTTGCACATATCTTGGATTGATGAAATATCAGTAGCGTTAGAAAAAAGACTCAAAAATCTTTAGTTTGGTGGATATTGATCTACGTAACACTTCATATTCTAGGAAGAATACTCATTTGAAGTTGACTCTTGTCAAAATTTATACGAAAACTTAATCGGTAGAGAAGCTTTCAACTCAACTTTGTCCTAGATGTTTCTTATGACCTTAATTCATATCTAATGCACTTCTCACACTAGAGAATTGATCTTAACACCTATAAAAAAATAAAAACTTATCGGGTTAGGATCTATCCACAATCCACATACATAGAATGGTTCATATTTTAGCTCAAAAGTTTGAGGTGTACATGCTTGTAGCTTGTATTTATGAGTTGATTGATATATTGAGATCTCATACATATATGTTGTGTCAGATTCATCATTTCATTCTGAGCATGCATATACATTAATCTCATGTATCACTGAATTATACTATTGAGGAAAATACTGAAAATTTTGAAAGAAATTGAACCACCTTCTATTGATTTGGTCCGGGATAAGATTTCAGGCGGAGACTTGTGATACTTCTATTGATTCAGTTCGAGGTAAATTTCCAAATGAAATTGACTTCGTCTGAGGTAAGTTTTTGGGCGGGGTATATGAACCTCGCGAGTTCTCTATGGATCTCACCTTTCAGCAAAGACTGAGAAGGGGGTGTATACCGATAGACATTGTCCATTGCATATCATTGCATTGCATTCTTCTTTGTGGTGTTCTGTAGTGATACCTCATGAGTTTTGGTATTGAATTACTGGAATTTTTCTACATGCATAGTTATTTTATTATTCTTTATTCGCTATAGTATCTGCTTAAGCATAGTCGGCCTATGATACCTACTGAGTATAAGTGGACTGTACTCACTCCTACTTTTCTGCATCCTTCTGATGCAGATTCCGGTACGAGTGGATTCTACGGATCGAATTTGCGCTTTTGATTATTATTCAAAGTTGTGGTGAGCTCCTATTTTTATTTTTATCTTATCTACTTCTTGGACAACCTGTATTCCAGTTTTGACATTCAGTTTAGAGGTTGCTCTTGTACTTGTGACAACAGAGTCTTGGTATTTCTAATGTACTGTTTCAGTTCTGTTTGAGGATGTCTGGAGTTATTATTAATTATTCGTATCGATGTTTTATTTTTTTCCTTCCTTTTGAGTTGATTGTGTTTGTCAGTTTGACTTACCTACCATGGTTGGGTTGAGATAGGTGTCATCACAACCCTCGTTGTTTTGGAGTTGTGACAATTCTTTTGGAGATCTTGTGTGAAGAAAACTTTTGGTGAAATCTGCTTCATTTTATCTACTTTTATGAAGCTATTTAAAGGAAAGATTTATAAAAGTAGATAGAACGAAGCACGTTGTTTTACCAAAGTTTTTTTTCATGCAAGATCTCCAAAAGAATGGTGATATTAACATGTAAGAGATTTGTTCGAGTGATAATATGACTAATTTATTCACCAAGTCTCTAGCAACTACAAATTTCAAAAAGATGGAAATAATATTGAGATGCGAAGATTTAATTTTGGACTGATATTCTCATTAGGGGAATTATCCATTAATATATGTAGTATTCTTTTTTCTTTATAAGGTTTTGTCCCACTAGATTTTTCTTGTAAGATTTTTAATAAGACAATCAAAATGCGTATTATTAGATATGTGTACTCTTTTTGTTTCACTAAAAATTTTCTCACTGAGTTTCTTTATTATTTTAACGAGGCACATTATCTATCAAATAAATTCAAGAGGGGTGTTATAAATATATTTGTATTATATGAATGTCTATTTTGTTTCTTTTGGAGAAAAGTTAGGTCCTTTGGTTAAAAAAAGAAGAGAAAAGGTAGGCTTTAATTAATGTAGGACCAAGTTAGTTTTTCCTTATAAATAAAAGGGTTCTCATTTATTTTATTCTACAAGAGAAATAATAAGTTCTCTTTTCTCTCTATCTTTCTCTACAATATTCTTATTCTTGCTTAATTATTTTATAACAATTTTTTTAATTCTTACCCTAATTTTTATTTTTATTTCTCTTTATCTTTTATCGGGTAAAGAAAAAAATGATTAATATGCAAATTACAAAGGAAAAATGCATCATTTTTTGTCACTTGTTCTGGTTTGATAGGTTCATTCATCGCTTTTCTTTATTTTTTTCAAGTTAATTTATAAATTTCTGCTCAATTTTCAAAAATATTTAATTAACTTTTTGACATAAGCAGTTTTAATTATATTTCTAGTCAATTGTTGATTTTGAATTAACGTTCTAAGATGAAGACCCCAATCTGAGATCAATCTCGGTCCTTCTGATCAGACCCTCCAGTCCAAAAGGGTTCAAATTCCCGCTTATGTCAACTCGAGTTGCTTGTTGGCTCTGATTAGGATCATCGAAACATCCTGAAAGATTCTCTTGAAAAGCTTGACTTGCAAGCGGAGAATGACGAGTCTCACCCACTTTTTGGGCCGGCTTCGTGATTTTATTCTTGGAAAATGCTCTTGTATCGCTGGGCCCCCTTTCTTTTATCAAAATCTAGTGTAACCAGAGAACAATCGAAAAGATTCAATTCTATATACATTTTCACTTATTTTATATTTTCTTGAAATATCTTATGTAATTTTATCTCCTTTTTTATTTTTTATTTTATTATATTAATTTATAAAATATTAAAAATTAAAGATAAACGGGCCTTACCCGCACCTCAAGGCTTACACCACACCTCACAGACTAAGCTAGTGCTGCTTCACTCTCAATCTACAAATAACAAGTTATTTTTCCTATTCTAGATAAGGTAACATCTTCCTATAAGGACTGATTTGGAAATACTGGGAAACTTACAAGTACAAATATAATACAAGGTGTATATTATAAATCATCAGCTTCTTCCTCAAGAGTTCTGTCCGCTTGCAGTTCTGTTCTATCCTGCTTCGCACTTGTATTTATTTACAAAGTAACCAACACCCACTGCATTCAACAAAATCTGAAGCTGCTTTACTTCGCCAGCTTGTTGAATGAAACTAAGCATCAGCAGCAGGTGATAGTAAAAGAATAATGGATGAATAACTGAGCATTGGATACTGGTTCGCATCCAGAAAATGAGAATATTGTTTGGCTGCTGTCTCTCTCTCTGGAACGTCATCTGTCAGGAAGTCAAATGGTGCTGGTTTGCCTGTGTCCACCAAAGGCTGCCATCTATAACCAGGCCTTTCTGGAAGTGTAATCGTTAAAGGCAAATGACTGGCGTTGAAGGCAACATATAGTTCTCCCTTCACTTTGTCGACCTGCATTTTGATTCAACCATGCACACAGATCAATCACTAGATACAGTAGTAACAATTACATAAAAGCTTTCTTCTTTTTTGACAAGGACCTAAAAGATACTCCTACTCTATGAAAAACTTCTATAAAATATTAAAAATTAGTGATGTTCACTCTCAAGAAGTGAAAAGGTGTTGAAAAGGTGTCGAAACTTAGATTACAGGAATAAATCTTCGACAATAAGGTTCCTTACAGAAGTTGGATAAGGAAATGATAGTTAAGTGATACCACTATACGAATGAAAATACTTAAAATACCAGTGTAAATGCAACGAATCGACTTGTTTTGGACCAATCTGGAGTTCTAGGAGCATGACCATGCCATTGCAGTCTATCTGCTGTAGGGAAACCATCTAATCCCAGTGATTCACATTGGCTGCAAGCATGCAAACAGCAGTCAAAAGTTGAGGAAGAACCATCGACATTGGGAAAAACAAGCTAGATTCTTACTGGCGGAATTTGGTCATGAGGCAGCAAAATCTTAAAAAATCAGATGAAGATTCATCCTTCTTATCCCAACGGAAGTAATTTATCTACAGAAAGGGGTTGAGATCAGTGAACCCAAGCATGGACCGACATCTGGGAATAGTAGTAATATAAATGGAAGTAAACAAGTACATAATTATCATGGCAATACGTGTTGTTGTTTCCTCCCTTAGTGTGACCATATTCATCGCCCATATATATCATGGGAACACCCTGAAGAACCACAAATGGAAAAAATTAATTATAAGAAGATATCTGCCGAGTAGGAACAACCATTTCGAAAAGAAGAAATGCACGAAATTATAGCCAAAAATGGTAGGTAGGTTCACAAACCATTAAATTTAAGTTTATTGTTGAGTTATATTGCCCCACATTAGGTATAGCCATGTAGAAAGCCCCTCCAGATGGGTACATAAAGGTCTAGGACTACTACACTTTTTTCTTGGATTCTCAGATCCTTTTTCATGGTATTAGACCCAAACTTTACTTAACCCACCTCGCACTCGTAAATCCGGTGTCGAGTTATATAATGTCAAACATCAAGAATAGAATGGCGTCAAAAGGGCTATGTATTTTCTTGTTCCACTCCTTATCTTAAGATTTTAGGTTGAATGATCAGATTCTTAAGGTTTTAGGTTGAATGATCAGATTCCATACAAATTAATGAGAAATGGGAAAAAGACAACCAAATCTCCTACTGTTAATCAATACATTGGTGCTTTTATTTGTTACTTGTATTGAATTGCATCAAAAGGGGAGAACTGAACTTACTTGGGAAACCATAAGGCAGAGGAAGAAGTTCCGCATTTGTCTTTTCCTCAATTTCTTCACAAAGATACTTGCAAACTCTCCTTCCTACAGAGAAGAAGTAACTTGTTATAACTAAAAAAAAAAAAAAAAAAAAAAAAAAACAAGTATCATGGGGTAAGGAACTACACAGGTCTTGATATCCACATTCAAAAACTTTTGGATGCACCCAAAACATTAAATTCACCGCCCTCAACATTATCAAATTTTCCTCAGTACCATACACAAACAAGAAGATACCCATGCCGGAACATCTCGTACCAGAATGCTATCAAACTCACCTGAGGAAGCTTGTCATGAATCCTCTTCATATAGATATCGTGTGTGATAAATTAAGTCGATATTAAATATTAAAGCTACACCTAATACAAGACAGTAAGAGCAGAAAACTTCAAACATTTCCACTTTATCACTTTAAGTAAACCTGAAGATCAAGTCTCAGCAGGGAAGTATATCATTACTTATCAAAGAAAAAAAGTCTCAGCAGGGAAGTTGAGTGGCATCTTAACTATAATAGATCTAAATCGAACTACTTCATTGGTTGAAGTAACTAATAGGAATTTTAACAGGGAAACAGCAACTAATAAGCTAGGAAATAATACTCATTTTCTTTTTATCAAGTTAAGTACCCAGATTACTGTGTTTACTGCATTCACAGAAACACCACTCAGTATATAATATATTATGCTAAAAGAATATTAAGTAAACGTACTTTTTACTAATTTAAAGAGGATGTCAGTGTTACACAAAAGAGAAAGAAACTAGTTCTATTTATTACAACACACAAGAAAGTACATGCAAAGATCAGATATTAATGTAAGAAACACAGATGATGTGAACTGCTGCGAGAAAAAATATTGACAAAATCAATTACAACATCTACTAAACAATTAATAGCCAGACTGAGCAGAAGGCAAACATAGATACCTCTAAATGCACTAATACACAGATGTGGATGCTACCATGTTGGACATAATTCAGTCTCAATCTCAGAGCAACAGAAAGGAAAATATAGCATTTGAACTATTAGATTAATCTGCTTGTTACAGTGTGAAACCAACCATCAAGACAGCTATTATTGTGCACAGTGATTTACCTCACCACAATTCCAACTATTATTGTGATTCTCCCCGTCTTTGTTGTCCTCTCCATTTGCCAAATTGTGTTTATTGTTGTATGTCACTAAATCAGCCAAAGTAAAACCATCGTGGGCACACACGAAATTTATACTGTTCCATGGTTTTCTTCCTCCTTTCTAATTGAACACCAATAAACACAAACAACTCAATTATTAAGGAACTGAACCATCCCCAACTGAATTGAGGAATCACTAGCACCACAGCTATAAGGTAAAAGAACTCTAAAGTAGTATACCTGGTATAGATTTGGGCTTCCACAAAGGCATTCAGCAAAAGCCCCAGAAAACCCATCAGTTCCTTTGATGAACTGCCGTACCATGTCACGATACTGAAACAAAAAAACAAGAGAGCTGGTTAGCATTTCCTTTTCTTCGTTTTTATATATTTAAAGGAAAAAGTTAATTAGGAAAAGGCCGAGAGAGATGAAACATCAGAGAAGAAAGACCACAGCAATTAATACACAGAGAACAATGCCTAAATGACAGCGATCAGAAAACCATGTCTTAACTGAACAGTAACACCTAGGGCTCCTATCCTATTTACGGTAAAATGCATTTCAAGCTGACTAACAAGGACCTACAGAGATAACCCCACTTATATCAAATATTTGAGCTAAGATCATCCCATAAATAAAACAACAAATCCAACTCAGTTAGGATAAATCTCAATGTGCTCCCTGAAATTTTCGAAAGAGGTTTGGCTAGTGAAGTTAGTCGTATTCTGACAGAGAATACAGGGCAAGCAATATAAATTGAGGAAATTAAGAGCATTTTGGCATTCACTGATTTCAAGGAAAACATTTCACTTAATTACACGTCAATTTCCAGACACGCGCTAATTTTCTAATAGAGTATTAAAGTACTGGACAGACACTGTGGTGGATAGTGCAGTTCACAGTCGATATGCTTCTCTGAAATTAGAGATAAAGTAGCTTAGACATATAACTAGAACGGAGGATGTGAACGTAAGGAGCTGCACAGTTGAATGCCCAATATTACATTTAACAAGCCCGCAGCTCCAGAGTTGGATCAGCTCAAAATAACACACAACATGGAATGGTCTTGGTAGTTGAGTATAAACTGTTACTCTTTTAGTCAAGCTTTACAAGTTAACTAAGTAGTTGCTTATAGTCCAGCCATCTGACCAATTTCAGCACCAAAATTTGCCGGAATCTAACAAATCGAGCAAGAAATTTGTCCTTTGTCCTCCGGTGATTTCTATCCTTGAATCTTTATTTCTCCCATTTTTATTTGCCATTTTCTTTAAATAAGTATTGCGTTCTTGGTATACTATTTAGGGTTATTGGTTGCATTTCTGCCATTGATCCTTTCTTGCATTCTTGCTTGTTGTTTTTAGGGTGCTAGTAGATTTTGTTTGGTATTGTAGTTCCTTGATTTTTTTGTTCTCGTCTTGTGATAGTTTAGTTTAGCCTCATTGTTTGCGGTAATTCTGTTGCATACCCAGTTTCTTGTTTGCATCTCCTGTATTGTAGTTGTGTGGTGTGGATTTGTTGGTTTAGTTAGTTTATCACTGTCCGGCTTGCACTTTCTTTAGTGGTTTTGGTGGTTGATGGTGGACTAGGGGGTCATATCAGAGGTCAGGGTTGGGGTCGGTGTTAGGGTCGAGATCGAGTTCGGGATCGGGGTCGGGTTTGGGGTTGGGGGTTGGGGGTAGGAGGGGTAAGGGGGTTAGTGGAGCATCTAGGTTGAGGTTAGGGTCTTGGAATATAGGGACTTTACAAGGGAAGTCCATAGAACTAGTGAAGATTCTAAGGAAGAGGAGGATTAATATAGCTTGTGTCCAGGAGACCAAATGGGTAGGTACTAAGGCGAGGGAAGTGGATGGATATAAGTTGTGGTACGCCGGAAGCGTGAGGAATAGGAATGGAGTCGGTATCTTAGTAGATGAAGAGCTTAGGAGACAAGTGGTGGAGGTTCAGAGGGTCAACGATAGGATGATGTTGCTTAAGTTGATCATTGGAGGGTCTACTTTTAACGTTATTAGTGCTTATGCCACAGGTGGGCTTGGATGTGGAGGAGAAGAAGAGCTTTTGGGAGGGTTTGGATGAGGTGGTGAGAGATGTTCCAATCATCGAGAAGCTTTTTGTTGGAGGAGAATTCAATGGGCATATCGGGTCATCCCCGAGGGGCTATGACGATGTGCATGGAGGCTTTGGTTTCGGGGAGAGGAACGAAGGAGGGACCTCTCTTTTGGATTTCGCTAGAGCCTTTGGGTTGATGGTAGCGAATTCGAGCTTCCCAAAGAAGGAGGATCACCTTGTTACTTTTCGTAGTTCGGTGGTCAAGACTCAGATAGACCTTTTGCTTCTTAGGACGGGTGATAGAGGTCTTTGTAAAGACTGTAAGGTTTTACCTAGTGAGAATATTTTCTTTTTTTTTAAATTGGTACTATTGTATTCCTCAGCATTAAGGATATGCTGGCCACCTCCAAAAAGTTTTACAGAAAGGGTAATAATCTAGATTTACAGAGCTCCTAAAAAATCTACCATATCATCTACTTCCTCTATACTGTTCTCTTTACACCAAAAAAATAGAGAAACTAGGCAATTCCATTTCACATCATGAATGGATTTAATTTTATCTTCAAAGCATTTCCCATTTCTCTCCTTCCATACAGTCCACCATATGCAGGAAGGTATTATTCTCCACCATTTTTTCTGACTTTTGCTTCCTCCTCTTCTAATCCAAGAGCTCATTAGGTCTGCAGTGTGTTCCGGCATTGTCCACTCTATCCCTGTGAGGTTAAAGAACATGCTCCATAACTGGGCAGTGAATCTGCAATGCAAGAATAGGTGACTATTAGTCTCACCGGTCTCCTCGCACAAAAAACATCTGGTTACTACTGTCCTCCCCTTCTTTTGCAATACTTCATGAGTGAGGCAGGCCCTCTTTGCCACCAACCAAGTGAAACATTTCACTTTTGTTGGTGCCATACTTCTCCAAATATTCTTCCAGATCCTTTTCCCCTCCCCTTGCTCTACCCTATTCTCCTTTTTATATAACCTACTGACGGAAAATTTTCCATCCATGTTATGTCTCCATCTTAAAGAGTCTGTTTCATTAGTTGTACCGGTGAAAGCCCCAATCTCTGTTAAGAGGGAGGCCACTCACTCCACTTCCCAGTCGTTTAGATGCCTTCTGAAAACAATATTCCAACCTTGAGGAGTCCAACATTCGCTGATAGTAACTTCTGGATTGTTGCACAACACCATTAAGTCTGGAAAGGAATCTTGAAGAGTTGATTGGCCAATCCATACATCCTTCCAGAACCTGGTTCTAATGCCATTTCCCACCCTGATGCTAGTATCTCCATGCAGTTTTGTCCAGAGAGCTCTAATTGTTCTCCAAACTCCCACACCATAAGTTGTGTCAACCACATTTGAGCTCCAAGGATTGTTTTGACCATATTTATGCAATATAACCTCTCTCCACAAATTTGATTCCTCAACACTGAACCTCCATAACCACTTCATCAGAAGGCAGTTATTTTGTATTTTTAGGTTCCTTATGCCAAGTCCACCCTGATTTTTACACAACTGTGCTACTTCCCACTTTACTAAATTGTAACCCCTTCCCTCCTTATTATCTTTCCACAAAAAGTTTCTTCTCAATTTATTTAGCTTCTTCACCACACTGGAAGGAATAGGAAAAAGAATCACATAGGTAGGGAGAGAATCCAAAACAGAGTTTATCAAAGTGACTTTCCCCCTAAGTGATAAGTATTGTGCCTTTCACTGAGCTAACCTCTTCTCTGTCTTCTCTAGGATACTGTCCCAGATCTCCACAGCCTTGTGTCTACTACCTAGAGGCATACCTAGGTAAACTGTAGGCATTTTGTCCACCTTGCACCCTAGAATGTCAGCCAAAACTTGAATGTTGTTCACTTCCTTTACAGGGAAGATGTTGCTTTTCCTCCAGTTTACTCTTAGCCCAGATGTAGCTTCAAAAACTAGTAACATCATTCTAATATACTTAATTTGCTCCACAGAAAATAATTGTGTCATCCGCATAAAGCAAATGACAAATTTCCAGCTCCCCCTCCCCCTCCCTTCCACCATCTATCTTGAAACCTCTCAACCAATCATTTTGCATAGCAATCCTCACCATACTGCTAAATCCTTCCATGGCTAAAATAAAGAGAAAAGGAGATAGAGGATCACCCTGTCTGAGACCCCTCTCAGAAGGGAAAACACCAACAGGTTCTCCATTCACAAGAACAGAGAACCTAACAGTTTTAATACAGAAGCCTATCCACTTTAACCATTTATCCCCAAACCCCATTTGTTTGAGAATGTTCAAAAGATACTCCCAATTAACATGATTATAAGCCTTTTCAATGTCGAGCTTACACATAACCCCTGGTACTTCCCCTATGAGTCTTGAGTCCACGCATTCACTTGCTATAAGTGTTGCATCCATGATCTTCCTACCCTTGACAAAGGCCGTTTGGTGTTTGTTTACCAAACTATTTATCACCCTTTTCATTCTTTCTGCCAGGACTTTTGCAATTATTTTGTAGATCCCAGTGATGAGGCTTATTGTCCTGAAATCTCTCAATTCCACTGCTCCTGGTTTCTTTGGGATAAGAGCTACATAGGTAGCATTAAAACTTCTTTCAAACACCTGATGTTCATAGAAGTATTGCAAAGTGCCCAAAATATCTGCCTTGACCATGTCCCAAAAAATAAGATAGAAGCACAGGGGAAAACCATCAGGTCCCGGGGCCTTGTCAATAGCACAAGACTTTATAGCCTCTAGGATCTCCTCCTCCTCGAAATTCCTCTGTAGTCATGACTGATCCTCTGGGGAAATTACTAGTACATCCTGTATAAGCAACTCAGGTTTCCATTCTTCAGTTTCTTTGTACAATGTCTGATAATAGCTCTCAATAGCACACTGGATATCATTGGCTCAGTGATGATGTGATCATCCACTTCAAGTGAGTCGATGGAGTTATATCTCTTACGAGCATTGGCCATTCTGTGAAAGTACTTGGTGTTTTTATCTCCATTCTTTAACCATTGTACTCTTGATCTCTGTCTCCATGCTATCTCCTCCCTTTTTGCCACTTTTTCAAACTCTAAGGCTAGGTGAGTTTTTTGAATAAGCTCATCATCAGTAAGAGTTCTTTCCTCCCGTGTTAGTTTCCAATGAACCTATCTGTTGTAAAATCTCCTCTTTCCTCTGCTTCCAATTCACTCTATTTTCCCTGTTCCAAACCTTTAGCTTTACCTTGAGAAGCTTAAGTTTGTTAGCAAGAATATAAGTTGGTCTGCCCACACTTGGAAATGAGCTCCACCAAACTCTCACCTTATCCTTGAACCCCTCCACATGCAGCCACCAATTTTCAAATTTAAAATAAGTCTTCTTGAACTCCCAATCCCCGCACGTTAACAGAATTGGATTATGGTCTGAGCCCAGCTTAGGTAATATGCTTTGCTTAACCTTTAATGCAACATCCTCCCAATCAGGAGAATAAAAGAATCTGTCAATTATGGATGCACTACTGTGGTTATCCCCCCTTCTCCAAGTGAAAGACCCTCCAAATAAAAGAGGGTCTACCAGTTCTAAGTCATTAATACATTCAGAGAACTCAGCCATAGCCCCTGAGATTCTGTAACTATTTGCTCTTTCTGCTACAAATCTTGTTACATTAAAGTCCCCACAAACCATCCAAGGCCCATCACAAAAGCTTCTGCTAGCTGCTAATTCCCACCAAAGCTCTCTTCTGACCACTTTATTACAATCTGCATAAACTGCACGAAGGAACCAAGTCAGGTCCTGATTTATCCCTATAAATTTGCAGGTGATCACTTGTCCACCCACCTCTATCATTTCCCCCTTCCACTCTCTCTTATCCCATAATATTAAGATCCCTCTACTACTGCCCCTAGCCTCCATAGGTACCTCATCCACCCATCTATTAACCCATAATTCCCCAAGCAAGTTTTTGACATCTCCTTGCAACTTTGTTTCAATCAACACATAGATATTTCCCCCCCCCCCCCCCCCATTGCTGGATTAAATGTTTAACCAAACACCTCTTATCTGCCCTGTTTAGCCCCCTCACGTTACAAGAAATGATTTTTAGTTTCATAGATCAGGAATAGGTGGTCTCCTCCCCTTGCCTCTTGGCTCCCTGTCTTTGAACTTCACATCGAATTGCAAGTTTCTTACTTCCTTTGAAATTACAATATCCTTACGTCCCTCCTTCAAAATATCCACATTGATCTTCTCCTTGCTTCTTATTTGGTCCAGTTTCATTAAAAGAACATACACCTCTTCTTTGCAACCCTTGAAAGAAGCCCCAAACATTTGACTAAGTTTGATAATATTCAGCTGCACCCATAGATTTGCCCTTTCCTGTATATCTTCTTCACGAAAAGTATCATCGATTTGAAGTGGAAAAGGTTCAGAATACTGCTCCAATTGTATTGTGACCTCAAGCATCTCCTTCCCCTCGCAGTGATGTGTTGTTTCTAAGACCTCTATCAGCTTCAGTGATTGATCAAGTTTAGATTCTTTGTTTGGACTGATTGATGAAATTGAGTCCCTTTCCGCTGTCTACTTTCGAGAATTTAATGAGATTGCCTCTTCTATGTTGATAGCCTTGTCAATCTCTTTCTCTTTCGACTGTAATTTATCTATTGCATGCTCCTCCAAAGCCCACTGGCAGTTAACCTGAATAATGGACATAGCATCTTCATCCTCTGATGACTCTCCCTGACTTTCCTCTATGTTTTTCTCTCCCTCGGTAATTCTTGATTCCGCTACTGGGGCTCCCAGTTGTTTGTTCATCTGTTCAATAGGATAGTGAATGGCCTTAATTTCCTCATTTAAAGGGTCCAACATCCCTTCCTTGTTGGGCCTGAAATAAGCACCCAGATCTGAAATGTTTTGGGCTAATAGATCTGGGCCCAAAACTTTCTTATTCTTTTTAAAAAACCCATGTTTATTATTATTTCCAGGGTTCCCAGCAGCACGTGGGAAGTCACATGGGGTATTTAAAAATTCAAAAGCCTTTGAAGGGCCCACATGACCTACAGATTTTGCAATCATAGGATAGTCAGACAAGATAGCTGGATTGTCCTTTAATACCCAGGGGTCCGAAGCTTTCCCCTCTTCTTCTCCATCAAGGATCCTCACCGGAGCTTCGTTCCAGATCTGAATCACATAAGTGATTCCTTCAAATCCCACCTTAACCTCCTTCGGAATCAGACTACCATCTCCTTTAATTCCTCTGTCTTTATCCACCCACCACAGTGGTCACCAACTGCCTTAAAAACCTTATGTGACCAGAGCTGAAGAGGGAGGCCAACCAACCTAATCCAAGTTTGCTTCAAAATTACTCTTGATGATACTGCCCCCACCTTTGGATTCCACCACTGCAGTTTAAATTTGTGTTTTTTCCACCACCAATCACCTTTCAGCACATGTTCGGCAGTTGTCTTTGAAGCAAACTCGAATAGAAAACTGTTGTTCCCCATCTCGTATATATAGAGGCCATGAGCTTGATTCCAGTTTGAGGTAGCCCATCTCCTGATCTCTGATAATGTTGGGAAATATGACATTTCAACTGGAAGTTGCCCAAATATGCTCCTGTTAAGGATCTCATTCTGGGCAGAACTGGCGCCTCCCGAGATAATAATAGAATCCCCATTCTCTTGTGCCTGTGCATCATTAAATTCTCTTGAAGTCCATTTACTCCTTCTGACAGCTTCCGTGTAAGGAATATTCTCATCAGTAGTTCTAGGAGTGATTGTAATAGGCCTAAGAGCTTTGTACTAAATGAACTTTTCTATTTTATATGCCAAATCAAACCATCCCGAGTTAAATGATGCTTCTGGGATGATGATGCTAGATCTTCTTTTGCCTTGAAGGCTAATAATGCTAATGTATCTCCCCTGCTTGTTAAAGTTTCTGGCACAGAAATGCGGAGTAAAGTGATCTTGCAACCTCCATCTCCTCACAAAGTTACCTTTCACTTTTGAAGCTTCCTTGAGGTTATTGCACAATCATACCATTGTCTTCTGGTTAAAAGAGGATCTGCACATCATATTTCTACCTCTTTCTATCCGGTCATACCACACCTCAACTCTAGATTCAGTTCTGGTAATGTCGAAAGATTTGAACCCTCTAGCAAAATAGATCGTGTTACCTTCCATCACTGGACAAACAAGACTGAAAGAGAAGAAAAAGGAAAAGCTGCCACAGGTGACAACTTGGTGAAAGGATTGGAGGAAGGTTGGAAAGGAATTTTCCGGCTGGGAGGACCATCGGAGATGAAACCTCCCTCCTAAGGGGTAGGAGAGAGAAGAGTCTTGGGGAATGTGCCTGGGAGCACACACTAGTGAGAATCTTTCTTCCCAGCATAGGCTTTTGGTGATGGATTTGGAGATCAAAAAGGACAAAAAGAAGAGGGGTGTGGATGTTCGTCCAAGGGTTAGGTGGGGTAGCTTGACCATGGCTAGTACCCTGGAGATAGGCGAGAAGTTGAGAGCTATGGGGGCTTGGGAGAGTCGAGGGGATGCGAATAGTATGTGGGATTCGACTTCAAGTTGCATTAGGGAGACGGCTAGAAAGGTGTTGGGGTCTCGAAAGGCTGTTCTGGCAAGCATCGAGGTGATTGGTGGTGGAATGAAGAAATTAAAAGAAAGGTGGAGGCTAAGAAGGGGTCTTATGCTAAGTGGGTGGAGAGTAAGGATGTGGAGGGAAGCGGACGAATAGGGAGGAGTACAAGGTGGCTAGGAAAGATGCTAAACTAGCAGTTACGGCACCAAAGACAACAGCTTTCGAAAGCTTATACGCTGAATTGGAGGATAAAGGTGGGGAAAAGAAGTTATACAGACTAGCCAAAGCTAGAGAGAGGAAGGCTCGAGACCTTGACCAAGTGAAGTGCATCAAGGATGAGGATGGCAAAGTATTAGTGGATGAGGTTTCCATTAGGAGGAGATGGTAGTTATACTTTCATAAACTCCTGAATGAAGAAGGGGACAGAAGCATTGAGCTGGGGGAGTTGGGGCACTCTGAGAGGCATCGCGATTATGGCTACTGTAGGCGTATAAAGAATGAGGAGGTTAAGGGTGCTATTCGGAGGATGCATAAGGGTAGAGCGATTGGGCTTGATGAGATTCCGGTGGATTTTTGGAAGAGCACAGACGGGGCAGGTATGGAGTGGCTGACAGAGTTGTTTAATGTCATTTTCAGGACAGCGAAGATGCCTGACGCTTGGAGATTGAGTACGATGGTCCCTTTGTACAAGAACAAGGGCGACATCCAAAATTGCAACAACTATAGGGGTATCAAGTTGTTGAGTCACACGATGAAGGTTTGGGAAAGGGTGGTGGAGTTGAAGTTGAGGAGGATCGTTACTATTTCTGAGAATCAGTTCGGATTCATGCCAGGGCGCTCGACTACGAAAGCTATTCATCTCGTTAGGAGACTGGTGGAGCAGTATAGAGAGAAGAAGAAGGACTTGCACTTGGTGTTCATCGATCTAGAAAAGGCTTACAACAAGGTTCCCAGGGAGGTTCTATGAAGGTGCTTGGAGGCTAGAGGGGTACCTGTGGCTTACACTAGGTCGATTAAGGACATGTATGATGGTGCCAGGACTCGAGTGAGAACTGTGGAAGGAGACTCAGAGCATTTCCCCGTATTGATGGGGTTGCACCAGGGGTTGACCCTTAACTTTTTTTTATTTGCCTTGGTGATGGACGTTTTAACGCGACAAATTCAAGCTGAGGTGCTGTGTATGTTGTTTGCGGATGACGTAGTTTTGATTGACGAGACTTGCGGGGGAGTAAATTCTAAGTTGGAGGTTTGGAGACGGACCCTGGATTCTAAAGGATTTAGGTTGAGCAGGACCAAGACGGAATATTTGGAGTGTAAGTTCAGTGAGGTGACTCCTGAGGCTGAAGTGATAGTGAGGTTGGATTCCCAGGTCATTCAGAAGAAAGGTAGTTTCAAGTATCTTGGGTCAATTATCCAAGGTAATGGTGAGATTGACGAGGATGTCATCCACCGTATTGGGGCAGGATGGATGAAATGGAGATTCGCTTCAGGCATCTTGTGCGATAAGAAGGTGCCCCTGAGACTTAAAGGCAAGTTCTACAGAGTGGTGGTTAGACCAGCGATGTTATACGGGGCGGAGTGTTGGCCTGTCAAGAACTCTCACATCCAAAAGATGAAGGTGGCGGAGATGAGGATGTTGCGACGGATGTGTGGTTTTACTAGGCGAGATAGGATTAGAAATGAGGTTATCCGGGACAAGGTAGGCGTGACTTTGGTGGAAGACAAGATGCGGGAAGAGAGGTTGAGATGGTTCGGGCATGTGATGAGGAGGCGCGCGGATGCCCCAGTACGGAGGTGTGAGAGGTTAGCTATGGATGGTTTCAGGAGAGGTAGAGGTAGATCGAAGAAATATTGGAGGGAGGTGATTACACAGGACATGGAGCGGTTTTAGCTTACCGAGGAAATGACTCTAGATAGGAAGGTGTGGAGGACGTGTATTAGGGTAGAGGGTTAGTAGGAGGAAGTGCACTCTTGCTGTGTTTTGTGGTCGGTACTAGTAGTCGTAGCGTTGCACTTGTACTTTCTTGTTCTTGGAGTTTTGGTGATGTTTGTTGTTTCTGGTAGATCGGTTTCAGTATTATTTTGTGGTAGTCTTATTTCTGTTACTACCTTTTATTTCGTGCTCTTTTATTATGTCTTTCCTAGCCTGTTTTTGTCTTGAGCCAGGGGTCTATCGGAAACAGCCTCTCTACCTCGCCCCTGAGGTAGTGGTACGGACTGCGTACACTCTACCCTCCCCAGACCCCACTTAGTGGGATTACACTGGGTATGTTGTTGTTGTAGTATGTAATTAACGTGTTTCCATTTGCACTGATACCTATGTTAAGAGACCTGCGATAAAAATTATACCTGAATCTATTCCTCCTTGGCTAGTATCTAACTTGGCCTTTACATTGCTTAATTTTTCATTCAACGACTAAAATATAGGATTCTATCAGCCTTCGCCTTGAGGTGTCTTTTGCACTCATACTAGCTAGAAAGAAGGGAAAAAATACTCAGTGATTTTGTGTTAGGTATTGCAAGAGAAATCATCAATTATTTGACAGATTTGCCTCAGAAACTACTACATGCAGAAATTTCAAGGCATTGCCGCATTGATGAATTCTGTAAGGATTTCAACCTGGTCATGAAAAGGTAATGTCTAGGCTTCATACAACCTTGGACAGCCTTAAGATATGTAGATATGAAGGGATTCAGCGCCATAGCTACCTTGGTAATATAATACATGCATCTGATCTTCATTAAAACTTTCCGAGTTGATTTCAATCAGTTAGTTTGACAAGGAAAAAAATTATTTTAAAATAGAGGAGAAATTATATAACACTCCAAAAAGCACGTCAAAAAGTAGAGTACAATTATTACTTTTGACAAGTATGAAATTTCGTGAAGCCACTTCGTTAACTTTTGAGGAAATACAAAACAAGATAAGGGTGGGAATTACAAGGGCTGTTGCTCCTCTTTACCAAGGGTCTATCGGAAATAACCTCTCTACCTTGCAAGGGTAGGGGCAAGGTCTGCATACACCCCGCCCTCCCTGGACCCCACTTGTGAGACTATAGTGGGTATGTTATTGTTGTTGTTGTACAAAACAAGATAACGGTATACAGAAATTACTAAGAAAAAGTGGATGGCAATTGTAAAAACTGCAACAGATGGAATGATAAGTATCGAAGAAGGTGGGAATTACAACAGCTGTGATCTACTAAAGTTACATAGACAAGATGAAGAGAGAGAAATCATAACATCTAGTGCCTTGCCTCGGGCAAACTGCAAGCTATGTCCATTTAAACATTAAACTTGGTTAATGGGCCATAGATTCCCTCCCCCCCGGGGGTGACAACTGTCGTAGCACACTGTTGGAATTATTTCATCTGCTACGTCTTTATAGACAAAATAATATTGAAGTCGCAAGGAATTTCACCAGAAAGCAATCACATGACTTCCTAAGATTTTGCAGCAAAACTACAAACATGAGGTTCTAAATTGTTTCTTTCTTCCTAGCCATCACCAAGATTTGCAGCCAAAGTCTAACATGAGACATGGGGTTTGAACTAAATCGATTCTTTATTCCTAGGCTTGGCCAAACGATTTGCAAGGTAACTCTCATGGTATGTATAAAATTGATGTGAAGTTTTAGACATAGATACAATTCTGTCTTTATGGATCTCGGGGAGATAAGTACTAAAAGTACTCGTTTGGAAGAGGTAGATATACCTCAAAACCTTGATTTACTTAATAAATGGACTATTCCAAAGGTTGACATCAAAACCATTTACGATTATGGTTGGTTTGATAAGCTTTCTTCTAAACAATTGATAAAAACAACTGAGCAATCTCTTGCTTTAAATTCGTTTGAACAGACTAATCATTTGTTAAACAAACATGATATTGATTTATATAAACATCGTTATAACTATCTGCATATTGGTATGGTTCAAATTGCCTTTAAACCTTTGATCCTTAAAGGGTTACCTGAAACTTTTCTAGCTGCTCTTAGAGATGCTAGGAATTTCAATTTTCGACAGTCTCTAATGGGTTCGATTGAATCCACAGTGGCCTATGGCCTAGTATATTTCAATACTAAACCCAATTTGCAGTTATCACTTTCTGATGTAAATATCATAGATGCTTTAACTTTAAATGTTAAAACGCATGGTTATAATTACGTGCCTGGTTCAGAACTGATATGTTTATCTTATAGAATTTATTTTAAGTTATTATCAACTTTAAATCCAAGATGTAAGTTATATGATACATCTGATCAAACTATATTAGTAGAAACCAATTTTGCAAGGTCCAAGGTCCCCACCAGGAGACCTATTAAGTGGGAAGAAATTGATTTCCCAACTACATGGACTCTAAATTCGGTTATATCCCCAAGTCAAGTAACTGATACAGTTACAAACTCCGACTATTCCCATATTTCTCAAAATCCTGATGGAAGGATATGTATTCAGTTTTCGGATAATAGTTATACTTCTCATAGGCAACCATTTTCTAATAATTTTATGCCTACAGTGAATTCTATTTATAATAGACGTTCCTTATCTAGTAATAAACTGTTGCCTGATTTGCATCATATTTCACCGATCGAACCTATTTACGGTCCAGCTCGAAATCGGGCTGCTTCTTTGCACACTTTATCTTCTAGTGCCTCTAATAAAAAGGCTGAAATAAAAATTGATCCTCAGTTAAATATTGTTAGAACTAAGGATAATTCATCAGATGTCTCTGATAAAGATATCCCCTCTGTGTCCGAAATGGACTTCAACCCAAATGATATTTGATGATGGATGTACACCAAATAGATTTTAGTCCAGGTTCACTGGCAAGAAAATACATCCAAAATGAATTTTCAAACGATAAGTGGAACCGGTTTAAAATTTGGTTTTTTGACACTTATAGTGAAGACGATCTAAATAATATTTCGCAAGAATTTTATGAAAATTGTGCTTTGCATAATCATATTATGTTTTTTGTTCCATGGTTCATAACCACCTATTTACCTTTATTCGTTAATGTTCTTGAACGTTCTTATAAAGACGTAAAAGGTGATATTATAAAAACTGTTTATCCCCCGCAGTCATCGTTTGTTCTACCAAATAACGTAGGTATCACTTTTACTGCATTTCAAAAATTTGTTGAAAATGATGTAGCAGCGGTTAGCATAAATGAGATTAATAATCTCATCACTCAAAATAATTATTTAGAACTTTATGTTAAAGTCTTAGGAGAGCATATTAGTTCCCTTGATAAAAAATTAGACGAATTGACGGCTTTAGTTATTCAGATAAAAACTGATATGAAGAATTCTGAACAAGCTTCCACGTCAACTCAGATTTCTAAGCTCCCTACTCATGTCCAGAGACCCCCTGAGATTCAGGGTTTTGTTTTCAAACCTCTTTATGATTTAGAGGAACTTCTTGATAAAAAGTTTTCTAAATTAGGGGCTAATCCTATCGATTTATCCGAAGGTTTTGCAACTGATATAGAAAACACTTTTGATTTAAAAAATCAGATTGATCTTGAAGTTAATAAACTTCGCGGCTATCCAAAGAAAAATAGTGGTAATACCAGCTTTGCTTATAAACCTAGTATGCAAACGTATTATTATTCTAGACCAACCCCCCAAGATGTATTGATTGAGGAACGTGATTGGAACCAGACTAACACCTCTTATAGTGGTACTGAAATCTATGAATGGAACTTAGATGGCTTGACTGATAGACAGCTTACTGTTCTTGTTCATAGTTATGTACGCAACTATCTGTAAAAGTACCAAAAATACAGATAGAAATATTTGCAAAATGATTATTGCAGGTTTCACTGGTCAATTAAGAGGCTGGTGGGATAATTATATGAGTATTGAAGCTAAGGCTGCGGTTATAAATGCCATTGCCGACAATGAAGGTGTTGACAACTTAGGAATGGTTTTAACCAGAAATAGAGAAGACGCAGTTTATACACTTAAGGATGCCTAACCGCCACACCGATCATTCGGGGGGAGGCGGGACACTGCGAGGTGGGTAGTTTATCTGGGGCGGATGAGTCTTAACCATCCTAGAACATTTTAATGGTAGATTTACCAACCAATATGAAACTGTCCGTTCCCTATTAAATGGTCTACGATGTAGACATTTAGGAGAATTCAGATGGTATAAAGATACTTATTTAAGCCGAGTAATGGAATTACCCGAAAACGGTCTTGAGCACTGGAAAGCTAAGTTCATAGACGGCTTACCACCTTTATTTGCCGAGAGAGTTAAAAAGTCTATAAGGAATCCGCAAGGGACTATCCTTTACAACTCTTACACCTATGGAAAACTTATAGGAGTTTGCACTCAAGAAGGTATCAACTTGTGCAACGAATTGAAACTATCCAGACAGCTTAAGATTGACAAGCTTAGAGAAAGATCCCAATTAGGAGATTTCTGTACTCAGTTTGGTTTACCTGATACCACTGCTAATAAGCACAAAAAGGCTAGAGATTTAGATCATAATAGTCATTATAGAAAAAAAAGATCTAGACGAAGGTCTAGGGAAGAAAGAGAAGAGCGAAAAGCTCATCGTAAGTCTCATAGATTTACAAAAAATAGGTCTAGGCGTGAACTCGCAAAGATCAAGTGCTATAAATGCGGAAAATTTGGTCACATAGCTCCCAACTGTAAGCTTGAGAAGCTCAAAGCTTTAGAACTGGATGAAGATATTCATGATAAGATTTATAGCTTTTTATACACTTCAGGTTCTGAGTCAGATTATGATTCTGATTCTAGTTCACAGGAAGAAGTAGATCAACCTGAATCATCTGGAAATAACCAGACAGCCCCGGCTGAAGCTTGTAAATGCCAAGGCGATATTTGTCATTGCGAAAATGATGAGTTTTATAAACTTCAATCGCAATTTGAAGACATGAATTTACTTACCATTACTTCTGATAATGTGATAGAATTACTAAAGGAAGTAACTGATAATAATCTTCGTGAAAAAATCATTCAGCTGGCTGCTAATAACAAAGCTAGTTCCTGAAATTCTTTTGGATCAAAAAATGATTTTGAGCAGGATTATTCTGCTCCTTATTCTTTGTCTGAAGTTAATAATAGACTAGTAAGACAACCTGTTGTTATACGAGATACTTCTTTTGATGATTTAAAAGGAGAAGTTGAAAATTTGAAAAGGGAGATCAAGGCGCTTAAGCAAAATCAGATTATATGTGATCACCGCCTTTCTTAAATTGAAAAAGCTGATAGCAAAGGTAAAGGTATTGTCAAAGATATTACTTTGACCAAACCTATTACTATTGATAATAGGCAAAACATGTTTTTGGGAATGATGCAAATTGTTACTGCCCACAAATGGTTTGTTAAATACACCATTTTAATTGATAATACTTTTTCTATAACAGAGATAGCCATGATTGATAGCGGGGCCGACGTAAGTTGTATTCAAGAAGGCCTTGTGCCAACAAAATATTTTGAAAAAACAACTCATATGGTCAGATCAGCTTCAGGTCATGCCCTTGATATAAAATACAAATTGCCTAATACACGAATTTGCCAAAATAAAGTGTGTATTCCTCACTTTTTTTTCTTGGTAAAAAATCAGTTATACCCTCCAATTATACTTGGAACTCCTTTTATAAATGCGATTTATCCTTTCACTAGCATAACGGCTGATGGCTTTTCGGCTACTATAAAGGACAAGACATCCGTTATACGTTTGTCACTGATCCAGTTTCCCGTGATATAAATGCCTTAATTAATATGAAACAAAGGCATATTGATTCTCTGCAACTTGAATTATTTAGTTTAAATATATTCGATACTTTGAAATCTACCAAAGTACAAGAAAAAATAAAATTAATTTCTGAGCAGATGGCCATTGATATTTGTGCCGACCATCCTAGTGCTTTTTGGAATAGAAAAAAACATATTGTGACTCTTCCATATGAAGAAGGCTTCTCTGAGGATAATATTCCTACCAAATCTCGTCCTTGCCAGATGAACGCCGAATTGGTTGAATTCTGCAAAAGAGAAATTGATATGTTATTACAAAAGGGTTTGATAAAACCTTCAAAATCCCCTTGGTCTTGCACTGCCTTTTATGTTAATAATGCGGCAGAAAAAGAACGTGGTGTACCCAGGTTAGTAATAAATTACAAACCATTAAACAAGTATCTTAAATGGATTCGATACCCTATCCCTAATAAAAGGGATTTACTTTCAAGATTATATGATGCTAACATCTTTTCAAAATTTGATTTGAAGTCAGGATATTGGCAGATTCAGATTTTCAAAAAGCATTCTTATAGAACAGCTTTCAACGTCCCATTTGGACAATATGAGTGGAACGTTATGCCTTTCGGTTTAAAGAACGCTCCTTCAGAATTCCAGAAAATCATGAATGATATTTTCAATCCCTATTTAGACTTCATCATAGTCTATATTGATGATATTTTGATTTATTCCAAGACTTTGGAAACTCATATCAAACACCTAGACGTGTTTAAAAAAATTGTGATTCAAAATGGTTTGGTGATTTCTAAACCAAAAATGAGTCTTTTCCAAACTAGTGGCCGATTTCTTGGACATCTTATTTGTCAAGGGAAAGTAACCCCTATTCAGAGATCTATTGATTTCACTTCAAAATTTCCTGATGTCATCACAGATAGAACCCAGCTTCAGAGGTTCTTGGGAAGTTTGAATTATATTTCTCCCTTTTACAAAAATCTTTCTAAAGATTTAGCCCCTTTATATGATAGACTTAAAAAGGATCAGAAAAAGCCTTGGACTACTAGTCTCACCGACTTGGTTAAAAATATCAAAGTCAGGGTTAAAACCTTGCCTTGTCTGACTCTGGCTAATCCTAGCTGGGAAAAGATTATAGAGACCGATGCATCCAACATTGGCTATGGAGGAATTTTAAAACAGATCAATCCGAATGACAAGAATGAATAGTTGATTCGTTTTCATTCGGGAAAATGGAGCGATGCTCAGAAAAAATATGCTACGGTAGCACATGAAATGTTAACCATAGTTAAATGTGTTCTAAAATTTCAATATGATTTATACAATCAAAAGTTTTTGATAAAAACAGATGCTCAATCAGTAAAGTATATGTTTGATAAAGATTTCAAACATGATGCCTCAAATCTAACGTTCGCTAGATGGCAAGCTCAACTAGCTCCTTTTGATTTCGATATTCATTATAAAAAGGGAAGCAATAATTCTCTCCCGGATTTTTTATCTCGTGAATAGCTTTCGCAATGAGCTACCTAGTCTCGTTCTTTCCTGAAAAAACACTTTTAACCATATTAAAGATTGTTCCTCTTAATAGAGATTTACAGGAACTTATTATATGGAAAGTTATAGACAACATAATAATGGACACCTTATTATATGAGTTATATGAGGAAGTTATCAATTTAGAAGAAGAAAGATATTTCCATGATAATGTTGATGTTTATAAATATAACTCAAATGTTTCATTACAGGATGGACCCTCCTTGGGTAACCAAGGTTAGAGGCCGAGGAAACAGAGGGAGAGGAAGGGGAAGATCGTCCCCCTCATCATCAGGATCCTCCTCACGTCCCCCAGTTATACAAAATTATGGATTGAGTTTGATAAACTCAAAAAATACTCCGGCTGCAAGTTCAGCATCAATAAACTTGGAAGATAGTCCAGCAACTGATCCATTATATGATCGACTACAAGAATATCTATCACAAAAGAAAAAAAATACTTTTGCATCTGTAGCCAAGGAAGAGGCTGATGATACCTCAACTTACGAAAAGATTCCAAAGAGAGAAATGATATTTCTCCTAAAAAACTCTGATAATCAGAGAAAAGAAGAACCTTGGAAGATATTCCAAAGGTATTTAATTAATGGATTGTACTTTCCGGCTGAGTCATACAAAACCCGATCTTACTATGAGACAATTCTCATAACTACAGGAAGTGCCGAATTTCAGCATTTCAGCGGATATAACGCAGATGAGAACGTTTATAACTTCTCAAAAATGATAATTAAGCAGATTATATCTGTTGAAGATTGGGGTATATCACAATGAAGGAAAGGCAGATAAGCCTGAAAGGCGTGCCCATGAATTTCACATACTGGGACTACATCCATGCCTTTGATAAAGCTCTCATTTATAATAATGAGAAGCATAAACACACCTGGTTCCTAAAAATTTGTGCGAAGATATTCGCAGAACCAATTCCTAATTGGTTCCTTAATTGGTGGTCATACCACGGTCCAACAACTAAAATTTTGCCGGACCCGTTTTTCAAGTTATACAAAGAATGGGCGAAAGTATCACCCAAACTCAACGAGATATTCCTCGCGGATCATATTTGTTATATGGACAAAATTGATCAGATATATTATTTTATTGAATTCTCCATCCCGTGGATTCATAAATGGACCCCGGAAGTGGACTATACAGAAGAACAAATTCCCTGTTTATATCGGAATTTTTATAATAATTTTTGGGATAAGCTAATGAAGCGTGATCCCACAACAAAAGCATTATATGGGCAAGAGTTAATAGATCTTATTAAAGCTAAGATCCAAGAATACAACCTTGCACCTCAAAAAGATATTATTGTGCAAGACAACTCAGTCCGTAACATGGCTAGAAGAATCTCCGTTCAAGATGGAGACAAAGAAGAAATGATCAAGAAATATCTTGACGAAGTCAGAAAAAATCTGCTCCTTAATATAACACAATATGAGAAATCTGACACCTCAATGAGGAGTGAGACCAGCGATAATATAGCAGATATACAGGAAGCTCAAATGAGCGAATCTACTCCAGAAGATATGCTGGAAAAGGCAGAAGAATTTTTGCGGAGGCTAAAGGGAAAAGATAAGAGTGGATGATTTGTTATTTCAAAAGAAACATAATATGTTCAACAGTAGATACACTGTTATTACAAAAGATACATGATATGTTCGACTACAGTAAATACACTGTGTAAGGGACAGAATGGGTCCCATCTGTACTGTAGAAAGATTCCTTATGTCTTATATTTTCCTATAAATAAGGGAGTCTTTCGTTGGTTTAGCAAGAAGGTTTTTAGAACCATTTCTAGTTTTTCTCTCTCTACTCCCCCTTCTCTCTAATATTGTAAAGTTTGTCGGATACCAACCGGAGTAAATACAAGAAAGTGTTTCAAGGTAATTACTTTGTCTTTATTATATACTTTTTATTATTTCCGAGCAACGCCGTGACTATGTCCGGCTAAACAGAGTTGTATCTATGTCGAATAACTAACTTCGCTTTTATATTTACCATGAAAGATCTAGACTTTATCTAGATATAAACAAATTTATATATGGTTTCTTGACTTGGTTCCGAGATGGTGGCACAGTCAGATCCGATACTATTGCTATTAGCTTTGTCTTAGTGACTCCATCTAGCCAGTCGTGGTCTCAAGCCCGTTAAAAGGAGAAAAAGGGCGTCTTTACCCGGTTAGAACTGCTAGACACATGGGTTTAATAACAATATGTACTGGATCTCGAATATCTTCGCACAAATTTTTAGGAACCAGGTGTGTTTATGCTTCTCATTATTATAAATGAGAGCTTTATCAAAGGCATGGATGTAGTCCCAGTATGTGAAATTCATGGGCACGCCTTTCAGGCTTATCTGCCTTTCCTTCATTGTGATATACCCCAATCTTCAACAGATATAATCTGCTTAATTATCATTTTTGAGAAGTTATAAACGTTCTCATCTGCATTATATCCGCTGAAATGCTGAAATTCGGCACTTCCTGTAGTTATGAGAATTGTCTCATAGTAAGATCGGGTTTTGTATGACTCAGCCGGAAAGTACAATCCATTAATTAAATACCTTTGAAATATCTTCCAAGGTTCTTCTTTTCTCTGATTATCAGAGTTTTTTAGGAGAAATATCATTTCTCTCTTTGGAATCTTTTCGTAAGTTGAGGTATCATCAGCCTCTTCCTTGGCTACAGATGCAAAAGTATTTTTTTGCTTTTGTGATAGATATTCTTGTAGTCGATCATATAATGGATCAGTTGCTGGAATATCTTCCAAGTTTATTGATGTTGAACTTGCAGCCGGAGTATTTTTTGAGTTTATCAAACTCAATCCATAATTTTGTATAACTGGGGGACGTGAGGAGGATCCATATGACGATCCTGATGATGAGGGGGACGATCTTCCCCTTCCTCTCCCTCTGTTTCCTCGGCCTCTAACCTTGGTTACCCAAGGAGGGTCCATCCTGTAATGAAACATTTTAGTTATATTCATAAACATCAACATTATCATGGAAATATCTTTCTTCTTCTAAATTGATAACTTCCTCATATAACTAATATAATAAGGTGTCCATTATTATGCTGTCTATAACTTTCCATATAATAAGTTCCTGTAAATCTCTATTAAGAGGAACAATCTTTAACATGGTTAAAAGAGTTTTTTCAGGAAAGAACGAGACTAGGTAGCTCATTGCGAAAGCTATTCACGAGATAAAAAATCCGGGAGAGAATTATTGCTTCCCTTTTTATAATGAATATCGAAATCAAAAGGAGCTAGTTGAGCTTGCCATTTAGCGAACATTAATTTTGAGGCATCATGTTTGAAATCTTTATCAAACATATACTTTACTGATTGAGCATCTGTTTTTATCAAAAACTTTTGATTGTATAAATCATCTTGAAATTTTAGAACACATTTAACTATGGTTAACATTTCATGTGCTACCGTAGCATATTTTTTCTGAGCATCGCTCCATTTTCCCGAATGAAAACGAATCAAATATTCATTCTTGTCATTCGAATTGATCTGTTTTAAAATTCCTCCATAGCCGATGTTGGATGCATCGGTCTCTATAATCTTTTCCCAGCTAGGATTAGCCAGAGTCAGACAAGGCAAGGTTTTAACCCTGACTTTGATATTTTTAACCAAGTCGGTGAGACTAGTAGTCCAAGGCTTTTTCTGATCCTTTTTAAGTCTATCATATAAAGGGGCTAAATCTTTAGAAAGATTTTTGTAAAAGGGAGAAATATAATTCAAACTTCCCAAGAACCTCTGAAGCTGGGTTCTATCTGTGATGACATCAGGAAATTTTGAAGTGAAATCAATAGATCTCTGAATAGGGGTTACTTTCCCTTGACAAATAAGATGTCCAAGAAATCGGCCACTAGTTTGGAAAAGACTCATTTTTGGTTTAGAAATCACCAAACCATTTTGAATCACAATTTTTTTAAACACGTCTAGGTGTTTGATATGAGTTTCCAAAGTCTTGGAATAAATCAAAATATCATCAATATAGACTATGATGAAGTCTAAATAGGGATTGAAAATATCATTCATGATTTTCTGGAATTCTGAAGGAGCGTTCTTTAAACCGAAAGGCATAACGTTCCACTCATATTGTCCAAATGGGACGTTGAAAGCTGTTCTATAAGAATGCTTTTTGAAAATCTGAATCTGCCAATATCCTGACTTCAAATCAAATTTTGAAAAGATGTTAGCATCATATAATCTTGAAAGTAAATCCCTTTTATTAGGGATAGGGTATCGAATCCATTTAAGATACTTGTTTAATGGTTTGTAATTTATTACTAACCTGGGTACACCACGTTCTTTTTCTGCCGCATTATTAACATAAAAGGCAGTGCAAGACCAAGGGGATTTTGAAGGTTTTATCAAACCCTTTTGTAATAACATATCAATTTCTCTTTTGCAGAATTCAACCAATTCGGCGTTCATCTGGCAAGGACGAGATTTGGTAGGAATATTATCCTCAGAGAAGCCTTCTTCATATGGAAGAGTCACAATATGTTTTTTTCTATTCCAAAAAGCACTAGGATGATCGGCACAAATATCAATGGCCATCTGCTAAGAAATTAATTTTATTTTTTCTTGTACTTTGGTAGATTTCAAAGTATCAAATATATTTAAACTAAATAATTCAAGTTGCAAAGAATCAATTGGTTTCCACCAATATAGTTTGATCAGATGTATCGTATAACTTATATATTGGATTTAAAGTAGATAATAATTTAAAATAAATTCTATAAGATAAACTTATAAGTTCTGAACCAGGCACATAATTATAACCATGCGTTTTAACATTTAATGTCAAAGCCTCAAGAATATTAACATCAGAAAGAGATAATTGCAGATTGGGTTGCGTATTGAAATATACTGGACCATAGGCTACAGTAGATTCGATTGAACCCATTAAAGATTGTCTAAAATTTAAATTTCTAGCATCTTTTAAAGCTCCTAAAAACGTTTCAGGTAACTCTTTAAGGGTCAAAGGCTTAAAAGCAATTTGAACCATACCAATATGTAGGTAATTATACTGATTCTCTGCCATAGACTCAAAAGGAGATACACTGTTACAACAGGAGATATATTGTTGCTCCACAGGGTCCCTGTACAATGTATCTATTGTAGAGCAACAGTATATCTCCTGTTGTAACAGTGTATCTACTGATAGGTGTCCTGTCTTCCATTATTGTTGTTTCTTGACCTGTTTGCCATGTCTTTCATCTATGACTTTCATTCGTTGCAGAAATTCTTCTGCATCTTCAATTTCGTATGCTGACAGTATTTTGTCTGTTTCTGCTGGCTGAGCTTCTTCAACTGCCTCCTCATCGCTCGTCGCACTTCTCATCGAAGTATCCGATTTATCTATTGGCGATATATTTTGAAGAAGATTTCTTTTTACTTCTTCGATAATCATTAATCATTTTGTCTTTGTCTCCTTCTTGGTAGGAAATCTTCCTAGCCATATGTTTCACCGAAGGTTGCTCCATGACTTCTTTTCTAGGAGTTTTGATATAGTGTTGAATTTTATCAGTAATGAAGTCTATCAACTCTTGGCCATGCATAACTTCAGTCTGGGGGTTGATCTTTGTTAATTTATCCCAGAAATTGTTATAGAATGCCCTATAAAGGCAAGGGATTTGATCCTCAATGTAGCCTACTTCGGGGCTCAATTTATGAATCCATGGGATCGAAAATTCGATAAAGAAATAAATTTGATTAATTCTTTCGGGGTAGCAAAATATGGTCTGTTATGTAAAGATCGTTAACATCGGGTGAAATCTTCACCCATTCCTTGTATAACTTCAGAAATTCATATGGTAGTATCTTAACCGTAGGACCGTGGTATGACCACCATTTTAGGAACCATGTCGGAATTGGTTCGGCGAATATCTTCGCACATACCTTTATAAACCAAGTATGCTTTTGTCTGTCATTATTATAATAAAGCACTTTATCAAATGCCTGAATATAGTCCTAATACGTGAAATTCATGCTGGACTGATTGAGGCTTATCTGCCTTTCTCTCATGGTGGATATACCCCATTCTTTGACGGATATAATCCGTTTAATAATAATTTTCGAGAAGTTATAAACAGTCTCATTAGTATGGTATCCTGAGAAATGCTGAAACTCTGCACTTCCCGTATTTATCAGAATGGATTAATAATAGTTTCGAGTTTTGTATGACTCACCTGGGTAGTATAAACCATCGATTAGATACCTTTGGAGTATCTTCCAAGGTTCATTGTTTATCTAAATGTCAGAATTTTCTAAGAGAAATATAATTTCTCTTTTTGGTATCTTTCGAAGGATTTGATATCATCAATATCCTTTTTAGCAACAGAAGCAAAGGTATATCCTTGCTTTTAAGTGGCCAAGTAAGCCTTTAGGGGTCCGTATAACGGACTGTTTTCAGGAATATCCTTTAAATTAATGGATGATTCATCCTTCTGAGAAATCTTCTCATTATACAGGTTCATTTTTCCTCTCTGTATAACAGGGAGTTTTGACGAGGATCCGTATAACGATCCTGATGATGATGCTTGGGAGTATGACCTCCCTTGTGAGTTTGGAGATGATCTTCCCCTTCCTCTTCACCTTCCTTTAGTGATCCACGGGGGATCCATCCTGTATACACAGTAATAGATAATCATTATTGTAGATATTCTCTAGACAAGAAATCCGGTAAAGAGTTATCAACTTCTTTTTTATAAATGATTTCAAAATCAAAAGGGGCTAATTGAGCTTGTCACCTTGCAAATATTATTTTGGAAGCATCGTGTTTGAAATCTTTGTTAAACATATATTTAACCGATTGAGCATCAGTTTTTATTAAAAACTTTTGATTATAAAGATCGTCTTGAAATTTCAAAACACATTTAACAATGTAAAGCATTTCATGGGCCACGGTGGCATATTTTTTTTGGGCTTCAGTCCATTTTCCAGAGTGAAATCTTATTAGATACTCATTTTTATCGTTGCGATTTATTTGTTTCAATATCCCACCATAACCAATATTAGACGCATCTGTCTCAATAATTTTTTGCCAAGCAGGGTTAGCAAGAGTTAAACAAGGCAAAGCTTGAACACGAACCTTAATATTTTGTACCAAAGTGGTATGACTATCAGTCCAAGGTGATTTATAATTCTTTTTCAGCCTATCATATAAAGGGGCTAAATCACGAGATAGATTTTTATAGAATGGGGATATATAATTTAAGCTTCCCAAGAACCTTTGTAACTGAGTTCTATCAGTGATGACATCAGGAAATTTTGATGCAAATTCAATCGATCTTTGAATTGGAGTAATCTTTCCTTGACAAATATGATGTCCTAGAAATCGGACATTAGTTTGGAACAAACTCATTTTTGGTTTTGAGATAACCAAACCATTCTGGATGACAATCTTTTTAAACATATCAAGATGCTTTATATGCATTTCAAATGTTTTGGAAAAAACCAAAATATCATCAATATAAACAATGATAAAATCCAAATATGGATTAAAAATATCATTCCTAATTTTTTGAAATTCAGATGGGGCATTTTTCAAACCAAAAGGCATGATATTCCATTCATATTGCCCAAATGGAACATTAAAAGCAGTTCTATAAGTATGCTCTTTAAATATTTGTACCTGCCAATAACCTGATTTTAAATCAAATTTAGAAAATATATTGGCATCATATAATCTTGATAATAAATCTTTTTTATTGGGGATAGGATACCTTATCCATTTTAAATATTTGTTCAATGGTTTATAATTAATAACCAATCTAGGAGCACCTCGCTCCTTTTCTGCAGCATTATTAACATAGAATGCAGTGCATGACCAGGGAGATTTGTTTGATCAAACCCTTTTGCAATAAATTATCAATTTCCTTTTTGCAGAATTCTACTAACTCAGCGTTCATTTGACAGGGACGTGATTTAATAGGAATATTATCTTCCGAAAAATCATCTTTATACGGAAGGGTGACAATATGCTTTTTTCGATTCCAAAAAGCACTGGGGTGATCTGCACAAATATCAATGGCAATTTGTTGGGAAATCAATTTAATTTTTTCCCTTACTTTTGCAGAATTTAGAGAATCAAATATATTTAGACTAAACAATTCTAGTTGCAAAGAATCTACATGTCTTTGCTTCATATCAATCAAGGCATTAATATCTCTAGTTACTGGATCTGTAACAAAAATATAACTTATTTCATTATCCTTATAAGTGACAGAGAATCCTTTTGAGTCTATGCTGGTAAACGGATAAATTGAATTTATGAATGGGGTTCCAAGTATAATTGGAGGGAATAACTGCTTTTTAACCAGGAAAAAGAAATGAGGACTGCAGACTTTATTCTGGCAAATATTCGTATTAGGCAATTTCTATTTTATATCTAAAGCGTGTCCTGATGCAGACTTAACCATATGAGAAGTTTTTTGAAAGTATTTTGTAGGCACTAAGCCTTCCTGAATACAACTAACATCAGCACCACTATCAATCATGACAATGTTAGAAATCGAAAAACTTTTATCGATTAAAATAGTACATTTAACGTACCATTTATGGGCAGTAATAATTTGCATCATTCCTAAAAACATATCATTTTTAGGGTCAAGATTAACAGTCTTCCCTTTTTTCAGGAATACCTTTGTCATTAGAAAACATATGATTGTTTTTGGTAGACAGAATTATTTATCTCTATCTGAGTAATTCTATGGTCACAAATCAACTGATTCTGTTTAAGAGATTTAATCTCCCTTTTTAAATTCTCAATTTCATTTTTTAAATCATCAAAAGAAGAATCTCTTTCGGTAAAAGTATTGTTCATCATGAGACGGTTATCAACCTCCTTTAAAGAATATGGTGCAGAGTATTCAAAATCATTCTTCTTATTCTCAAAAGGTTTTGAAGAACTTGAACTAGCCTCATTTGCAGTAGCTAGATTGATAATCTTTTAAAGAAGCTTATTATCAGTAATTTCTTTCAAAATCTCAATCACATTATCAGAGGTGATCGTGTTAATATTGAAATCCTGAAATTGCGATTGCAGTTTATAAATTTCATCATCATCACAATTGCAATTATTACCTTGGCAAGTGGCGCAAGGGCTATCAGTATTTTTATCACTATCAGATAAATCAAGCAGTTCAATATCAGAATCAGAATGAGAGTAATAATCATCTTCAGAACTTGAGGTGTATAACAAACCATAAACTTTATCATAAGTCTCGCTATCTAGTTCTAAAGTTTTCAACTTATTCAACTTACAATTTGGTGCTATGTGGCCCAGTTTTCCACATGTATAACACTTGATTTTGGATAGATCTCTTCTAGATCGACCTTTGGTAAATCTCGTAGACTTACGAAAGCTTTTTCTATCTTCACGTTCTTCCTTAGTCCTACGTCTAGATCTCCTTTTCTTGTGGGATCCTTCGGTTCTACAGGACTTATAATACTTGCTCTTGTTCTTGCTATTAGCAGAAGGTTCAGGTAAACCGAATTGGGTACAAAAGTCTCCTAGCTGAGATCTTTCTTTAAGCTTATCCATCTTAAGTTGCCTGGACAAAAGTAATTCATTACACAAGATTAATCCCTCTTGCGTGCAAGCCCCTACAAGCTTACCATAAGTATAATCCTTATAAGGAATTTCACCGTGACTACCCCTCAGAGTTTTTCTAACTCTTTCAGCAAATAAGGAGGGAAGGCCATCTATGAACTTAGCTTTCCAATGTTCAAACTTATTTTCGGGTAATTCCATCACCCGGCTCATAAAGGTATCTTTATACCACCTAAAATTAGATAAGGTCTGACATCTTAGACCATTAAGGAGGGTACGAACAGTCTCATACTGATTGGTAAATCTACCATTAAAATGTTCTAATATGGTGAGAACAAAGGTATAAACAGCATCTTCTCTATTTTTTATTAGAGCCATGCCTAAGTTATCAACACCATCATCAGTAGCCACAACATTTATGATTGAAGCTTTCTCATCAATACTCAAATAGTTATCCCACCAGCCTCGAAGTTGGCCAGTAAAACCAGCAATAATCATTTTGCAAATAGTTCTATCTGTATTTTTAACACTTTTACAGATAGTTGCATACATAAGCATTCTATGAACCAAAATTGTTAATTGTCTATCAGTCAAACCAACAAGATTCCGTTCATAAATTTCGGAACCACTATAAGAAGTATTCGTCTGATTCCAATCTCGTTCCTCTATCAAACCATCTTGAGGAGTAGGACGAGTTAACATTAAATGTTAAAACACATGGTTATAATTACGTGTCTGGTTCAGAACTTATAAGTTTATCTTATAGAATTTATTTTAAATTATTATCTACTTTAAATCCAAGATGTAAGTTATACGATACATCTGATCAAACTATATCGGTGGAAACCAATTTTGCAAGGTCCAAGGTCACCACCAGGAGACCTATTAAGTGGGAAGAAATTGATTTCCCAACTACATGGACTCTAAATTCGGTCATATCCCCAAGTCAAGTAACTAATGCGGTTACCAATTCTGATTATTCTCATATTTCGCAAAATCCCGATGGAAGGGTTTGTATTCAGTTTTCTGATAATAGTTATACTCCTCATAGGCAATCATTTTCTAATAGTTTAATGCCTACAATGAGTCCTATTTATAATAGACGTTCTTTATCCAGTCGACTTTTGCCTGCTACCAGGTAACTCTGTCCACCAAGGCTAGGACAGATGAGAAGAAATCACTAGTGTTTTTTGTCTCACTGGGATTTGAACCTGAAACCTCATGGTTCTCAACCACTTCATTGACCACTTGGCTACACCCTTGGATGCTAGAAAAATGTATCTGATTTAAGTAATATTTAACACCCCCCCCCCCCAATATTAGATGTCTTCAGCTCGCGAACAGAGAAACAGAGTAATTTCAATTGTTACCTATTCTTCTATAGTATGTCAAATCATTTCCAAAATAGTTGGGGCTATCCTCTATATCCATTTCGCTCTATTCAGGTCCAATCCACTCTAATCCTACCTGCAGAGTATAAAATACTTTTCCTCTTCGCGTCAGCTCTTTCTGTGGATATTCTGGAGTTGAAGAAGATCAGAGTGAAGCTCATAATTACAGAGCAAGAGCAAGAATCTTACTCTCAAGAGTCATTATTCCTGCACCTCCTTTTGCATAAGAGACTCCACGAATTAGATGGTATTATCAGAACGTTATAATGTTCCAGTTCATGAGAAGGGAATCCAAGAAGAAACAGCTCAAACTCTACTTAGTATCCATGAAGCTATACTAACCAAATGAGATGACCTCTAATACTTTAATTTATCTTTCCATTTGTCTGTGTTCTCATATCCTAAACGCGAACAACCTGAAATGAAGATAGTTACCAAAAATGTCTCCAAACTGACCTTTCCATTCCACTCCGACCAGATACCCCAGTGCGGAAACATGCCAACTTGGTAAAGGCCTCCACAATCCCACGCTTCAGCTATAAGCTGTTATGAAGAGGAAAGTTTAGCCATCTTATCACCCAAAGAAAAGGAAAATGGCAAAACTCAGGTGCCACCAACAGTTGCAAAAGTAAAAGATATAAGTCCTTCTCCTAAAGGAAAAGGGGAATTCAAGTTACTTTCTCAAAGGAACACAGAAATAAACTTAAATACCTTTACTCCATGAAGTATTGGATCATTGCTAATCATATCAATCAATGGTGGACTTGTGAGGGGAGTGCCTGTGGTGATCACGTCACCGTCAGTTGAATTTCCATAGACATTTACAGCATCCCACGAGCTGAAAAGACAAATAGAAAAAGCTTATTTTTCAACAACATTCAGCCAGGACAAGAATTATGAGGCTATTCATTAGTACCTGCTACTTCTTGTAAGGATAGAAGCAAGATCAAAGCGGAAGCCATCTACGTGCATTTCAGTAACCCAATATCTGTCAATAGATCAAAGTACACCTTTTCTATTATTATCAACATAGGACATTTCATGGTTAGAGCACCAAATTTGTAACTCATATGCAGGATATAGACTTCAAAGGAAACTCCATGCATTGAAAACACAGAAATTTGAGCCTTCAAATAGCAGAGAAGTTCATCTAGGAAATCCCACTTAGACTACAAAATTAGACTGAAGATGAGATGCAGACACTAGATAAAACTGAAGAACTAACAAAATATTCTTTAGTTAACTTGTGAAAATCTTAAGGAAGCCTCATCTTACAAATGGTTTAAAGACGATGTTTTCTTTAAACAAAAAGCAGAAAACACAGGCACTGAACACAACTTAATTATTTTCTTTTGTAGCTTCATCAAGTTTCTTCACAGGCACAAAATGCTCTATCCTTCAAATTTCAGTTAAGTGATACAAATTGCAACAGAATACTGGTTAAATCCAATGAATTGCAAAAGAAGTTATTTAATCAAGATGTGAATTACCATTGCCTGGTCAAGAAAATGAGTCGTACTCATTGTAACAACAGTGGCTATAATGTGTTTGTGTTCCATTTTAATTAAAAAAAATATTTGCTAAACAAAAAAGAGTTAAGAGAAAATAATAAAAGATGAGCAATTTCCTAGGAGGGAGGATGTAAAGCCTAGTCCGCCAGAAGGTAGACGAAGGGAAGGTCAGTATACATGATCTTTAGTAAAATGATTCATACTACTCCTTGCTATGGTATATACTGAATTGTGCAGTCATCTAATCTAGGAACTTAACTTGTTAAAGATAGGTCATTTAAATTCTCTTTTTTGATTACCGTGGTGCGCGGGTTAGCTTGCACACACCTCGACTAGTTCCACGGGTATCTGCTACCTCCCACCAACACAGCTACGGGGTAACTCTGTCCACCAAGATTTGAAAAGAGGTGAAGAAACCACTTAGTGTTCTTGCCTCCGCTGGGAATTGATCCTGAGACCACATGGTTCAACCCACTTTAGTGACCACTAGGCCACACCTTTAGGTGCTAGATCATTTAATTTATTTAGAGTAATATTTAATATAACCCTTTATATGCAGGCCTGATTAGCTTCCTCGGGAAAGCCTGAAGAAATATTTGACAATTGGTGGCAGTTCCAGTTGAGAAGAGGATCTCTATCTGGTGCCACATCTCATCTAAAAGCTTAAGATGTTGGCCATGGAACATTTTTATTTATTTATTTACTAGTCTTAACAGAACTGCTGCATGATTATTTTACCATGAGATCTTTCTGAGGTATGGCTAAGCAGGATAAGATTTTCACCGACCAACAACAACTAGAAAGTACACTGACATTCAGCACATGACATTTTGAATCTAACTCACCTCAAGCAATCCACTATAAATTGACGTACAATGGGATGATTACAGTTGAAGGTGTTTCCACATCCTGAGTAGTTGTAAAATTCTCCCTGCAAAGCCATGAGATATATTTTTAAGTTGGAGTTATAGAGTTAACGTCCATGTTTCCATAGGATAATTCTACATTCTTTCAGCAAATAAGACTTTCCTTTTTTAATGAAGTGAACTAGAAGTAAGAAGATGTTTAATAATGTTCAAAAAGTAGATTGCTTTTCCAAATACAACATTGTCACATACCCTTATACAAAAAAAGAACGAAAAAAAATATAACTTGGTTCACATTCTAGAACCTTTTATAGATACATATTCTCTACCAACAACCTCGGAATGAGTATAACAAGAAAATATACACGAATACCGTATCTTGTGAGTCCCTATTCTTTATAGAAAAGCATCAACCAGAAAGAAGCTACACAGTATCAGCAAATTACAAGCACGCATGAGTATTATGGTATGACTTTTGTTAGAAGCCATAACACAAGATTTTATGTTTTGAGTTTATTCATTGGGCAGAAAATCTCTCCATTTTAGTGATTCACCAGGGAAACATGATTGAAAGGCATGGCTCATTGCTGACGAGTATGTTTCTGCTCGTCTGCACCGCATTTACCGTCAGCAAAGTGCTTACAGTCATAAAAAATGAAGCCATACAACTTAACAATTTCACTGTTATGATTTTGATGGTGTGTGATATAGACAACATAATAAGCTTAAGGTGGAGGATCCACTGCAGGGTTTAATTATTATTTTTTTGTTTTTTAGTAAAAGCAATTGCATGGTCTAATTATCTTAAAATAGAAAAAAAAGGATATTTCCATGATCCGAAGAACTAATCAATTCGTAACAGTCGAGCAACTTCACAATGATAAATTCTGAAAAGAAAGCAAATGAGTCCATATATGGAACTTCAAATTAGACGCCGGACTTCTTCTTAAGAGTCAAAAAACTAAAACCAACAATAGAAACGTGCATGGATTAGCGACAAACTTACCTTAGGAGCTAGCATATAAAACACACTGTTGTCAATGCCTCTAAATGATACTATGGGACCATTTTCATTTCCTTCAGCAGTGTGATTGAAAACAACATCCATGATAACCTGCCAATGAACAATCAGAAGAGAATATACCAAAATTTGGAGAACAAACTCATAGTTTTCTCAACAAATTAGTCACCTCGATTCCACGTTTATGAGCTTCCTTGACAAGATACTTAAATTCGTTTATTGCACCGAGGCCGCAATTACTTAGACCAGCAGATGAGTATCTTCCGATTGGAGAAAAGAAATTTACAGTAGAATAGCCCCAAAAGTTAAACCTAGAAATATAAATATCCCATAAGACCAAAATTGACCATAGATCCAACATTTTTGAGTTTTGCCTATTTTCATGCAGTTGTTAATATCTTCAAGCAAATACTGTCAAGGATATATACCACTAACTAAAGAGATATAATTAGCATTGTGCATCTACTATCAAGTCATCTACAAGCAGCTTTGACACACTGAACACGTTTGGATGTCAATTATGCCGTGTTCAGTAGTATTGACTTATTAAGCCTAAAATATCTCTAAATGTAAGTGTCTGACTATATGAGCTTAGCATCATTATCGCACTTTATTCTATGCAGAAAAATCAGGTTCAAATCTCAGATATGAGCTCAATGAAAAAGAGACAATCAAATCAACTGTCCGCAATCCTTGCATGCAAGGACATTCTGGCGATCATTGCACATTATTGTTAGAGGATTTTTGAAAGTATACTCTCTACTCTTCTCATAGAATCTCTCTTCAACTTGTCCCTTTTGACTTTTACCTTTCTGAGCCATCTAGCAATATTTGGATGGTAAGCGTGAAGAGATTCTTAAGACTTGTCACATCAACTACACCCAGCTAGGGCATTATGTCAATAATTGGGATTGGGAACAGCATCAATTAGTTTAATTTCAGAATCATCATACCACCCTCCCCACCTCCAAAGAAAAAAGAAATAAAAGAACCCCCTCCCGGAATCAAAATAGGGAACAGCATCAGTTAGTTACATTTGGAGTCCTCTACCCAAAGGTTAGGGGGGTAAGGTCTGACCCCACCCTCCCCATACCCCACTTGTCCGATTATATTGGGTATGTTGTTGTTGTTGTACTTGAAGAAGTAGGAAAAAATAACCACCTCCTATCACTACTGGTTCAGCCTCACTTATGTGTTAAATTAACATTCATTCAACTTATGGTTACCTGGACTGGTTTTGCCACAAAGCAATGAAACTAGAGGCAAAACATAGTCCACACAGCAGCAGGCTTCTGCATGCAAAACTTGAATCATCAAAGTGGGATATAATCTAAGGTCCTCCCAATTCTAATTCAGTTGAAATATTTCTAGGTAGCTGAGTGGGAGGTTATTTTCTGAACCTAAGACTATTCTGACTTCTTTGGACAAAGACAAAGTAAATTTGCTGACAGAAAAGGTTAAACATGCAAAGTTAGACAGGCAAAACGAAACACTCTTATTCCAAGATTTTATGAATTTAGAAGATCCCTCAAGCGAGTTCCTTCACTATCGCTAGACCAAGTGACTGCTTTTTTCCCCGGACCCCACGCATAGGAGCTTTAGTGCACTGGGCTGCCCTTTAGAAAATTTCTCAAGCATGCCATAAGATAATCAGAATACCATATTTAGAACTGAAATGCAAGTAATTCATCCAAGTGAGAGTTATTAACCTGAAATTCAAATTCTTAATCATTTCCGTTTCATATATCAAATGTGTGATAAAATATGAGCGGTCTTACAAGTTAAACTTCTATAATGTTCCTAGATCAATAATTTCAAAGCATGAAAGTCACTCTTTGCAAATAAAGATGGGATTTACTTGTAGTCTCCCAATACAGAGTTATAACTATAGTACTCCAGCTCATTGAACTCGTGGCAGGGCATTAGCTCTATACAGTTGACACCAAGTTCCTGCAGAATATGGAATCCTCTTAAGATGCACAACAAATAAATTATTCTATATCACATCATAGGAAAGCTGCTGAAGTTCCAAAATCTAAAGCAGTGAAATTGACAGTCACGGAACAAAGCTTTATGGTCGAGTTAGTCTGTAATGTAACGAAGTTATTGAAAGGCCACCATTAAATTCAACGAGGTAGAAATATAAAAAATATGGCTGTTCCAAGACTCCTAAGTTTCTGCTATCATCCCAACAACTTTAAGAGTTTCATTCATATGCATTTCTGTTGGAAAAATTTTATACTTTCACTTATATTTTTACACACAGATAATCTACCAGCAAGCAATAATAACTTCTGCTGCTATCTAGTTATTCTCAACCTAAATTAAGGCAAACTCTAACACAGCCACCAGATAACCAATTATACAACTTTTCAGAGTCAGATTCTGACAACTTCTATAATGAACTCCGAAATTCAAGAAATGGCATATTAAATGTATTGGAAAGTATTAGAGCTTGCACAGTTTCGTGCTTTCCCTACCAGACCTTGGGCTTTGACCCTTTCCACTTTAGACAACACCCCTTGGTACTGCTTTATTTTGTTGAGCTTATTAATATAGCACCCAAAATGAAGCAGCAATCTGGCATTCTCATTGTTTTAGCCTTTTCTTTTTTTGATAAAGTAATTTGGCCTAGTTAATCAATCTCAGAGATCTCCAGCCAATAGCCATAAGCAGATTTGTTTTCTTGAATGGCACGAGTAATTTTGCACTTCTAAAATAGTTGGATATCTTTCATAATTTTGAGACTTTCAGAAGCATTTCTTACATGCTTACATTTATCTGATGCAACCCAACTAGGTAATATTTCATTGCCTTCCGTCAAGATGCTCCATTACAATTCCTTGTCTCTTTATAACAGTTACAAGTCTAACTTCTATCTAGTACCCACCCCTTTTCATCTTCCCCAAATAGGTCATAATTCTTCTAGCCTTACCCCCTAAGTGAAGATTTCTTCCCTAAGGTATGCTTTCCTAATTATTTCTATAGCTTCTTGCACTTCAGTTTAAATTTTTTTATTGTTATGGGCCTAAACAGATAAATAAAGTGTCTCCTCTCTTAAAACTTAATGTTTTAGATAAGATGGTCTCAATTCGACATGGTATTAGCGCAGACAGAGCCCTAAGTTCGAGCCTCACCGTCACTCATCCATGAAAAGTATATCCACATGCTTGGCCCAAGAAAAAGAATTAAGTCAACACATGAGGGTGTGTATTATGGACCTAAATAAAAAAACTAAAGTGTCCTCTCTCTAACATCAAAATTATAGATGAGATGGTAACACAATTCAATACATAAAACCAAAATAATTTTATTACCAAGAAAAAAGGATAATACATGTAAATCAATTAATCATTCTGCTTCAGGACAACTTGTTCTCTTCATTCTCATCAATAATCATCTTTTCAAACAAAATATTATTGTATTGTGATTTCTAGTAACACGGTCTTGCAATCTTGTTGAAGATCTTTCAGAGAAATACGATGAAATTAACCACTTTTAAATCTCAAAACCAGCTGACTCCTTCACTTTCACTTGTGCGGGAAAAATATTACGTATGTCCGTCCAAGACTTCACTTTTCTATTTTGCACAAGATAATTGCCATCTGCACCCAAGGGTGTGGCCTAGTGGTCAATAAAGTGGGCTAAAGAGCCTTGAGGCCTGAGGTCAAGCCAAAAACCCTAGCAATGCAATATACGAATGTAGACCCTCACTAAGATGAAAGAGGAAAAACAACTGCATAAGCATCCTCAAATTTTGGTGTTCCCAAATTGTTCTTGAACTAACAATGTCAGTTAAGCTAGAACTTAATCCTGAAAAGATCGATCATATGCTAAGCTTACAGGCTATAACATATATTATTATAACAACCAAGTGTTCACCTTCAAGTGATCAAGTTTCTCCACAACACCAAGGTAAGTACCAGGAGATTTTGTTTCGCTCGACTCATGATTTGTAAATCCACGAACATGCATTTCATAGATTACAAGATCTCTCTGTGGAAACTTCAGTGGGAGATCTCCTTCCCAATTAAACTGAAAATAACAAAGATCAACCAGTAAAATAGACATGTTGAACAAACAAAACCATATATTCCTATATCACATCTAAGTTGTTGGCAGTAATGATGCCACACAGTACTTTTCTATATGGAAGGCAAGCATGAAGATGCTTTTTGGTGATTGTGGACATTTCAACATTTTATGGCCAATCCCAGAGTTTTCTGGGGAAAAGTAACACTAAACATAAAAACAGAAAGCACCATATCGTACATTCGACTATGTTGAACACTACGAGACTTAGTTACCTGATCAGCAGCAGAAGGTACCATGCCAGCCATTGGGGGCCAACAATCATCCTCTGGCCCTAATACACCATATTCTCCTCTGCTTACTGTAGCCTGGAAGAAATTCAAAAATGACTCGGTGCATCCCAAAAGAACGTAATAGCTAAATGCATAAATAGAGGTCATTTGTAATACGAAGCACAGTCTGAATAAGAAAGCATAGACATTATATTGACAGAAAACATTCTTACTTTATAATTATCTGACCTTGGCATAAGGATCCAATACTATCTGCGAAAAGTCAAAGTAGTGTCCTTCTTCAGGACAGAATTTTCCATCAAATTTGTAGCCATAAAGCATATTCTCGAAATTTCCCTTAAGGAACACATGCCAGACATCTCCAGTTTTATTAGCTAGAGGATCCAGGAAAATTTGCTCGGTCACTCTCTTCTGCAAGAGTGAATAAGAGGTGAAAAAATGACAAGCCAAACAAGCCAGATGTGCTATAGCGTATTGAAGAATATATTTATAAACTTTCGCCTGATATGTTATAACTAATCCCATAAAATGTCTTAGCGCAGATATATTGAAATCTTATAGAGGAATTTACACTATAAGCCCTTCTATATCTCATACTCTACACAGTATAATAACTAACATAACATAGCCTAAAGTGAAACGGAAGTTTTATAAGAAGACCTAAATCTCTCGAAATTAATGCAGACTTAGCAGAACACAACGGAATCCAAGGAACAATATAAGTGAAACAAACTAGTTAGGATGAAACTAGTTGTCCGTGTAGGATAAGTATGAGATTTGGAAATCCCCAAAATTTGTCTTAAAAGGGGAATAATTTAGTATTGCAATGAAATGAACCTGACTGAAGAGCAATTGATATAGATGATTTGTATAGCCGATCCTGATTGACTTAGGTTTGAAAAGTTGTTGATCGATATAACACACACAATCGCACAAATATTTTCCCTTCTTTAAGCTAGAGATCAAGCATTTTTATTTAGACGATATAATACATCATAAAACATCAAAATCAGAAAAAAGGAAAGTGAACTTCCTGATGGAATAATACTTCCCTCCAACTTTAATGCTATATTTTTTAATATTATTAGTAGTACTACACTACTACTATCCTCAATGAGACACCATGGAAACAACCATTATAAATTAGGATTTAAAAAGTGTTACAAGAAAAAGTGAACTTCAGAAGAAACAGTCAGTTATATACTCCATCCGTTTCAATTTGTTTGTCTTACTTCCCTTTTTAGTCCATTTCGAAAAGAATGTGTGTTTCCTTTTTTAGAAACTCTTTAATTTCAACTTTCCACATGCATGTTTAAGACCAATTCAACATATTTTTAGTTTAAGACCACAAGATTCAAAAGTCTTTCTCTACTTTTTCAAACTCCACGTCAAGTCAAAACCAAACAAACAAACTGAAACACAGGGAGTAGCTTATTTCTTCCAGTAAGCTACAAATATCAGAAGAAATATTGAATAAGAATGAAGCAGAACTAAGAAACAATGTTAATTTTAATCTTAAATTGCTGATATGATAAAAAAATATTCCTTCCATTGAAGTTTGTAAACATCTACATACATCAGCTACATTGACCAAAGGAATAAACCTTAAAAAAAGATATAGTAATAACATAGAATACATTTGGAACCGGAGAATTTCTCGAGACAAGGAAAAAAATAAAGAAAAATTCTAACAAAAATATATACAAGAAAACAAAATTAATACTATATTGTTACCTCAGGTAAATCGGAAAGAGTGATCAAGCAAAGAGTAGCAGAGGTAGCATTACTCGAAAAAACAGCGAAATTCACACCGCCGTCTCTAGCAGTAGCACCAAACGGCAATGGCTTCCCTGATAGAACCTCAAAACGATGTCGTTCCGTCGTCGGTTTCTCCACCACCACCGCAGTTGCCGCAGTTTTCGCCACACCTCCTCGTCCACTATCAGCAGCATTAACAACCATCACCACTGAAGACCTCGATTTTCTCCAAATACTCTCAAAATCTACACCGCTTCTCCTCGAAAAAGGATGGTTCTGGAAACACAGTTTAGGTGTGTAGGAGGAGATCGAAGGGCAATGAAGTAACTCCATGGGGAACAATGCAAAGAGAATTAGGTATTGGATACAGAGATGTGTACGTATAGGTAGAGAGGTTTTACTTTGGGGTGAGGGGTTTGTGAGGAAGAAGAGAGTGATCTAGAGTATGTGGCACTGAAATTGAGAGACTGAGTGTCGACTGGAAAAAAGGAGCACGTTTCCAAAAGAAAAGAGGTACATTGTGACAACTGACAAGTGACAAAAGAGTAAGGCAAACAGAAAGCAACAGCAACGGCAACCGGCCAAAGGGGTGAATTCATTGAAGAAGCTATTTGGCCGTCTTTTTAAATTTTATTTAAATTTGGGGAGACACACTTCTAACACAATAAAATATTCAAGATAAAATTCTTCATAAGATGCTCCCATCGTTTCAATTTATTTAGCTTATTTTAATTTATCACGAAATTTAACAAAATAAAAAGAGACAACAAAACAAACAGTACTTCGATGCAAAATAATGCCATGAAATGGCCGAATAAAAATACCTATTTCTAGCCATTTCGGGATCTGCCTCCTCTTTTATTAGAAAAAAAATGGTGCTTCTGTTTTTCCCTGCAATGCATTTTTGCAGCTCTTTTTTTGAAAAAAAAAAAAAAAAAACTCTTTTACTCTTTTAATTGTAATTCGTTCCTCTTTTTGTTTTAAAAAAAAAATCTTCACTCCTATTTTTTACACTGCTTTTTTTGCTCTTTTTTTCATTTTTGTTGCTTTTTTAAATTATTTTTTTATCTGAGTATTCTAGAGTATTAATACACATATATAATACGTATTGATACAAGTTCTATACACATTCTTTATATATACATATTATATACAATAATGATACAATTTCTAAACATATACCATACAGATACATATTCTATACAATAATAATACAATTTCTATACACATCCTATACATATACATATTCTGTACAACACTTATACAGTTTCTATACACATTTTATACAAATTTAAAAGTGGCCATTTAGTGGAATTAAATTTGCCGAGTGGCCATATAATGGTTTAAGTTTAAAATGGCCACTTTTGATGGAATTTGTTTGGCCGAGTGGCCACAGGGTGTCCTTTTTTTCAAATAAGAAAGACTTTTGAATCTTGTGATTTTAAATTAAAGATATGTCAAATGTATCAAAATGCTCTTTAATTTTGTGGTCTTAAATATGTCATGTGGAAAATTGAAATTAAGGAGTTGCTAAAAAAGGAAAAGAATTATTCTTTTTTAAATGGATTAAAAAGGAAAGTAGGTCAAACAAATTAAAACGGAGGGAGTAATATTTAGTTTGCAACGTAATATAGGATTTGGTTTCTTTTTTTTTTTAGATTTTTTATCTAATGTTCGATACCCACATCGAAACCTGACTAAATTTGAATTCCCATCGAAAAATCTCACATGGTAAGCACTACCTAACAAAGGTTCGATATTTCAAATGCAAATTGGAGAAAAACTTATACTCTATGAAACTTGTATGAGAATATTGTAAATCACTAATCTATCCTTTTGTTTTTTCCTTTTTACATTTTGGATTAATCTATATCTATACTATATTGAAAGCATGAAGGCTCTTAAAAATGTTGATTGAACTTTTTGTCCTTCTTTCAATAGACAAAATTGTTATTTACTATTTTTTAATATTAAGAACATTAAAAATCAATTATAAAATTTTCATGTATAATTAAAGTCCTAATATTTAATACCAAATATATTGCACCAAAAAAGGGACCAAATATAACCTCAAAAAATCAAGAAACCTTGTCAAGAAACAAAACCAATTAGACAAAGATAGCACTAAGGATCGACTCCTAATGGTTATAGACAATGAGACATCCATCTTTAAAATGTCTCCCTCCTATATAGATCTCTATTGAACTCAATACATGCACAAAGTATCTTTTGATTTTGATAAATAAAAGAGTTTATAAGCAAAAAAGGAGAACTCCAATACGCAAATGCTACAGAGCGAGCATTATGGAATAAGAACAAAGACCGAATAAAAAACCTACATACGTAAACTTATATTATGAAACAAATGTTATTTATTAAAACAATCAATATTTGATATTAGGTTGGAGGTAAAAATCGTAGTACCCATTTGCTTATGCTTTGGATTCCATGTTTGAACTATTATGTAGGGTATCCTAATATTAAGGACACTAAACTTAACTACTCCTTCCGTCACATTTTATGTGGCACCTTTTTCCTTTTAGACCGTTCCAAAAAAATGTTACCTTACTATAATTAGAAACAATTTAACTTTAATTTTTTTTATCCTTAATAAAATAATTTACAACTACACAAATATCTAAGGGAATTGTTTAGACCACAACTTTCAAAAATCTTCCTTTTTTTCTTAAATACCGTACCAAATCAAATGATGTCACATAAAATGGGACGGAGGACGTATAAAATTTTCTTATATAATCAAAATTCTAATATTTAGTAATAAAAAAGTTGCATAAGTAAATTATACAAAGATACTGATACATTTATACAATTTAAATAATTCCTTATAAAAAAATAAAACCAAACTATCGTATTATTAGTCTTTTGGTAGATGACACTTTCTATTTTCTTTCATCGCAACTTGCATGTTTTCATCTTTTTTTTTACTATAATTTTTTTTTTTTAATTTGTTATAAGCAGTTGTGTTATATTATTATGCTCATATATAATATAATTCATTTTTTCTTTACTTTATTGTTTAGAGTGTGTTTTCGTGTATCAATACAAACATAAATTTGACTTTTGATATCAATGTCAAAATTTTGTTCACTGCATTTGATTTTGCTCCTTAATTGTTAGTGTAATGGTAAATTATCATGTTCCTCTTTAACTACACTTTTATCTTAAAAAATTTATGTTATTTTTAAAAAAAAATGTATTAATAATATAACATACACATAATTTATTCTTTAATTATGTATTAAATTATGATATCAATGTCATAATTTATTCGGTAGTCCGCCATAGTCTATTATCTAGCAATTCAGCATCCTTATACTGGCGCATAAATGCAGGCATAAGATTTGAAATATTCGAGAATTTTTTATACTATTTCTTTAGACTGTAAGGAAATGAAGAGACTAACTCTTTTACCTGAGCAAAGGGTCTGTCAGGACCACAGTACATACTCTTATTATACTCTTGTCCAATGGTTCTAACCCAATAGCGGTTCTAACCGGACCAAGAGGCGCCCTTTTCAACACATATCTCGGGCTAAGGAGGTCATGGCTTGCTACAGGCTTGCCAGACAGAGACAATAAGAGTAGTTCTAGATCCGACTGTACCACCATCTCAGAACCAAGTCAAGAAACCTTATAAAAAATTCCTTTCTATTTTAATAAAGCTTAGATCCGTTCATGGTGCATATAGGAGAGACGTTAGGTAAGAGACATAGATATGGAAGCCGTTTAGCCGGACATAGTCCTGGCTAGGAGAAGAGAACTATGGTAAATAAAACTAAAAAGTAAATACCTTAGAGGACGACCAAGAGCCGAAGGTTGCTAGCAAAACTGATCCAAAATTCTTATTTAAGTCGGAACAGTGGCCAACGCTTTCTGATTTTCTTTACAAAAGCTAAGAGAGAAGAGAGAGTTCCTAAATATTTTTCTGTGTTCCTACTTAACAAGATGAACACTTATATAGAAACAAAAGAAAACAAAAGAAAACAATTAATTATTTTTCTATAATATTAGTTAAGAATATATATTTACTAATTAATATATTTCAAAAAATAATATATATATATATATATATATATCTTTTTCTTACTAATCAATTGATTTTTCTAACTTTTTCTAGCATCAAGAGTTTTGGAAAACACCAGAATATCATCAATATAAACAATAATAAAATCCATATATAAATTAAAGATGTTATTCATAATCTTTTGAAATTCTGATGGGGCATTTTTTAAACCGAATGGCATGAAATTCCACTCGTATTGCCCAAAAGGAACATTAAAAGCAGTCCTATAAGAATGCTCTTTAAAAATCTGAATTTGCCAATAACCTGATTTTAAATCAAATTTTGAAAATATATTGGCGTCGTATAACCTGGATAATAAATCACGTTTATTGGGAATAGGATACCTTACCCATTTTAAACATTTGTTTAAAGGCTTGTAATTTATTACTAACCTGGGAGTTCCCCGTTCCTTTTCTGCAGCATTATTCACATAAAATGTTGTGCACGACCAAGGAGATTTTGATGGTTTTATTAAACCCTTTTGTAACAGAGTATCGATTTTCCTTTTGCAGAATTCTACTAATTCAGAATTCATTTGGCAGGGACAGGTCTTGTCCCCTCAAAATATTTTCAAAAAACTGCGCATATGGTCAAATCCGCATCAGGACATGCTTTAGATATAAAGTATAAACTTTCAAATACGAAAATCTTCCAGAACAAGGTTTGCATACCACATTTCTTCTTTCTGGTAAAAAATCAATTGCATCCTCCAATTATACTTGGAACGCTCTCAATAACATTGACATATAAAGGTAAATAAGTGGTTATAAACCAAGGAACAAAGTGCATAATTTGATTATGCAATGCACAAGTTTCATAAAACTCTTGAGAGATATTATTCATGTCTTCTTTGCTATAAGAATCGAAAAACCAAGTTTTAAACTTATTCCACCTTTTATCAAAAAATTCTTTTTGAATATGTTTTCTTGCCAGGGATCCTGGGCTAAAATCAATTTGGTGTGGAATCATTAAGACTTATTTACGTCAAACTCCATTTCGGAAGGAGTCGGAAAGTCCTTATCAGAACTGTCGTCATGAATATCATTAGCCTGAACAATATTGGTTCGGGGGTTAATTTTAACCTTTTCTACCTCTGAATTATAATCACATTCAATAGTGTGAAGCGAAGCAGCGCGATTTCGAGCTGGACCATAAGATGGTTCAATGGGAGAGATATGCTGAATATCAGGCACAAATCTGTGACTTAACGATCGTCTATTATAAATAAAACTTACCGGAGGCATAAGCCTACTGTTTGACAGTGACTGTCTGTGATGAGCAAAGCTGCCTTCTGTAAATTGGATGCAAACCCTTCCGTCGGGATTTTGCAAAACATGAGAATACTCAGAGTTAGTGACCGTATCCGTTAATTGATTTGGGGATATAACCGAATCAAGAGTCCACGTTGTCGGGAAATTGATTTCTTCCCACTTAATCGGTCTCCTGGTGGTGACCTTAGATCTTGCAAAATTTGTTTCCATCAAAATAGTTTGATCGGAAGTATCGTATAACTTGCATCTTGGATTCAAGGTTGATAATAACTTGAAATAAATTCTATAAGACAAACTTATAAGTTCCGAACCTGGCACATAGTTATAACCATGTGTTTTAACATTTAATGTTAAGGCATCAAGAATATTGACATCAGATAAAGATAACTGCAAATTAGGCTGCGTATTGAAATAAATTGGACGACCCTCTTGAATGCAACTAACATCTGCACCGCTGTCGATCATAGCAACATTAGTAATAGAGAAACTGTTATCAATTAAAATGGTACATTTAACATACCATTTGTGGGCAGTGACAACCTGCATCATCCCTAAAAACATGTTAGTTTCAAGGTTACTGGTAGTAGGTTCATCATGGAGAACCTCTTTACCTTTTGAAGAACTGGCTTGATCTGGGCGGACATCGTTCTCAATCTGAGAAATCCTTTGGTCGCAAACAGCCTGATTATGCTTAAGAGCTTTTATTTCTCTTTTGAGATTTTCAACCTCTTCTTTTAAATTATCAAAAGAAGCATCCTTTTCAATAAAAACCTTTTTCATCATTAAACGATTATCAATCTCTTTTAATGAATAAGGAGCGCAATATTCAAAATCATTTTTCTTGTTATCAACAAGTGGTCTTGAAGAGCTAGAATCATTAGCTGTGGCAAGATTAATAATCTTTTCTCGAAGTTTGTTATCAGTAACTTCTTTTAACAATTCTATTACATTATCAGAAGTGAACATATTAAGATTGAAATCCTGAAATTGTGATTGTAGTTTGTAGATTTCATCTCCTTCACAATTGCATGTATTACCTTTGCAAGTGGTTCATGAGCTATCAGCCTGTTCTTCATGGTCAGATAAATCAATAAGATTAATATCTAATTCTGCGTCTGAATAAGATTCATAATCATCATCAGAACCGGAGGTGTATAACAAACTATAAACCTTATCATGCAGATCTGCATCGAGTTCTAAGGCTTTGAGTTTATTCAATTTGCAATTTGTGACAATATGCCCTCGCTTACCGCATTTGTAACATCTGATCTTAGAAAGGTCTCTTCCTGACCGATCTTTAGTAAATCTGTTAGATTTACGGTAACTTTTTCTAGCATCTCTCTCATCTTAGAAAGGTCCCTTCTCTACTGTACATAGATTCTTTATGTTTTCTTTTCTTTCTATATAAGTGTTCATCTTGTTAAGTAGGAACACAGAAAAAATTTAGGAACTCTCTCTTCTCTCTTAGCTTTTGTAAAAAAAATCAGAAAGCGTTGGCCACTGTTCCGACTTAAATAAGAATTTTGGATCAGTTTTGCTAGCAACCTTCGGCTCTTGGTCGTCCTCTAAGGTATTTACTTTTTAGTTTTATTTACCATAGTTCTCTTCTCCTAGCCAGGACTATGTCCGGCTAAACGGCTTTCATATCTATGTCTCTTACCTAACGTCTCTCCTATATGCACCATGAACGGATCTAAGCTTTATTAAAATAGAAAGGAATTTTTTATAAGGTTTCTTGACTTGGTTCTGAGATGGTGGTACAGTCGGATCTAGAACTACTCTTATTGTCTCTGTCTGGCAAGCCTGTAGCAAGCCATGACCTCCTTAGCCCGAGATATGTGTTGAAAAGGGCGCCTCTTGGTCCGGTTAGAATCGCTATTGGGTTAGAACCGTTGGACAAGAGTATAATAAGAGTATGTACTGTGGTCTACTACATCTGCTTTACTAGTTGAAGCTTCTGCTTTACTAGTTGAAGCACTATTAGTCTTAGCTATATCAGCTTTTATACCTTTTATCAAAATAGTCATTTCATCAAGTTTTTTATCTAGAGAGATAATGTGTTCTCCCAAAACTTTGACATATAAACCCAAATAATTTTTCACTAGAGTTTTCCAAAAAAATGGATCAAACTGGTGATTACAAAAATAAGGTTTTCTCTGAGCTTAATAAGCTTAAAGGTTACCCTCGAAAGAATAGTAGCTATGCTACTAAACCTATGATGAATACATTCTACTATCCTCGTCCTACTCCCCAAGATGTCTTGATAGAGGAACGAGATTGAAACCAGACTAATACGTCTTACAGCGGTTCCGAAATTTATGAATGGAACCTCGATAGATTATCAGATAGGCAGTTAACCATCCTTGTTCACAGAATGCTCATGTATGCAACTATTTGCAAGAGCACTAAAAATAATGATAGAACAGTCTGCAAGATGATTATTGCAGGATTTACAGGACAACTCAGAGGCCGGTGGGATAACTACTTAAATATAGAGGAAAAAGCCCATATTATTAACGCCATTGCAGATAATGAAGGTGTTGATAACCTAGGCTTTGCTCTCGCCAAAAATAGAGAGGATGCAGTTTATACCCTGATCCTTACCATTTTGGAACACTTCAATGGTAGATTTACCTCACAACATGAAACGATTCGTACTTTACTCAATGGTCTTAAGTGCCCTACGTTGACCAAATGGAGATGGTACAAAGATACGTTTCTTAGTCGGGTTATGGAATTACCCAAAAACAAAAATGAATTTTGGAAAGCTAAGTTTATAGACGACCTTCCTTCTTTATTTGCAGAAAGGGTTAGAAAGACCGGGTATCCCCTTTTCTCGGAGAATTATATCACGAAGATCACATCTGCTGGTTAGACAAGATTGATCAAATGTATTTCTTTATAGAATTCTCAGTCCCTTGGATCCATAAATGGGCCCCTGAAATAGGGTTCACAGAGGAAAATATGCCCTGCTTATACCGAGTTTATTATAATAACTTCTGGGAAAAATTGTTGAAAAAAGATCCCAGGTCCAAACAGTTAAACGGACAAGAACTTATTGACACCATTATTAACACCATTAATGCTTATAAAGAACTTCCTCAAAAAGGAATTAGCATTGATAACCCCTCCTTGAGGCATATTGCCCGGAGAATCTCCACTCAAGATGGAGATAAAGAAGCAATGATCAACAAGTATCTCGAAGAAATGAAGAGAAGCTTGCTTCAAGGTATCACTCAGATTGACAAATCTGACACTTCAATGAGAAGTGAAACTTCATGCGAAGAAGCACAACGTCATGAAGAAGACATTCTATTGTCTACAGAAGATATTCAGGGAGCAGAAGATTTGCTCCCTCTTCCATTCCTTGTATAATTGGAGGAAATTTTCCGGCAATATTTGGACTGTAGGGTCGTGGTATGACCACCAGTTAATGAACCAGTTGGGGATTGGTTCTGCAAAGATCTTTGCGCAAATTTTTACAAACCACGTGTGTTTGTTTTTATCATTGTTGTAAAGCAGTGTTTTACTGAACGCTTGGATATAATCCCAATAGGTAAAGCTCATAGTAATACCCTTAAGGCCAAGCTGCCTTTCTTTCATGGTTGATATTCCCCAGTCTTCATCAGATATAATCTGTTTGATAATTATTTTTGAGAAGTTATAAACATTCTCTTCTGGGGTATAACCCGCAGGGCAAAAGTGCTGAATTTCTGCACTTCCAGTACTTGTCAATATGGTTTCATAGTATGACCGGGTTTTGTATGACTCTCCCGGGTAATATAATCCTTTGATCAAGTACCTCTGAAATATTTTCCATGGTTCGGTTTTTCTCTGTATGTCAGAGTTTTCCAAGAGAAATATAATTTCCCTTTTTTGGAGTTGCTCATAGGATATGATATTATCATTATCCTCTTTCATAACTGAAGCAAAAGTATCTTTCTGCTTTTGTGCATGTAAATATGCCTGCGCATGCTCGTATAACGGGCTATCTCTTGGAATATTTTTCAAATTAATAATCTGCTCAGGGGCAGTAGACGACGAAGATTCACCTTCATCAGAGACCTTTTTATTAATAAGGCGTCTGTTACCCATTTGTATAACTGGATAGTTGGATCGATATGACGATCCTTGAGAGTTGGAATGTCCAGAGGAGGATCTTCCCGGAGCTGATCTTCCCCGTCCTCTTCCTCGAACTTGCCTCCAAGGTGGGTCCATCCTATAGGAAAACAGATTAGTCATTCTGATAAATAATCTGTTAAGTCTTCCCGGATTACTTTCAAGTAGTCATAAATAGAGAAATCTTCTCTTACTAAATCATCTATGACGATTTCAATAATAAGTTTTTTAAGATCTTTTGGTAAAATGATTACCTTTAAAAAACAAATCAAGGTTTTTTCAGGAAGAAATGTTGAATAAAACATTTTATTGAATATATTCTCTGGATAAGAAGTCTGGTAAGGAATTATCAATCCCCTTCTTATAATGGATATCAAAATCAAATGGGGCTAGTTGAGCCTGCCACCTTGCAAATATAAGCTTAGATGCATCATGCTTAAAATCTTTGTCAAACATGTATTTGACCGATTGAGCATCAGTTTTTATTAAAAACTTTTGATTATATAAATCATCTTGAAATTTAAGGACACATTTTACAATTGTAAGCATTTCATGAGCCACAGTAGCATATTTTTTCTGGGCTTCTGTCTATTTACCTGAATGAAATCTTATAAGATATTCATTTTTGTCATTGGGATTAATTTGTTTAAGAATCCCACCGTAACCAATATTTGAAGCATCTGTTTCAATAATTTTTTGCCAAGCAGGGTTAGCAAGAGTTAAACAAGGTAAAGACTGAACTCGTAGTTTGATGTTCTTTACCAAAGTGGTGTGACTATTAATCCACGGGGATTTATAATCCTTTTTGAGCCTGTCGTATAACGGGGCTAAATCACTAGAAAGATTCTTGTAAAAGGGGGAGATGTAATTTAAACTACCCAAGAATCTCTGCAACTGAGTTCTATCAGTAATAATGTCAGGAAACTTTGATACAAAGTCGATGGCCCTCTGGATAGGAGTGACTTTTCCTTGACAAATTAGGTGTCCCAGAAAACGAACTTCAGTCTGGAACAAACTCATTTTTGGTTTAGAGATAACCAAACCATTTTGTATAACAATTTTCTTGAAGATATCAAGGTGTTTTATATGCATTTCAAGAGTTTTGGAAAACACCAGTACATACTCTTATTATACTCTTGTCCAATGGTTCTAACCCAATAGCGGTTCTAACCGGACCAAGAGGCGCCCTTTTCAACACATATCTCGGGCTAAGGAGGTCATGGCTTGCTACAGGCTTGCCAGACAGAGACAATAAGAGTAGTTCTAGATCCGACTGTACCACCATCTTAGAACCAAGTCAAGAAACCTTATAAAAAATTCCTTTCTATTTTAATAAAGCTTAGATCCGTTCATGGTGCATATAGGAGAGACGTTAGGTAAGAGACATAGATATGGAAGCCGTTTAGCCGGACATAGTCCTGGCTAGGAGAAGAGAACTATGGTATCAATGTCAACATAAATTTGACTTTTGATATCAATGTCAAAATTTTGTTCACTGCATTTGATTTTGCTCCTTAATTGTTAGTGTAATGGTAAATTATTATGTTCCTCTTTAACTACACTTTTATCTTAAAAAATTTATGTTATTTTTAAAAAAAAAAGTATTAATAATATAACATACACATAATTTATTCTTTATATATATATATATATATATATATATATATATATATATATAGAAGAAGCTGGCCTTTTGACCATAAATTTTAGATCAAATTTTAAAATTTATCTTTGAATATCTGGTAATCATAAATTTTAGATTAGATTTTGAATATATCTTAAAAAAATTGTAAATAAATAATTTTATTAATACCAAAGAAGATAGTTACAAACCCAAACAAGTCATACCACATATTTCACAATGAAATAGACTAAACAGACTGAAAACTTACAAAGAAAACCTAAACTAAGCTACGAAGCAGACAATTACAGACTTAAAAAAACAAATAGAATAAAAAAAATCAAGATTTAGTCTAAATAGTAAGAAGTGAAAAGATAGCAACATAATAGTATGACTCCAACAAACCAGGACAACGAGCAATAAAACTAGTATAATCATGGGCGATGATACAGCTGACATAGCATGGACTGTAAACTAGTATAATCATGGGCGATGATACAGCTGACATAGCATGGACTGTCATTTCCTGAAGTTTTTCCCCTACTTTCCTGCAAATTTTGTCAACATTATAAGTTCCTTCTTGGAATCAAATTATATTTTTTTCCCTCCAAATGGTGGTGAATGCCATGGAAAAAAGCAACTAATAACACTACAAAAAAATTGATTTTAGTAACAGATAAAATTTATCGCTACAGTCATTTAGTAACAAATTAACGATGAAATTTTGTCTGTCACTAAAATGCTCGTAGCTGAGCTTTTAGCAACGATATTGTGATGCTGCGAGCCTACACCTTGGATGTGACTGGCGCTCGAAATCACTGCTGGCCCGAGCGAACCTTTGGCCTGGCATACTACTGAACTGAGAACTTAAATAACTTGCGGAAGCTTTAACGTAATGAGCATGCTAGCCTTCTAAAAAAATCAAATATCCTTATAAAAGAAATCTCAAAACATAATATAGCTTAAAAATAACTGAATGTTTGACACTTTATCAACTTGTAATGCTCTGTACATTCGAATGGCCTTTAGAGCAAGAAAATGAACCTATATGACCCTTAGAACGAATAGAAATCAATTGGAGATGAGTTTAGAAGCGTTGGGAGAGCTTAGAAGTGAAAAAGGACCATGCTTTAGGGGGTAGAAGGCAAGCCTTGGCACCCGCATCGCACGACATTACACAGGGGTCAACTGGACCAAGCCCGCGGTGGGCCATGTAGTGCATGGGTCCAGTCGTGTGTTGGGCCGTGCGAAACACGATGAGGGGCCGTGCCTTGGGGTGTGTGGTGCATCCCCCCTGTTTTGCCCGCCGGGATCCTTTTTAGCTTATTTCAAGGGCTTTTTGGTCCTTTCCTTACCCAATTTGTCCCCACCTATATAAGACATCATTAGACCCATAAGACATGATTTTTAGTCAGAATATACGTTACTCTCTTCCCCAAAGTTCCAAGAGAAGTTGTAACGACATGTTCAGTCGTTATTAAAAGGTACCTTATTATGGGTGAGCTATTCATGCGAAGAACAGGTTAGAAAACTTCCGGGTTGGAGAGTTAGAAATTTTGGGCTAGGCTAGTCTCGGATGAATTCTGAGCGAGGTAAGGTCTAGGAAAATCCAGAAAAGGATTGAGTAAACTGTCTAAGGTTGAGCTAATTTTTCCGTTAGCTAAGGCGTTAGGGAGTCCGTAGGACTTTTCACAAGTGAATTCGGGTGAGTAGAACTCTCGATATCAAAGTTAATGTGAAAGGGTTGGTTCAGAACGTCAGGATTTCAAAGTGTATTGTAAAATGAATAATTTTGGGGGACTTCTAGAGGTTATGTCTCATGCCAACTGCTATAGCGGTTGATACTGCACAACAATGATGACCGCTATAGTAGAGAAATTCCTGTTGTAGCGGAAGTCAAGGTGGTCAACTCTGCTATAGCGGGCGGCTACCGCTATGGCAGTACCGCTATAGCGAGATTTGGCTGCTATAGCAGGATGACTGGACCAAAAAACCCAAAAATGGGTTTTATAATTTCATTCTCTCCTTTTCAGTTTCAAAAAGGCGAGGGTTGCTCAAAAAATCCTCCTAGGCTGCTCTAAAGCTTAGGAGTAATGGGGAGGGGAGATTTTCGCTCAATGGGGTGAAAAACCATCGATTCCAGGCCTGCTTTCCTCCAGGAATCGACTTTATGGAGCCAGAAGTTAGTGTTCAGACCTCTGCATCAGATGTTTGGCGTTCAGGTAGGCTAGGTTTAATTGAGTAGTTATAGACCCGTATTTTCTTGCATATTATTGTGTAGAGTGATTGGACGATTCATGCTTAGTCTTTTGGGTACGGAGTTTGAAGAAATATTATATTTGTGTGGCTGGTTGATTGAATAGGGAATGATGGGGTAGGGGTGATGAGTTTTCATTCAGGGTTTATTTTTACTTGTTAACTTGTGTGTGATTCTAGATTCTAGGGAACTAGATTTGGGTAGGTTCGAGGAGGAAATGTTGTGAGGGAATAAATTGCTAGGTCGTAGTGGGTTTCCGGGAATACTTTAATTAAGGGAAATGGGATGAATAGAAAGGGTTTGAAGTTCTTTATGATAATAAATGAATTCCCTAAGATGCGCTCACATTCTGGGAAGGGGGTCTGGAGTTGGGGTAAATGATTATATGTGTTTAGAGGGTAAATCGTGAATTAGCCTTCGGACAGGATTTCCATGTAGAGGGTTATGAACCAAGTTATTGGGTAGGTGATGGTTATTATTTTCTAAATACAATGTGTGTGCATATAACTTTAGCTTAGTAATGTATGTGCCTTGCATGTTTAGGGAATGAAATTATGAATGTCTAAGCGTCCGGATGTCAATCATGTGAAATGAACTTGGTTTTGTTGCTGTTTGGTTTTACAAGTGTGATATTGTTTATTTATCTTATTGATTATTGGACTTTGTGTGTCATTCAGTTGGCTTGGGTACTACGCCTGGTACGGGATATTTATTGGTTGGCTCGGGTGCCACACCTGATACGGGATACATATTGGTTGGCTCGGGTATCATGCCTGGTACGAGAGACATATTAGTTGGCTTGAGTACTATGCTTGATACGGGATACATATTGGTTGGCTCGGGTACCACACTTAGTATGAGATATTTATCAGTTGGCTCGGGTACCACGCCTGGTATAGGTTCTATAATAGTTGGCTCGAGTACTACGATTGGTATGGGTTTACTTGTTATTCATTACATATTGGTTCCTTGAGTGAACCAGGTTTATCTGTTAGTGATGTTCTTTACATGTTGGTTTCTTGAGTGAACCGGGTTTATATGTTATTGATGTTCTTTACATGTTGGTTCCTTGAGTGAACCTGGTTTCTCGGTTATTGGTGTTCTTTACATGTTGGTTCCTTGAGTGAACCGGGTTTATTTGTTATTGATATTCTTTACATGTTGGTTCGTTGAGTGAACTCGGTTTATCAGTTATTGATGTTCTTTACATATTGGTTCCTCGAGTGAACTGAGTTTATCTGTTATTGATGTTCTTTACATATTGGGTTCTTGAGAGGGCTAGGATTTACTATTACTTGACATATATATTGGTCCTTGAGGGCCGGGTTGGTGTGAATAAAAGATAATGAACCTGATTTGATTGAGTGCTGAAGCTTGAGACTTGTGATTGTATGCATTGCACTATTTGAATGACTGTGAATGTGTGGTGTGTATTCCTTGAGTTACTTTTAAAATTGTCGTTAGTGAATAGTTTTAACTTGGTTATATATGATTGGTTAAAGGGTTAACTGTTATGTGATTTAACTGAAATTCTGTGCTAAGTTTTGGGCATGGGATTACCATCAGTAAAAATGTAAGGGGACATGATCATTTGTGACTATAGGGAAACTCTGATTTCAGGACAATCAGGATTAGTTGGGAACCATGGGGAAAAAGGGCTAGTCTTGTATGATAGCGGGAATATGATGTTATGAACAACTTTCTAGTGTATTTCATAATTGATTTTATGATAATGTGTAGTTAGTGAGGAACCGTGAGGTTATGGTGGAACCAAGTTTTTGGGCATTGGTAGAATTATGACTGTCCATTGGTAGGAATAGTCGCTCATGCTGTATTTGGCAAAATAACCCGTAATTGACTAGGTAGTATGGGACACTGCTCATAGGCTTATTCTATGAGAATATTTTGACTAATTGTAGCTCTTGGGAAGAGTATAGTGGAATTATGGGGAATTTTGAACTAAGTTGGCTTGTGCGTGATCGATGATCCTTAGTGGTAGGGTCGGTTAAGGGAAGAGGGTTGCCACAGCGGGTATCAGTTCCTCATGGCATAGAAAATTATTTTGGTCAATTATGTTTGAAATTCCTTTCTTTGATATTTCAACAAGACCCAGATTTCTTGGGCACTCGGGGAGAAGTACTCTTATTGGTCTCGTGCAGCTCGAAAGAAGGGATTTCTTGACAGAGCAGGATAGAATTTAATTGCGATTGAGTTTGGGTACACCGAGAGATTTGGGAGTTGTAGTGGTTCGCGTAAGGTTATAATTACGCTCTCATGGTAGACCGTTAAAGTTCAAGGGGCTGGCTTATTCTTTTTCTTACGCCATAGAGATTGTTCAGGGATGAACAATGGGTAAATTGATATCTGTTGTAACGACCTGTTCAGTCGTTATTAAAAGGCACCTCATTATGGGTGAGCTATTCGTGCGAAGAACGGGTTAGAAAACTTTCTAGTTGGGGAGTTGGAAATTTTGGGCTAGGCTAGTCTCAGACAAATCCTGAGCGAGGTACGGTCTAGGGCGATCGGGGAAAATATTAGGTAAAATGTTTAAGGTTGAGCTAATTTTACCATTAGCTAAGGCGTTAGGGAATCCGTAGGACTTTTCGAAAGTGAATTCGGGTGAGTGGAACTACTGATATCGAGGTTGACGTGAAAGGGTTAGTTCAGAACGTCAAGATTTTGAAGTGTGTCATAAAATAGGCAATTTTAAGGGATTTCTCGAGGTTCTGTCCCATACCAAACGCTATAGGGGTTGACACTGTGCTACAATGATGACTGCTACAGTAGAGAAATTCCCGTTGTAGCAGAAGTCAAGGCGATGAACTTTGCTATAACGGGCGGCTATTACTATGGTGGTACCGCTATAGAGGGATTGGGCCATAGCATGATGACGGGACCAAAAAACTCAAAAATGGGTTTTATAATTTTATTCTCTCCTCTTCAGTTTCAAAGAGGTGAGGGTTGCTCCAAAAACCCTCCTAGGCTGCTCCAAAGCTTAGGAGAAATGGGGAGGGGAGATTTCTGCTTAATGGGGTGAAAAACCATGGATTCCAGGCCCGCTTTCCGCCAAGAATCGCCTCCATGGAGCCAGAAGTTAGTGTTCAGACCTCTGCAACAGATGCTTGGCGTCCAGGTAGGCTAGGTTTAATTGAGTAGTTATAGACTTGTATTTTCTTGCATATTATTATGTAGAATGACAGGAGGATTCATGCTTAGATCTTTGGGCATGAATCTGGAGGAATATTGTATTTGTCTGGCTGGTTATTTGAATAGGGAATGATGGGGTCGGGGTGAGGAGTTTTTATTCTGAGTTTATTTTTACTTGTTAACTTGTGTGTGATTTTAGATTCTAGGGAACTAGATTTGGGTAGGTTCGGGGAACCAAAAGAGTTGTGAGGGAATAAGTTGCTAGGTCGTAGCGGGTTTTCAAAAATACTTCAATTAAGGGAAGTGGGATAAAAAAGAAGGGTTTGAAGTCCTTTATGATAATAAATGAATTTCATAAGATGCGATCATATTTTAGGAAGGGGGTACATAGTTGGGGTAAACGATTATATGTGCTTAGGGAATCGTGAATTAGTCTTCGGACACGATTTTCATGTTAAGGGTTATGAACCCGATTTTTGGGTAGGTGACGGTTATTATTTTCCAAATGCAATGTGTGTGCACGTAACATTATCTTATTAATATATATGCCTTGCATGTTTAGGGAATGAAATTATGAATGTCTAAATGTCCCGGTGTCAATCATGTGAAATGAACTTGGTTTTGTTGCTTGTTGGTTTTACAAGTGTGATATTACTGATTTATCTTATTGATTGTTGGACTTTGTGTGTCATTTAGTTGGCTGGGGCACCACTCCTGGTGCGGGATACTTATTGGTTGGCTTGGTTACCACGCCTGGTACGGGATACATATTGGTTGGCTCGGGTACCACACCTGTTATGTTCTTTTGTTCTTGCATGCTCATGAAAATCTGAAAGACTTATAGTTGGCTCGGTTACCACGCCTGGTATGAGATACATATTGGTTGGATTGTGTACCATGCCTGGTATGAGATACTTATCAGTTAGCTCGGGTACCGTGCCTGGTACATATTCTATAATGGTTGGCTTGGGTACCATGCCTGATATGGGTTTACTTATTGTTCATTACATGTTGGTTCCTTGAGTGAACCAAGTTTATCTATTAGTGATGTTCTTTACATGTTGGTTCCTTGAGTGAACCGGTTTATATGTTATTGATGTTCTTTAAATGTTGGTTCCATGAGTGAACCGGGTTTATCGATTATTGATGTTCTTTACATGTTGGTTTCTTGAGTGAACCGGGTTTATCTGTTATTGATGTTCTTTACATGTTGATTACTTGAGTGAACCGAGTTTATTAGTTATTGATATTCTTTACATGTTAGTTCCTTGAGTAATTTAGGTTTATCTGTTATTGATGTTCTTTATATGTTGGGTTCCAGAGAGGGCCGGGATTTACTATTATTTGACATATATATTGGTCCTTGAGGGCCGGGTTTGTGTGCTTAGGTGATAAGGTGGTTTCTTCGGTAATCCAGGTTCATATGTTAAGTGGCATAGATGATGTCCTAGGGATCTTTGGGAGGTCCAGGTGGTTTGCAAGTTGTGACATAATTATATGTGGTCTGGTTACTTGCACAGTGGGATATGACTTATAAGGTTGTTGAGTCCGGTTGTTGACTGGGGGTATTATTGATAATCACGTGGAATTTTTTGTTTATATTGTCTAGTAATATTCGTCTAATGTCATACCTTTGAAATTCCCAACTCAACAAGAGTGACACGCCAGCTAGCAGTGATGTCTGGGCTAGTTGGGCACAGGACTAAAGGTTGTGAGGCATTTTGATTGACATGTCCAAGATAGGTGAGCTTGGGGGAAACCAAGTTTCCTAGGAAGTGAGGTTTAAATGGGTTAGTAAAACAAGGATAGTATTTTGTGAGTGCCTGAACCGATGGAATGTCAAGGGTAAGGAACATTGGGGATGGAATACGCAGAACTCTCCGATAGTCTATTGTTTGGCTAAGGTCTAAGGGTCAAGGTTTTTGACTTAGGATCCTAACTTGAGTCAAGCGGCACATCAAGGTTTTGTAGGTTGCCTCTCAACTGGCTAGCAGGGGTGGATAGTAAACTGTAATGACCTTTCCGGTCATTTTCACGTTTAAGTTTTGAAGTCAAGCAAATCGACAAAAGATATCGTAAGACCTTTAACAAATTTTCTGAACTTTGGGTCAAATGCATCAGGGCTTTTCTCTCAATATATAAAGAGTTAGAAGTCCCCCGAAATACCAAATCGAAGGTCTACGAGTCTAGTTTCCAACGCACAAAACCTCACGTCCAACTGATCTCGGAGTAAAAAGTTATGACTGTTTTACCGCGGACTGTCTGGCAGAAAATGGGTTGCGAACCGGGTCGCGAACCGGGTCGAGTCAAACTCGATTTAAGCCTCAACTTCACGTTTTAAAACGCCATTTCAGTTCCAAAACAGTAATAAAACATAAGGGAGGATCCCGAGAGAATTCTTGAGTATCAAAATCGTGCGTTGGAGAATTACGAGCCTAAATTTAAGAATTTTATTAGCATCGTGCGTGTATTTGAAAATATTTTATTTAAAAGTTGAATTTGGTAAAAACTATATTAGTATTGCCTTTTCAAAATATTTTAAAGGTTTATGGGAAATATTTTTGAAACGTTATAATTGTATATGTATTTATTTTATAAAGTTTTTATACATTATAATATTTTAACGGAGATAGTAAATTTAGTTATGTTGAAAATTATTATTATAATATAGTAGGTTTTGTTTGAAATAATTTTCTATGAATTATGGTATATTTAAAATATTATATTTATTTTACCACAAACTTATGCAATACCCGAGTATATAAATAACGGGACAAAAATATTGTGTTGTTGCCTTGCAATTGCCACCTCCACTCCACGTGTAGGTGGAGGGAGTGGCCAGCAAGCATTATCAGCGAATGGTGGCAGCATTAAGGGGATTAAGGATCACTTTATCCTTTCATTGTTTGTTACTAATATATGGGTGGCCAAAAATCCCTACTCATCACTTTCTATTGCAAAATGCAATTCTGGAGCTTTCTCATGTATGTGCTTGCAGATACATATTCACGTTAGTAAGGAATACTTTTCCTAGTCAAGTTATTCAAGCCCGAGTTCAAGTTTGATTTCGTGTTGGGGATTTTTCGGAGAGGTTCAGGCTTGTCATCGGACGACAGGTAGGTTACGGTTTATTTTCCCTAGACTCCGCATATATAGAATAAAATTGTATTAATGGGCATCCTTGGGTTGGTTTATTAGGTTGGTACCACAGACCTCGACCGCTTTATTCATGTCCGCCTAATTTTGTTCCTCCGTTGTTTGTAGTATTTGCCGATATATTTATTTATCCTTGTGTCCTGTGAGGCCTGTTGACTCTGGAACATAGAAGGTGGGATTTTGGGAATGTCCGCGAGTCCCGGCATAGAATTATCTTTCTAGGCTGGTTATGCTTGCTGAGTAGCTGTGGGCCTGTGCAGGGTCGATAGGTTGATTGTGAGCTGCGGGGCAGCTATTGTGTGTGATCATACCATTTCCATGCATATAAAGAGGTTTTATCCATGTTTTACTGTGTTTTGGCTTCGGGCCTACTGGCACTATTTTCTAAACCTTGCTTGGCCCGGAGGGCCCGTTTTTTATGGAAATGACTTGGAAATGGTTTGATTTGACTTGTGAGTATTCTTGGGTAAAAAAAGTAAATTATGTTTTAAATCATCAGTTTTACGATTAACGCTAGACTCGGCAGGGCCGGAGTGCTAGTTGAGTTTTCTTATTATTTGAGATAAATTTTAGCCTCGGTCGGACCGAGCACCTGAGATGACTTTTTACTGTTTAGACCCGGATTATGCCTGGGCACCCTTGGAGGGGTTTTTGAGACATTTTCCTACTACTTTAGTCCTGGACAGGGTCTGGGCATTGCATATTCGAGACTGGGTCTCTATTCTGATACTGAGTTTTAGTATGGGGTCTGGGACCTCCATGGACCTTGCCATCCGGGCCAGGGGCTACGGGCTGCGTGTGCCGGAGGAGGGGTATACGGTGGAGTAGAGGTATACGGGCAGTGTCCTTCCATGGAACCTACTGCTGGGCCGGATCGGCGCCGGAGGAGGTACATACAGAGATACATGGCACTTGAGATCTTCATGCATCATATCATTCATGGTTCGAGGTTCCACCCTTGTTTGTTGTTTGCTGATTGTACGCTCCGGTAGTATAGGATGCCGGGGGGTTTGTTTTCACTTGTGTGTGTTCCTCGGTTGTATGGGCGGCCGAGGGACTATAGGTAGACTTTTTCTATTTACTTGTAGAATTATTCCCTGTTACGGTTAATTATGAAATTGGTTACTGCTAGACTGTTAGTTGCTGGGTGTGAGATTGATATGATTAGTTGGGCTTGATTCATGTCTCTGAGCATGCCTATTATTACTCTTTTTCTCTTCTTCTTACACTTGAGGTTACCGGTATACCGTCCATTTCGTAAACTTATTATGTATACACTGTTATTGCAAGGACCCCAGGTGCGTTATTTCTTACTTTCACCTGTGCCTATGGTGTGTATATTTTGCTTACTAGCCTCATATATGGTTCTGTTGATTTCCCTCTGGGCTAGTTCCTGTGTACCTTTCGTTGATTTCTGTGACTACTTGCTTCTACTCTGTCTATTACTATACTTTTATCTTATATGTGCCCAGTCGGCCTATGATACCTACTGGGTACCTTATGCTTCGCATTTGGTGCTCACCCCTACCCCCTGCATCTTTGGGTGCAGATCCTAGCGTGGGCCATCGCCGTTAGATCGTTGTGAATCGTGCTTGGAGATCTGTTGGGGACTACTTCAGGCTGAGGGTGAGCTCTTGGCGATCGGAGCTTAGCTTTAGTTTATCTTTTGCTTCATGTACTCTATTACCATTCAGAGACATCTGTATATGTAGTTTTGGTTTATTTGCACTCCATGTATGTAGTGTGGCTCTGTACTATGATACCAGGTCTTGGGGTTTGGTTTACTTTCCATATATGTATATATTTATAATCCTTTTATCTGTTCTATTCGTCTTGTTCTCTTATTTGTTAGATAGTAGCCCATTACTAACCGTTCTGGGCTACGGGGATTGGTTCACCTACCGGGGGTTATAGGTGCCATCATGACCGAGAAATCGGGTCGTGACAACTTGGTATCAGAGCTTTAGGTTCACCGGTGTCATTGGTATAGAAGCCAATGTCTAGTAGAGTCCTGCGGATCGGGGCGGAGACGTCCGTGCTCAATCTTTGGGAGGCTACAGTGGCATTTTAGGAAATTCGACTCTTTCATTGCTTCTGTGTCGTGCGTACTACCCTTGAAGTTTCTGGTGATCTCATCTGTTCTACTTCATCCTTCCACAGATGGTTCGTATGAGATCATCGACATCACGCAGAGATGAGCCTCCCACTCCAGCTAAGGGTCGAGGACGCCCTCGATCAGTGGCACCTGCTAGAGCTGCTATAGTGGAGATAGATCCCGAGCGGCATGTGGATCAGGGGGTAGCCCAGGTACCACCAGCTCCAGCGCCAGCTCCAGTACCAGCTCCAGTGCCCACTTCTGTGCCAGCTTCAGCCGCAGCTCAGTCTCCAGATATTCGGGGATTACTATTACAGCTTTTGGGTTTGATTGGAGAGCGGCCTTCTGAGGTAGCGCAGACATCCGTTTAGGGGGCAGCCCTAGGTGCACAGAGCTCGGGAGCGCAGCCTGCTACTATGGCTCCCCGTGCAGAGGTCATTCCGGTTCCATCTATTGCACAGCCTCTTGCTCCTCGCCCAGCTATGACAGAGTCAGAGCAGAAGGCGTTGGGTAGGTTTTTGAGGTTAGCACCTCCGAGGTTCGCTGGTACTTCTGGATAGGATCCACATGACTTTATTACTACCTGTGAGGAGATGTTGCATCATCTGGATTTGTTGGAGACTCACGGGGTTGGTTATATTACCTACCAGTTGGAGGGCTCAGCGAAGTTATGGTGGAGGGCCCAGGTTGCTTGTAGACCACCATCGTCACCTCCTTTGACCTGGTATGAGTTTTATGAGGCCTTTATGGCCAAGTTCCTACCTCAGAGTGATCGTGAGCGTCGCAGGGAGCAGTTTACTCACCTTACGCAGGGGTCTATGACTATCTCGGAGTATGAGACCCATTTCCATCAGCTAGCACCGTTCGGAGCTATGATCATTCCTATCGAGGCTGATAGGATTCACAGATTTGTATGGGGTTTGAGGCCAGAGATCAGGCAGCCAGCTGAGATATTGATTGCCAGTGGTCGGTCATTTCAGGCTATCGTAGACTATGCCCGCACTGTGGAGGACTTACAACGACATGATCAGGGGTCCAGAGATAAGAGGCCTCGGTATCAGGGTGTCTACAGTGGTTCCAGATATGGCGGTAGAGGTCCTGGCCAGTGGAGCCGGAGTTATCAGCCACAGCAGTACCAGGGTCAGTCCAGTCGACCGGTTCAGGCTTTCCTTCAGACTTTCGATAGTACCCAGTTCGAGCAGGGTCAGAGCAGCCATCAGGGCTATAGCGACCAGTCTTCGAGGGGTACAGTTTCTGGGGCATCAGGTCGTGGTGGTCATTCGAGATTTGCGGGTTCATCTCGACTGAGTAGGCCATCAGGGGCTTGTTTTACTTGTGGTGCGATAGGTCACTTTCCTAGAGATTGCCCTCAGCAGGGTACAGTTCAGTTGGCCGAGGCTTTACGAGTAGTTCAGCCCCCAGCTAGAGGGGGTGGTCGTCAGAGTAGAGGTAGTGCTCCGCGTGGCAGAGCAGGTGGTAGGGATGGCGGTTGGGCAGGTGGAGGTCGTCGTCAGTTTTACGCGGTCCCTAGGAGAC